>PYAF01005218.1:606427-633500 GCA_007407185.1 Glycine tomentella | reverse complement strand
GGTATTCAATTACATAATAGTTACTTTTTATTTAATAATAATTTTTATTAACATTTTATACACTTTTAGTGAGATCTTCTATTTCAACCATGAACTTTCATTTACAAGACTCAAATTTGAGACTTTATTTTGAAAATTTGAGCCTAATTTTACTTGAATCAATGTAATGTTGGTTTTATTTTAGTAATATTTTTTGTAATAATTTAGTAATATATTATATGCATTATATGTATTACATTTAACAAATATATAATATTTAATAAATATGGTATTAAATCATATTATTAAATTTTATTCTATAATCGGTGTATTAAATAAATAAAATAAGTACTATTTTATGAAGTCAAAAAGATTCTTTATTAATATATTTATATAATTATACCACTTGGGTCCGCCTAGTGATGGATGGTTGGGATAAATATTACATTAATAACATTCAACACTATATTAATACTTGTATTTAAGCCTATTATATAAATATTCATGGAGTAAGTTATCACACCCATCGATACATATATGTACATTTATTTTTTAGTTAAGTATGTTAGTTGGAAAAGAAAAGCTTTAAATATATTTTTGGTCCCTCTAAGTTATTTTTTCATTTTTGGTCTTTGTAAGTTCATTTTTTCTAATTTTAATCTCTCTTTTACGTTTTTTATTTGATTTTATGTAAGATGTTGCTGAAGGAGAAAGGACCTGGTCTAACATGATCGATGGATCAAACCCTAGATAGGGTTTTGTTTTTAAAGAAATGGTTGATTGATTGGAGTGTGGAGTGGGGACTTGCTCACTCACTCACCCGTTCTTGTTTCGTGTGTGATGGCTTTGCCTCTATTCAACTTTAATTTGGGAAAACAAGCATCAAACAACACTGGATTTTATAAAAACCGATGTTAACATACACACAACATCGATTTTATCAAAAACGTTCACGATGTTAACAAGCATCAAACAACATTAGTTTTTATAAGAATTGATGTTAACATAGACACACAACATTGATTTTTGAAAAACTGATATTAACAAACTCAATTTATTTACAAATATGTCACCATGCTTTTTTTAAAATCGATTTTGATAAAACCGATGTTAAAATGACAACGTTAAAAACATATTTTCTAGTAGTGCATGTATGCTCCTAATAAACATTATTTTATATTAAATTTATTAAAATAAATGTATTCAATATATCATTTTTAAATCACTATTGAAAATGTGTTTAAAGAAATATTCAATGTTAAATATAAGAATTCTTTTGGATCTATTTTATGGGGTCTTCAAATTTGCAATTTTACATTTGGTTGTACAGGACTTATCTAGATTGATGTGCTCCAAATGGATGAAGTCTTACAATAAGCATATTTCTCAAATCATTCTCTTGAAATCATCCATTGAAATTAGTTCACTAGAGATTCTTTCACTAGCTAGATACATTATAAATATTATATATGTATATAAGAAAAGATCATTAGCCTTTTTTCCGTTGGCAAATGTTAATTATTAATTTATTAGTTTTTGTTAGTGAGAAAAATTTGAATTCATGACCTCTCCCTCTTCTCTTCTCCCTTCAACCACCAAATCAATCTTGTAACACAAAAGATCATTGATCTTAGATGCCAAATTCTTGTCCTTGTATTGCTTAATAAATTTTTTGTAAAATATAAATTAAATAACTCAACCATTGGATTTTTAATATTATCTTTCTAATTTTGTGTATCAAATTTCACATAAATTATAATTTTGTTGTTGTGTTATCTTTTTCTTGAAAAGAAAAAGACATTTTATTGATACCACTTATATTTGTATAAGAAGTGCTTAACCAAGCCAAACACCTTACATTAGAAATAGTACAAAGGGACCAAATAAAAGAAAAAAACAAAAATCTAGTCCTTATGTCATTATGCCAAGAATTATATGGTCATTTGCACTATGTGCAAGGTGCCCACCTATAAATTAAAGATGCTCTACTAGGAAAAGAGTTTTTAACATCGATTATTTTGGACATTCAACATCGATTTTGAACCAATGTTAAATGACCATCGTTGAAGGCAGTCATTTTTAACATCAGTTATAAAAATCGATGTTGAAATCCACTATACAACATTGGTTCTCTCCAAAATCGATGTAGTATAGTAGTAGCAAATAGCAAAAAAAAAAGAGCATAAATGACATCGCTTATGTCCAAACCGGTGTTGTATAGTACTTACAACATCAGTTTTGGGAAAAATCGACATTGTATAGTGCTATACAACATCGATTCTACCAAAACCGATGTTGTATAATACAACATCTTGGGGAGAACTGATGTTGTTTTTGCATTTTTTTTGATATTTTGTTTATTTATATGTGTGCTTGCATGCATGGTCTGTCCCAAGCTAAGATAAAGAATGAAGGTTGGTGTCAGGTGTTGCAAATCGACCCTGAAAAAAGTTATTTTTATGAGATGAATCTTTATGATATTTTGTTGGGACGTACCCTTCATAGCTACACGTTACATCGAGCCCTGCATGTAGGGAAAAATGGGCTAGGGCCTTTTCCACAAGGCAAGGTATTACATCGGTCCTGGGATGTAGTGATACATGAGCTAGGTCCTTGTCGCAAGGCAAGGGGCCAAGTCTTCACCCGGATTTGGTGACAAGTAGGAAAAAATCGCCCAGGGGTTAAGGATGCAATTGGGAAGCTAAAAAATAGGAACATTAACAGGTAAATTGAGGGAGTTAGCATATGTTTTTGCCAGAAGGAAAATGAATATTGTTTACTTGCAAGAAACTAAGTGGGCTGGAGAAAAGGCCAAGGAAGTGGACGACAACGGTTTCAAGTTGTGGTATACAGGTATAACCAAGAGCCAAAATAGGGTTGGAATTATGATTGATAGATGTTTCAGATGTAAAGTCGTTGACGTCAAAAGGAAATATGATAGGATTATGAAGATTAAGCTTGCAGTGGGTGATTTAATTTTAAATATCTTTAGTGTATATGCACCCTAAGTTGGACTGCAATCAAATGAAAAGAACCAATTTTGGGAAGACTTAGAGCAGGTTTTGAGAGAGATACCACAAGAGGAGAAGATTTTCCTAGGAGGTGATCTAAATGGTCATGTTGGTAAAAGCAGTGGAGGTTTTGGTAGAATTCATAGAGGTTTTAGCTATGGGACGAGAAATGAGATTGGAGACGATATCCTGAAAGTTGCACTAGCCTATGATTTGATGCTAGCGAACACATTTTACCAAAAAAAGGGAGTCTCATCTTATCACTTATCATAGTGGTCAAAATCGTAGTCAAATTGATTTCTTTATGGCTAGAAGAGAAGATAGAAATTCTTGTATCAACTACAAAGTCTACCTTGGAGAATGTGTCACTACGCAACATAAACTGATAATTCTAGAGGTTCGGTTCAACAAAGTACTTAATATGAGGAAGAGGACTCAAAACCCAAGGATAAGATGGTGGAAGCTAAAGGATGAAAAACAAATAGAGTTCAAGGAAAGCATGTTGCGTGAAGGACCATGAGAGTCTATTGGAGAAGCAAATAAAATATGGAATAAGATGGCTATGTGATGAGTCACTATTTATCACTATTTACTCATCTTTCTGTACTCATTTTAATCCCTAACTTGTGCTTAATCATTTATATTTTGCATTGTTTCTCATTTAGGACTTAATTAGACCGATAATTCAGATTTTAATTAATTTGGATTATTTTAAGTTTAATTATTCCAATTTTTATTTTCAGGGCAGATTAATAATTAAATGGGCTTGGAATTAATTTTTGGACTTGAAGATTGGAGTGCCACGTCAGCATCATTTTCCACATCAGCAGCTCATTTTCGTTTTATTTTATTTTAGTAATTTTTGGGCTAAAATTGTTAGGAAAAGGCCCATTCTTTTGTGAGAGGCAGATACTATATATTTGGGAAACTGTGCCCATGCAGTTACAACATACACAATACTATTCACGCTCAGTTTTAGGGTTTAGAGTATTTTTCGTTTTCTGCTTCTTCTCTGTTTTTAGGTTTTCGCTTTCTGCTGGTGACTATGCTTTAGGGTTTCGTTTTGTTTGAATTCTCAATTCCAGTGACTATTTCGTTTCTGTTTCAAGTCTCAATTTCGTTTCCGCTTTCTGCATATTTCATTTTAGTTGTGTTTTCGTTTATTTCGTTTTGCTTTCAATTCGTTAATGTTCAGTTTCATTTCAATTTGTGTTTCTGTTGTGATTTTCGAATTAATGGAAGGCTAAATCCTAGGGTTGGACCCTAGGACAGATTGCAAACCCTTTAATGGAGGTTCTCTGTAATTGTAATTCGTTTTCTGCTTGATTCTTCCTTGTTGGGGTTTCTGTTCTGTATTTTTTGAATTAGGGTCATGCTTAATGATTCTGATATTAATTGATTCAGTAATCTCAGTTTGCTTAATCCTGAAAACTTGCCTTAACGAGGTTCACGTTTGCTTAATTCGTGTAATGAAGTTTTAGGTTAATCTTCGCTTAGTTGATTAATCTGGACTGATAAGGATTAAGTGGGACAGATTATCTTTCATGAACCAAGGAAATTAGAGGCGCAATCTGTTCTAAGGGTCTGACTTATTTTTAATCACTGCAATTAGTTGTTATTTCTGTTTTAATTTAGATTCTCACATTCTGCCAAAAACCCCCCCTATACACTTCCTAGTACTACATTTAAACTGTATTAATTTGATTGAGTACGATCTCGATCACTATGTGTGTCCAAAATGTGGGAAAAAGGTGCTGGGAGAAAGCAAAGGAAACCGAGTTCTTAAAAAGGATACATAGTGGTGGAATGGAGAGGGACAAGAGACAATTAAACAGAAAAAGGAATGCTTTATATCTTTACATAAAAGTTCCAATGATGAAAACTTGCAAAAGTTTAGAGTAGTGAGAAAAAATGTAGGAAGTCAGAGACAAGGTTTTTTACAATTTGTATAAAAATCTTGGGAGCGAGGATGGTGAAAAAGGTATATACAAACTTGCAAAAAAGAGGGATAATAAGAGTAAAGACCTCACCCAAGTTAGATGCATCAAGGATGAAAATAAAAAACTTTTGGTAAGAGGTGAAGATGTAAATGAAAGATGGCTAAACTACTTTAACAAATTTTTTAATGGGATAGCAATAAAAGTGAGGTAGACTTGGAGGACGTTTATGATGATTTGAATAGAAGATTTGTGCACATAATTAATACACATGAAGTTAATGAGGCTTTGAAGAAGATGAAGAATAATAAAGCTTTGAGACCTAATGACATCCCTATTGGAGTGTGGAGAGACCTGAGAGATGTAGCAATAAAATGGTTGACCAATCTTTTCAATAAGATTCTTCAAAAAAATAAGATGTCTAATGCTTGGAGGAAAAATATGTTTGTGCATATTTACAAAAATAAGGAAGATATCTAGAATAGTTCTAACTATAGAGACATTAAGCTCATGAGTCATACTATGAAGTTATAAGAAAGTGTTATTGAACATCACTTGAGGAAGGAGACCAAGGTTTCTGTAAATCAATTTGGATTTATACCAGGAAAATGTACCATGGAAGCTATTTTCTTGATGATACAATTAATGGAAAAGTATCGAGAAAAGAAGAAAGATTTACATATGGTGTTCATAGATCTTGAGAAAGCACACGATAGGGTCTAGAGAAAAGTTTTATGGTGAACTCTTGAGAAGAAAAAAGTACCATTAAAGTATGCTAATGTAATCAAGGGTATGTATGATGGGGCTACCACATGTGTGAAAGCTTGTAATGGAACATCAAGGGATTTTCCTATCATGGTAGGTGTACACCAAGGATCAGCTCTAAGTCCTTATCTCTTTGGATGAACTAACAAAAGATATTCGAGAGAAAGTGTTGTGGTGTATGCTTTTTGTAGATAATATTGGACTTATTGATGAGACCAAAGACGATGTTAATAGGAAACTTGAATCGTGGAGAAATACTTTGGAGTCTAAAGGATTCACGATAAGCCAGAGCAAAACTAAGTATATGAAGTGTGAGTTTTCGAGAGATGGTGATGAAGACCTTGTGCATCTACTTGGTCAAGAGGTACCCAAGAAATATATTTTTAGATACTTGGGATCAATTCTGCAAAAAGGTGGAGAGATTGAAGAGGATGTAAATCATAAAATCAGAGCAGGGTGGATGAAATGGTGGAGTGCATCTGGGTTTTTGTGTGACCGCAAAATTCCCCTTAAGCTAAAAGGAAAATTCTATAGAACAATTGTAATACCTGTAATGTTATATGGAGCTGAATGTTGGCTAGTACATAGGAAACATGATCATGCAGAAATAAGGATGTTAAGGTGGATGTGTGGCTATACGAAGATGGATAAGATAAAAAAATGAAGATATTTGTCGAAAGGTAGCAGTAGTACTGGTGGGTGAAAAGATGAGGGAGCATAGATTGAGGTGGTTTGGGCACGTAATGAGATGACCCCTGGATGCTCCAATAAAATCAAGAGTTTGTTACCAAGAGCTCGACACAAAGAGAGGTAAAGGTAGACCAAAACTTACCTGGGGAAAGGTAATTAAACAAGACTTAATGGATGGGGATATGGATTGGCGAAAGGTGTGTCTTAGGATGGAATGGAGAAAAGCTATAAGCTTGGTGGAAGGTTAGATCCATTATTATCTTTATGTTCCAAGCGGTCCCTTTTGAAAACAATATGAGTACACACAATAACCAAGAGGGGGGTGAATTAGTTTAAACTTGGCCTTTTTAAAATCTTTAGAAAATCAGAGTTAAAAGATCTTTATCACAATTAAACCAAGAATGCTACAATCAATCAAACCACTCAACCCAAGAAAACAATTACAAAAACTTAACTTGTTGAGTAATAAAGAATTCACCAAGAATCACAGATCAATATAACAAGAAGAGATTAAAAGATAGAGATCAACACAAGAACTTATATTGGTTCACCTTTCAACAAGAGAAGTTACATCCAGTTCTTCTAATCAAAACTATATTAGAGTTCCACTATTCACAAAATTTAGTTCTTACAAGCTTTACAACAATCACCCTTTATCAAACTTAGATAAAGAACAAAAATCTAAAATCCTATTAGACACCTAGTGTTCAAGACATAGAGAACCCTTCTCTACTCTTTCCCTCTAGAGAAACCCAGTCTCGAAAAAACTTCAAGAACTCTTTGAAATAGTTATAAACAACCAAAATTACAAAAACAAATTTACAAGCAAAGCTAATGAAGAGAGACAACCTGATTATCCGATGATTATGAATGAATATGGTTTACCAATCAATGTTGAAAATGAAAAACAATTTCAAAACTTCCTCTCCAAAAGCTTCTTTGAAATCTTGCCCAAGAAATCTTTCAATACACCATGAAGATTTGAATATGTGGGACAAAGAACTTTAGAACTCAGAATATCCTTTCTCACTTTCAGAAGGCTTATGCAAACTTTGAGAAATTTTGTAGAGTAATATATTATAAGTTTCAAAAAACCCATTAGCTATTTATAAAAAACAGTTGTAACCGAATGTAATCGATTAAATCATCTATGTAATCGATTAAAACTTCAAATGTAATCGATTGAAAACAAATTTAATCAATTAAAATATTCTTCAGTTTTCTGGAAATGATATATCAACAAAGTAATCAATTATTTCGACCTGTAATCGATTGCTACAGGGATACTTCTTTTCAAAAATAAACTACGTAATCAATTATGAATAAGTGGTAATCGATTATCACAATCAAGTCATGTTCTATGTTTATACTGAGTAATCGATTACATAGTGTTGGTAATTGATTAAAATGTTCTTCAATGCTTAAGTAATAGATTACCAATATGTGATAATCGATTAACACAATCAAAAATAGCTTTTCCAAAAAACTTGAAACCATGAAACCTTGTCCTTGATGCAATCATGAAATCTTAAACCTTTTTCACAAATCATGTGCTTTTGTAAAATCATGAATGCAAGTCAATGAATGTTTATGTAATGCAAAGGATCATAGGATGATTCTCTCCTACATCAAGCAATTTACAAATGTATCTTGATCCACCTTCATGCTCCCCCTGTATCTAACACCTTTTTAGTTCTTTTCCTCTTCATTTTTCCCCTCCTTCTTTCACCATTCCTTGTATCTATCATTAGTTTCATCTACCACCGACCCCAATTAACTGGGGTTAAAGGTGTTGTTGATGTTGATGTTGTTGATTAAATCAACCCATACCTACAAATTAATTAACAATAGAACCAATTCAGTCCAAAACCAAATCAATCCAGATAGTATATATTATATTCAAATTATGTTGAATAAATACTAATAAATATAATAATGTCAATACATACATATCATTTATAACCTAAGATTTACATAAGTCTAACATTTGGAAAATTTCTTAAACACTACTTAGTGCTTCATTTTTAACTCTTAGTAAACATCTTGCCCACTGAATGCAAATTGTCTTTATTCTTTATGTTTTCAATGGTCTTAGATCAATAAAATACTACATGATATAATAAAACATAACTTAATCAGTGTAAATAATAACAACTATAACAAATAAAATTAGTTTTGAAGTAAACAATTACTATTTCCCAATTATCCTTGATACCTCTTAGCACTATGGTTGACATCCAATGCATGACGTAATAGCCGCACTCAGTGCTTCCTCTTTGCTTATTACACTAAATTCAATAAGATGTTCAAAGTTATCCCAAAATTAGTGTACAAAGTAATAAAATGTCATTTTGAAGAGATCAAACATTGTTTAAATGACTTCCTTTAATTGGAATCCATTTAGCAGTTGTCTTGGATTTACTTATGTGATTATTGTTGAATCCCTTCAAAGCACTGGTTAAGAGAAACTGTTAACTTTGAGGAAGCTGAAGTTATGGAATCAAGAAGAATGAAACATACAAGTTTTGATGTTTCACATGCCTACTCAATTGATGGCATTTGTAATTTCTTGTTTAAGCTTGGTTCAGTTGTTAAAGCTTTATAATCCTCACTAGTTTTGATTAATTCAAGCATTCATACATACATTTAAATTTGTTTAATCATGTGGTAATAAGAAATTAGATAGAAATTCATAAAGGCAACTAAAATTTTATAAAAACTTTTTCTCACTGTTTTAATCGATTACATTGGAGATATAATCGATTAAATGCATGTGAATGCTTTCTGGTTTTTTCCTTATGAACATTTTAATAGATTACCACTGATTTGTAATCGATTAAATAAGCTTAACATAGAATTAGACATTCTCTGTGATAATCGATTATTTTGAGATATAATCGATTACATAAGCTTCTGCATAAATTTTCACAGCATGTTGATCTGGTTTAATCGATTACCAGATGATTGTAATCGATTGAATGTACTTTGATCAGTTTTATCCATGGTCTGTGATAATCGATTAAATAGGAACTTAATCGATTACATGTGTGTATTAGAAAACTGAGTTCATCTGGAATAATCGATTACAAGATTACTTAATCGATTATTTTGTTCATGACAAATTTTCAGATTCCTGATGAACACTTTAATCGATTGTCTAGTTAAATTAATCGATTACAATAGTTAAAATAATCGATTACATTAACGAAATAATTGATTACAGTTAGTTAAGTCTATTTTTTTATAAATAAAACAGCTTGATCTATGTTATTGATTAAGAGAAAATCAGATAGACTCGTCCAAGCCTTGAGAAAAATACTTTTTACAGTTCGCAAAAACACCAAAGTTGAGTTTAAAGAGAAAATCAAAGATGATTATTGTCATGGAGAGTTATATGATTTGTTAATCATCATTCTCATTGTTTGAAGAGTTGTTCAAGCTATTGGTTAAAGAAATCATCAAGAAAGAGTATTTGCATACATTCTCAGTTTGTTTAAATCATTCATTTCATTGGATTAGTTGAGGATTATAAGGTGATATCTTTCTTGAACTTTAAGCTTGGTCTTTTTGTTTGATATTTGTTTTGTATGTGAGTTGATTGTCCATATAACAATTGTATTCTTTAAAGCTTTTTCTATAAAGGTTTTCTAGAGGGAAGAATGATAAAGTGCTTTTAGTTGAGTATTTTTCTATCCTTCTTAGCTTATTTGACCTCTCTTGGACCTTTATTTTCCTATTCTAATTCAGTTTTTTGCCTAGGCAAGTAAGTGGGCTTAATTACTAATTGTTGCGTATTTTCGGATTTTTGGCTCACTTGACGTATCTAACTTGTGCAGGACCTATAGGGTGCTACCAATCTCCGAATGGAGCGTTCTAGGAGTCCTTGGAAACATAACGAAAAGATCTACAAGTTTGCTACAAATAGCCCGAGACCAATTCTGTCATGTAGAGGGTCATTTTAAGTTTTGAAGTTAGCGTCTCTGCACTTGTAATTTTGGGCTGCGAATTTGCATTTCTTGGTTGTAAATAACAAATAATTAGATTGTTGGGCTTGTTTGTGGCCCATTTTATTTTCAGAACTCAGTCACTACATATATTAGTGACTTTAATGAAACTTGGGCACCACTCTTTACATTTCAATAAACAAGTTTTATTTTTCATTCCTTTAGTTTTTAGAATCAAACCCTTGTTCTTCATTTTCTCTCTACTGTTCTTCCTTGTTCTTCATTTTCGTTTTGATGTGCTTCCATTTTTGTGCAACCATTTCATGGGGCTTTCACTGATGATGATCGTAGAAGGCTAAATCCTCAATCAATCCAAGAATCCAACCCAAGCACAAGGAGAATTTGAGTTCTGATTTAGTATTTCGAATTCTATTTGAATGTTCATCTTCTTCTTCAATTGCTATTCTGTTTTCATGATTATGAATGCGTTTAGGATTGAAAACAGATTAGGTTATGGATTCATTTCCTAATTTCGAACATTAATCACAAAATTAATTGGATGATATTTCAGTTAGGGCTGTGGTTTCAATCAATTTAGGGGTTAAGTCGATTGAGTTGCTTCTAATGAAATTGAATGAACTTTCATGATAGGATTAATTTCTGAGAACAATGATGATTCGAATTGCTTGGTGCGGTGAATTGGATTGATGTTTTAAATTCTGTTTTACATTACCTCTTTTGAATTCTGTTAGTTTCTGTGTTGCTCTTTAATTTTAGTTTACGTTTTTGCAAGTTTTACTTACGCACACAAACTGTTTGATAAAACTCCCCCCTCACTGTTATTCGTAAATTGAGCTAGAATCATATTGATCGTGTCTCTGAGTCGACCTAGGTTATCTCTATTCTACAGAATTAGCTTAGTAAAATTGTTTTGGTGCGTGTCGACAACGTGTTATCAAAGAACAGAGAAGAGATCTCTGGTTCTTGGTCTTTTGAAAAGTCTATAAGGTATAGATTTTGAATTTTACATAAGGTGGGTAAGAGAGATTGTTGTAAGCTTGTAAAGAACTAATATTTGTTATAGTGGAACTCCGACCAAGATTTAGTTAGAAGAAAACTAGATGTAGCCTCCGGGGTTGAGAGGTGAACCAGTATAAATCTTGTGTGATTTAATATTTCTGTTTGTATTTCATAATATTCTTGAAGTATTAGTTTTGTTCATCTTACAATATTGGTCACAACACAAGAGTGGTTTGATTGGTGAAAGAAATTGTTTTTCTATTTGGTTTTAAAAGATACGATCTTTTTTGAAAGTCTTCCGCTGTTACATATTTTTGAAAGGAAATTTTAAAAACTCTGAGGTAAAACCATTTCACCTCCCCCCCCCCCTCTTGGTTATTTGCATAAGTGTTCATTATATTTTCAGAAACATGCATGTATATTGTATAATTAAAATATTGATGTAAAATACTTATGATAAAGTAAATGTGTTTCAAATTAGAACTGGTGTGTTAACCATTCCTTTCAAGTAGTAGTTAGACTTATTGTGCAAGGAACAAAACCAGGCAATAACATTGTCCTTAGGACATATAACCACCAGTTGTCAATGCCCACTACATTGGAGAACATTAAGTTGTTTTAAAAATACATACATTATTTAAATTGATTTGTTCAGTTTTACTTACCCATTCAATTAGGCTCCTAGGTAAACATCTCTCTATGAATTTTGCATCCATTTCTTAATATAATCCTCAGATTCAAACTGCGATTGCCTAAATCTCTGTATGGATTGTGGCTCAAGGAATCCATACATAGTGGCATTCTTCGATCACAGACTTAACTTATTCATATGCCTATTGTTGTTAAAATAAAGTAAATTATGCATCAATTTAAAAAAAAATGAATTAGGTAATGGACTGTAATTTAAACTTACCTACATAATCCACAATTGTATAACAACAATGTTAAGACATTGACCACCGTGTGTTATTTCTCCAAGATCTTAATGCTTTATGTACACGGGGACATTATTATTGTACACCCAAAACATAGTTGCATCCCATGGAAGCTGCATAGGCTTTAAGGAAAGTTGTAGGATCATCAATGTCATATGGTATGTGGGATTGTCATCAGGTCCCGACCTACCAACATGCTTCGTCGATCCCTTTGGTACTTGTTTATCCTACATAGTTAATAAACATAAGTCAATGACGGTCAACACTTTATTTGTAACAAAACATTTTTAATAATAATAAACACAAAAATAGGAAATATCTTTTCTGAAAAAGGTTGTACAAGATGTGTGGGCCAAGCATGGAAGGTGTAAAGGGTCTACCCCAATAACTAAACCTCTTCAGTAGGTACAGGGAAGCGAGCATCATCATCTCGGACTTCATAAACACCCACCTTCACCAGATCATTGCCTAAAGGGACGTGGTACACGATTGTCGATCCCTCATAAATTCTTCCAACGGTAACCAAGCAGGGAGGATTGTCATCAACATACAACCCACGTATGTCTAATGCACTCATGTCTGGGTCTTGCTCCGAGGGATCAACATTCCCTTTGTGTTGACACGGGCACCCAAAGGAGCTACCCCATACTCAACATGAGGTATGATTCCCTAGGACTGCATTTATCTGAAAGACAACATTAGTTGTCTCATCACTTTTTCAGTGATCGACTGCTCCATCTCGTCCCTGATATTCTGTGTCAGCTCCTCCTTAATATTTTGTTTGAGTTGAACCAACTCTTCTAGGCTGATCGACATAGATGTATGGGAGCCTATTGAAGCTGGTCCTAAGTATTTCTTGATCGTCACACCAACTCCAACAGCACGGACATGGCCAGGGTTCTCTGGTTGCCAAATGGCAACAGTCAGTACATTCTGACAATCATGGGCTACAAAGCTACCATGTGCGGACTTCTTTTCCAGGGAATCCTACAATAAAAAAATATGAAATTGTTTATGGACTATTGTTGTCATTATATATAATAACCATTGAAACTAAAATTTAACTTACAATCGTATCAGCAATTTGGCGTGCCACCTTCCACTTCACGTGTCGTCTGTTGGAAGATGGAGGATCAACGATTATTTCAGTGCTCCTAGATTGGGCTGCTTGCTCCAATAATTTCTTTTGTTTTTCCTCCATTAACTTTTGTCAAGAAAATCATAACCCCCACGAGACAACACGTGAGAGGCAGTGTTTTGTTTTTGGATGGATTGTGCTTTCTTTCTAACATCCTGTGAAAAATAGAAAGTATATAAAAAATGATTAAATCAATGGTAAATGTCAATTTCAAAAAGTTAAAGGACCACAACTAACCTCCTATGAAGGGTCTCGACAACTTTGACAAAATTGGTTCCACTTCTCTTTGTTGATACCATACTTCTCACAGACTTTGTCATCGTCGTCCTCCTTGCCTTGTGCTAGAGCCTATTTGGAGGTCAATTCTGACTTAAATTGCCTCCATCGCTCTCCTATGATCTAGAGGATTTTCTTCTTCATCCTTATCGGATGCTTCCGAAATATCAAATTCAGCCTCAGATACAAAAAGACATGTAATAGTTAGTGAATAACAACAATGTAAGTAATTTAATACAACCAATTACAATAACATACAAGATTTAATTGAAATACCTAAATGTCCTCCAAAATCAAATCCTTCTGAGCATCAAGAACCTGTTTCCAATTAACATATGTAACATCCTCTTTCCCTCAAGCAATGACCCCCAAATAGGTCCTTAATTTATTTTTGTGTGGACCATCAACTTTCCCAGTGATAAGATCCACATGAACCAGTGGTTTCTCCACCCCCACAGGTCAGGCAAACAATGACTTGAGCCGTGTGGCTTTTCTAGTCCTCTTCGATGTAGATTGAAGGTGCTAACTTAGGAGGAGGGGAGCTCAGTGGTATAACCATGTGCCTTTTAAAAAACAACATTAATTAAAGTTAACTCAAAAATATAGTAAGTTATGTAATTGTAAATATGGAAACAAGTATATATAAAAAATGATTACATTATACGATGTTAATTAATTCTCCTTCATCATGATCATTACGATTTGCATGGACAACGTAAACTTTTTCTTCTCCGTTGAAGTTAGGCATGTGTGTGGAGAAAGGAGTGTGACAAGTATCAAGGGTTGAATCATCATCTTCAAGATTAACACCAATGGTTTTTCCGTGTAGAACCACTGACCACCTTTCATCACAAGGATCTTGAACATAAAACACATGTTTAGCTTGTTTTGCCATGATGAAAGGCTCATTTTGATAAGCTAGCTTCTTCAAATCTACCAAAGTAAATCCGAAATCATCAGTTTGCACCCGATATTGCTATCAACCCACTTACACTTAAAAAAACACACAATGAATTTAACATAATTAAGCTCCCAGAGTTTTTCAATGACTCCAAAGTAAGGCATGGACGCCAGACGAGGATCGTCATCATGTACAATAGCAAAGATAATAGCAGCTTCATTTTTCAAGTCATTTAACTTTAGAGGGTCAATGACTTTGTTACATATGGCATCAAAGAAAAAGAACAGGGGAGTTATGGCATGATTGACTTTGTTAGGCAAGATGTCTTGTATCGCCACAACCAAGAGTTGTTGCATCAAGACATGGCAACCTTGAGACTTTAAACCAACTAATTTCAGATCTTTCACCTGCACAAGTCTCTTAATATTTGAAGAGTATCCCTGTGGCACTTTCACTCGTCATAAACACTGACAAAAACTTGTCTTCTCATTTCTTGACAAAGTATGACATGCTAGAGGCAAGTATATTATTTTATCATCAGACCTTGGATGTAACTGGTCAAGTATACCCATTTTAGCTAGATCTTGACGAGTATTCAAATGATCATTTGTCTTGCCTTGAATGTTAAGAAGCATGCCGATGACACTATCACACACATTTTTCTCCACATGCATAACATCAATACAATGTCTAACATATAGATTGGACCAGTATGAAAGATAAAAAAAAAATATCAACCTCTTCTTCCATATGCAAGTTTTACTTGTAAGCTTCTTTTGGGTCTTTCCAAATATAGTATTGATGTCCTCAACCGCTCAAGAACCTGTTGACCAGTTGAGGGTATCGACACAATTTCATGCTCTGGACTTCCATTAAAAGCTTTTCTTCAATCGCAGGTAAGGGTGATAATGTTTCAGAAAATATTTATACCTAGTGTACACTATTTTTCTTACATGTTTCAGTTGTGCGTAGCTTGTGACTTCTTCACAGATAGGGCATGCACAATGCCCTTAACATTGTATCCACTCAAATTCCCATATGCTGGAAAGTCATTAATGGTACAAAATACCATTGCACGCAACTTGAATGTCTCATTTTGACTCCCATCAAACACGTCAACCCCCTCGTCCCATAAATTTCTCAATTCTTCAATCAAGGGACTTAGATAAACATCAATGTCATTTCTTGGCTGTCTTGGTCCGATATCATCATAGACAACATCATGTATTTTTGTTTCATGCATAATCAAGGAGACGAGTTTGAAATTACTAGCAAAACAGGCCACAAACTATGCTTAGTACTTAAACTACCAAAGGGATTAATTCCATAAGTAGCAAGTCCAAGCCTAAGATTTCTTGCCTCTTTCTCGAAATCCTGATACAAACGATTAATCTTCTTTCATTGGGAAGAAACAACCGGATGGCGGAGCATTCCATCGCAGTTTCTCCCATTTGCATGCCATGTAAGATTTTTTGTGTCATCTCCATTAGCAAACAAACGCTTTAACCTTGGAATGATAGGAAGATACCATAACACCTTCGTTGGGGGGCCTTTCTTTGTGCTTTAATCACTGCTACACTCATCATCATCCTTCACTTTGTACCATGATATCCCATACTTGGGCATTTATGCATTTATTTAAACTCATCTCTGTACAATATGCAATCATTAAGACGTGCATGAATTTTATTATATTTCATACCCATTAGACACAATATCTTCTTCTCCTCAGAGTAACTTTTTGGCAACATGTTTTCTTTTGAAAGCATACCCTGCACTATCTTAAGCAACGAAGTGAAACTTTTGTCACTCCACCCATATATAACCTTCACATTAACCAGACTTAAACTGACAATAGTGTCAATGACTTCTTGCACCCCAGATACAGAGGATTCTTCGAATCACTTTCCAATGTATCATACATAGAGGCATGTGCTTGCTGAAAAGACTCTTGTCCAAGATCACAAATCATATCCTCTAATCGATCTCTCATTTCTACATCAATCGGTTTAGTTTGGGACCCCTTTGCATGTTTGTGAATTTACCATGCCATATCCATGTTGTATAATTCTTCTTAATCCCATCACACAAAAGATGTTCCATATATCGTCTACTAGTTGTCATCTCCCATTCAAACAATTTATACAAGGACAAAACTATTTCACATCCTCATCCGATCGAGTTTTTCCCAAGGCAAATTCCAAGAACTATCCAACCCCTTCCTCAAACGCAAGGCTCATGCGATTTTCCTTCATCCAACTTCGATCCATCTTTCCTCTTCGTGAGTTGCATACAAGGATGCATGGAGATCTTACTTTTTTCATTAAAGGTGTGATCATATCCCATTCAAGAATATAATTTTTATACTTTATACATACGCATAGGTTAAGTATCTTTTCTTAGATTTCACAATTTTGGCAACATTTCGTTTTGATCTCCAAGTATAGACATGAAAGTGGTCACATCAATTGCACCACAATCAAGTATGCACTCAGAGAACAAAGCAAAATGCACTATACCGAAATTTCATCAAATTTAAGAAAAAAGACTTAACGTATATGTATGAATCTAGTATAAAAAATAATTCTTCCCAAACTGTCTAAACGGACAATTCAAGATTCAATATAACGATTAATCCAAACTGTCCGAAAGAATCATCGTATTGAATCTCAAACGGGAAACTAAGGTTCACTCATAATGAACATAACTTCTATATCAAATACAATCATTAATCACATAGACAAGTTATAAAAGCATCTGTAACAAAAACAAAGGCTAAAAGGTGTAAAGGACATTCGTACCTAAAAAATGGTCACTAACAATATCAGTCAATGTGGTGATGATGATGCAAACAGGAAAAGAAAAAGACCCTACAACAAAAATCATATCAATGAGGGTGTTGTATGTGAGGATACAGAATACTTGAAGCCAACAGTTGTTGATATTGGCACATCAAATTATATGTAAGCTTTAGTTATGGCATGTTATAGTTCTTAGCCTTTTGACTCTCGAATTCAAATCCTCAAAGCAAAGAAGAAAAAAGAATTAAGGAATTTGTTTGTAGTTTTATATCTTTATGACATTTCTAAAAAAATCTAGCAATGGTTTTGGTTTTGTACAGCTAGGGAGAATCTTGTTTTCCTACAACACTGGTTCACTAAATTCCATGAGTACTCAAAAAGAGACTTTTTCATTCCAGGGGAGACCTATGGAGGTTAGAATCAGATATAAATGAATTATATATTCACTTTGAAACTATCGTAAAAATAATTCATATTTCACACTTGTTAGAAATTTTTCTTTATATGGGCAACATTAATTAATTAGTTTTGTATTTTAAATTAATTAGGTTAATGGATATTCCAATTTTAATATTTTGACTGACTCATTGTGATTATGTTGAGTTGGGCTTATAGCATCTGTTGGTATTGGGCTTAGTTGGGCAGCAGTGTAGGCATTAGTGTCTGACTGAGCTTCTATGATGGGTGGACCTATCAGACACACTATTGATTAGGTGTTTTTGCTAAGTCCTCTCTCTAGCCTATATATAGTGGGGTTAAGTCCCATGAGCCATAATGCTCCCATCGCTGAAGACTATCAATTTCTGAATAGGCAATAGAGAGGTAGACTCTGACGTCTTATTTCCTCATCTTTTCCAACTTTTATTCGATTCAGTAATGACCCAACAAGGTACACACAATCACAACTCTGATTTATTGTTATTTGATATTTTATAATCATATGCATGATTCGTTATCATCACTATGTTCCACAACTTGCACAACTTATTGTTCAAACCAAGACCAAATTCAATCTCAAGGGAATAGCAGTGAGTAGTAGAGAAGGGAAAATATGAATAATTTGAATATAAAAAACCATTTGATTTGATTGAAAAATATACTGATTCATATATATGTTGAAATTTGCAGATAGGGAATCCTCTTCTTGAGTTTAATACTGATTTCAACTCCATATATGAGTACTTTTTGGTCTCAGACTGATATCAGATTCAACTCCATATATGTTAACATACGGAGTCTTAACTAGAGTCTGCAACTATTCCTCAATCAGGATACAAAAGCAAAATGGGAATCTTAAAGGGGTTTGTGTAAAAGAAAATAAGCTATTGGATAGTGAGGTTAGCTACTATGTAGATGAATATGATATCACTCTTGATGTTTGTTTGTCACTAGTCTTGACACGTACATTCTTGAGTGTTTTAGAGACGCAGATATTATGTTCACAAAAACAAGAAAAGTACGTAGTAAACGTTTGAGATTTACCCTTTAACTTATAATAACTATTAGACTTCATTAGTTTGTTACTTAAAAGACTAAGACATTTCCATTGTATATCTTTTCTTCAATTTTCCTAAATATGGTAAATAATTTACATGAGCATTAGGCAACACAAGAAACTTGATTTTAACAAAAGATATAAAACTAATATATACATGTATTTCCATCTTACTTTAGGGTCCAAAACTATAAAGAATTAAGCAAATAAGAAAAAAGAATTAAGAAAAAAAGTTAGTTATTCTTTATTTCTTTCAATCATACTGAGCTTCAAGAGTAGTGACAAGAAAAGTAGACACACACGACACAACACAAACACAACCCTCTCCCTTCCCTATGTTATGATTCCCTGATTGAAAAATAAAATACGCACATGCACACTGCATGCAACATGAATGTGGTGCTGCAGAATTGGCCAAGTATTGGCCAATGCTCACAAGTCACAATATATCCCAAATTTACTAGAGCAATCATGCCCATGAGCTTCTTGATCTTAAGAGCAACCACGCCCAACTTCAGAATCAGAATTAAAAAAAATAAGAACACCAACTTAATTAATCATTTTTCTTACCATAGTCTCCAGTGAAGAAGTTGCACATTAATCCCCCAGTGGTGTACCAGCTGGAGATCAATGGGGTACGTACAACTAGCTCATCCTTAAAAAATTAAGCAATTAATTACTTTAAAAGAAGGAAACAATTTGTTATCAAAACTGAAAATTGACAGCAGTGTCAAACAATGGCTTTGGACTTGTATTAATTTCAATCTATGCAAGAAAAACCAAAAAGGGGATGAGCTCTGAGACATGTATCTGATACATGTAGAACATAATCATTAATATTGTCACCTGCTAGAAAGTGGCTAAAACAGATATTATATTGAGAATATATGATATACCCAACCTTACAAAATCTGCATTCCTATTCGAAACCAAGGCATTGCAGGGGATACAAAATCAACATCCCAGCATGGGTTACCCCATATTTGACATTAACAATGCAAATATTAAGTAACCATCAAGACTAAAAAAATTCCCACGTATCCCGAAAGTAAAAGACAACTAATATACTCCAAGCTAAAAGTATACAGACAAGACCAACAACATAATGACCCTACACTGTAAAATAGCTTACTGTCACCAACAAATTCAGTTACACGACACATTTACTGATGCAATGATAACAAAATAGTTTAGCTCATGTCTTAAGTCTGACTGCCCCTAATACATGCGGAAAAATTAGAGGCTTATAGTACAAAAGACACTTCGAATTCCTGCTCATAACCTTTAATCCACGACCAAGATTCAAATAAAATTTGTTGAATTGTTGCATCTCTGTCCAACCTTTTCCACATACTTGAATGACCCTTAAACATGATTGATATCGGTTATAAAACTGGTTAGTTGTAGGATCGGATTGATACTTCATTGTAAAAGCTCTTAGAAGGTTGAAAGAATTTTTGAAATCAATCTGGCACACTGTCTTAGTCTTGAATTGATACTTTTCTTTTAACAGTTGCTGATAAAAAGAAGCATGTACATATAAAATAAAGCATGTATATCGTTATTTAGTTTGGGGGTTAATAAACAATAATTGTTTGCCGACATTCCCGAAGCCACCTTCTCACGAGCTTTTTTGTGGAATGCAGAAGCGCTTGGTTATTTTCAACCAACAAGAGGGGTGAGGCTAAGTGATCGTATCTTGCCTTATATTTTATTTTGTGCACTCAAATATTATTTCAGTTGATTAATCCTGCGGTGGAACAAAAATTGTGGAAACCTATTCAATTTTCTAGAGGTAGTCCCAAATTATCTCATTTGACTCAATTGTGTCGGGATCATGATCAAAATGAAAACGTCAAGGCAGTTTCATTAAGGGTTTCTCACGTCGCATTGGCCATTGTTCTATCGTTGTTCATGCAGCGCTGTGGCCTATCATTTTTGGGCTTTGCATGGTTGAAGAGCTATTGATACCATTATTCAAAGTTGATTCTCTCTCAGCAATTTTGCTTATCACGTAGGGTTCTTCAAATTCATCAGTGTTTTTGCTTGGTGGACAAAATTAAAAGGAAGATAGTTTTGCTAACTTAATTTGGTGTGTCTCTAACAACTAATTGTAAAGTGTTTGACACAACTCCCAAGTTTGGAATGGTTTCCTTATTGGATGAGAAATTTTAAAATTTTAGAAAATTTGAAATGTCTAAAATTTGAATTGCTTTGATTTTAATTTCTTTCATTTTTTAAATATTTTTTGTTTGGATAGGATAATTCAATTTTATCCATATGCAAATTTCATTTTTATATTTTAAATAGATGAAATTTCAATATTAAATTTTACAAAAAATAAATACTATCTAATTTTGATATTTTTAATTAAAAATATTTTAAATATTTAGTAATTTTAAAATATAAATATTAATAATTTTGATCAGGTTTTTTAAATCAACCAAAGTCGGTGATATTTTAGTTCAACACCAATTAATGCTATTTTTTTTCTAATATCAACTAGGATTTATTTTGCCAAAATATGCTACAAATTTCATTGTTAGATCACGTTGATCGAAAAATATTCCTTGCTTATTATATTTGAATTTCATTATTTGGATTTAATGATACAATTTCCACTTAATGTAAAATTTTATTTTTAAACATGTATTTTACAAATTAAATTTTAAATTTAACTTTACTAAAAATAAACATTAACCAATATTTAATTATCTAATAATTTTAATTTTATATTAGATAAAATTAAACAATTAAAAAACAATATCATCCTTTCAATTTCCTCACTACAAGAATACATCTCAAAGTGCATACTCAGCACACAAGATTTCATGGCCAAACAGTAAAAGCGAAAACAAAAAGAAGCATAACAAAGATGAAGTAGATGAGAAGAAACAAGAAGAGTTTGGCTTTGTGCTCATGAACTTTGATGAACCGTCAATCTTCGCCGCCGCAACGGTCAACCATGGCCAAGTTCATCCATTTTTTCCGATTTCAACCAGGATCTTCTCTTCTATGATGATTACAACGCCGAATGTAACACTAATGTTCGTCTGTCGATAAAGGTTTTTGTCGAACATAAAGACGGTTCTCTGTCGCCATTGGAGAAAGAGGCGCTTTCGTGGAAGGGATTGTACTATGATTGAAATTCACAAAAACACCGCACGAGAGAGAAAACAAGTTTTGAACCACCATGAGAGAAAGCAAAGTGACGCTCGCAAGGGTTGTGAGTGGAGTATCGAGTTAGAGTTACAAGATTAGGGAGGCATGAGTCGCAAGAGTCTGAGCAAGCGTTTCCAAGAAAACAAAAATCAAATTCATCAGATTTTGAAAGAATTTGAAATTCTATCATTTTAACTAATTAAAATACCCTGTAAAAATATCATAATTTAAATTTCTTTTCAAATATCACATCCAAACAAGATATTTTCCTATGAAGCAATTTAATTCCATAAAAAAAATGAATTAGCTTGTTAAATATCCCCATCCAAACACACAATGAGTGATAATTGCCCAGTAATGACATTTAATTGATTTCTTGGGTTTAGGGCGCATTGCCCCCACCCTTTTAGCCAAAAAAATGTTAATTACTGGTTGACGGAAAAGGTATTGGATAGTTAAGGGAGAATGAAAAAGGAGAAAAGGTCACACATTTGACCTCCAATACTAACAAAATTAACATTTATAGATAAAAAAATCTCTAATGCAAAGTACATTAAGAATTTGCTTTTCTTTCCTAAAACTAAGGAATTCGCTTCTATCTTTTTTCTCCTAATAGATAGATATGAAAGGACATTATAAGAAATAAGTTAACAAGAACTCATTGAAAATAAATATTGAAACCGCTAAATCTTCTAATGGACAGAACGGAACCTTTAAACAAGTCAGAATGGCATATTGAGACCCTTCGATCATTTATCCTATCAGTTGTGATTTATAAGGTAGAGATCTAATCAGCTTGCAGTGTCGTAATTAATGTATCAGCATTTATCTTATAAGAGTAAATTAAATTTACCATGTTAATTGGTTGTTTGGTAGTCTGTATTGTGGTTGTTCTGGTTCAATATGAATCACAGTGATGAGCCAAGCATGCCAGGCATGGTAACGGACAAGTATAAGCATTAGCACCGTCCTATTACTTTTTTCTATGTACTTGTTTCATTGTTTCACCTGTTGTATACCTAAAGGACATTAATTAGCTCCAATGTCCTAAGTTGGTTGGGTGTATTTGAACAAAAAATTTGTGTGCTTGCATTTCTCGTACCATCAAAACTTTATCCTGTAGCTATTATTGCCTGAGGAATCTGGTTTGTGGTAACGTATTTAACAGTTTGCCAAGTTGATAATGATGGAAACAAGGGTTACTATTAGCATGTATGGAACGACTTATTGGGACCATTCGACACCAAAATCATGTCAAACCATCCAAAGGTACAATAAATGCTTCCAAAGGATGGGGATCGACTTCTATGCAACGCAAAAGTAAACAGGCATTATATATGCTAGGTAGCCTGTAATGGATTTATGATAGGAGTTTAATTTTTTATACTCTCTTACTATAAAATAAGTTACTCTATCAACTAATGAAAACTTTTATAACCTTTGATTTCTGTCAAAGGCTTTTCCTAAATGGTAGATCTTATAATAGATTCTAATACCATTTTAGAATATGATTTTTGTCTTTTCGACCTAATTCAACCTTACAAAACCAGCTTATAAAGTGAGTTGTCCCCTACTTACATACACTGTTTTGGTGATAGCCCTCGGGGGATTTCAAATTAGAAGTATAAAACACTGGAAATATAGCATTTAAACTTTTTTTTTTGAGGGGGGGGGGGGGGGGGGGGTGTCGAGTGGCAGAGTATTTGTGATAGCACCATGGTCAAGCAAATTCATATGCATCTTAGAAAAATAAAATAACTTCCCTGACAGCTTCTTATGCCAAATAATTTGTTGAATTACAAGTGGTAGATATGTATTACAAAAGGTATGAATTTGTTGAGTATGAATTGTATGAAAGAGCAAATGCTGCATGTATTGCAGCCCCAATGGGAAGCACATCTTCGTCAATGAAAAAGTAAGGACTATGAGCTGGATGTATGGATCCACTCTTCTCATTTCGTGTACCCACAAGAACGAATGACCGGGGTACCTTTTCCAAGTAAAATGCAAAATCTTCACTCCCTGTGAAGAGGGGTGCTAATTCTATGTTATCTTCTCTAACAATCTTACTACACACTAGCCGTGCTGGTTGGTATATTCTCACATCATTTGTGGTTGGAGGGATTGTGGGATGTTCATTACCAAAGAGACCTCTCCAGAGCACCTATGTACTTCAGCCTGCCCTTTCATAACCTGCTCAAAAGAAGTTACAAACAAATGCAAATCCACTTTGAGCAATCTCTTTCTATCTTTAATTTTTGCTTCATAGTGAGCTCATATCTACAGGGCAAGCTTAGGAAGATTTTTTCTTTTATCAGCAAAGCTTAGGAAGAAAGTAAGGTGCATAGGTGGCCCCTTTAAGATTTAGTGTGCATTTGGGGGAGCATTTGCAACATTAATTATGAACAAAACTGAATTTCAAGCGATGTGATTTATGTTGGATGTTGTGTTATTCTAGAAGCAAGTTAGTAAGAAAACTCAATAAAATTTTTTGGATCCTTTGTAAAATCCACCAAAACTTGTTCCACTTCAAAATCAATTTTGAACCTAGAATCAAGAATCAATTTCTCAACGTGAAATCAATCATGTGAAATTGTGATTTTTCATCTAAAATCATGTTAACCAGTAACTTAACATGCTTTTGTTAACTCAATGTGAATCTAAACACACCCACTTAATGAGTTCATATTCAATTCAACAGCTCATTAAAACAATATGGACTGGTCATAACCAGACAAGACATTTACCTCTTCTATTCTTTTCCTCAGTCCATAGAAGCTCTTTTTGCTGAATGCTTTATAAGTACCTCCAAATGTAGCTGAATCAGGGATTATGTCATGAGAAGACCCTGCATGGATCATGGCCACAGAAAGCACCTGCCAAATTAAGATCTTTGTGTAAAGATTTGTAGAACTAACAAACCACAAAGAGAATCAGGCATACTCATACATACTAATTAATGGGCCAAAAGTTTCATTTTGCAATGTTTTTTTATACTATTGAATTTGAGAATTTGACTCCACATGAGAATCTAAAGGATCAGCGTCCCTTGAAACAATGTTTTGCAAGCTGATCACTGACGTTGAAGCAGCCAAAACTGGATCAAAACACTTGAAAAAATAAGAATTTATAAATATGAATTGTGTATCACAGTAATACAAGAGGTCTCTATTTAAAGAGATCAACTAAAGATAAAGATAACTAAAGATAATAGCTAGAGATAATAACTATCAACTAAAGATAACAATTAAAGATAACTAAAGATAATAACTAAAGATAATAGCTAAAGATAAAATCTAAAATATATCTATCTAAAATATATCTATTTACAACACTTCCCCTCAAGCTGAGGAATAGATATTAATCATTCCCAGCTTGCCAGTAAGCTCTTGAAATCTTTCAGAGGAAAGTCCTTTGGTCAGAATATCTGCCTTTTGAAGTCCAGAAGGAATATATGGAGTCGTGATCAAACCGCTATATAGCTTCTCTTTGATGAAGTGTCGATCGACCTTAATGTGCTTGGTCCGGTCATGTTGAACAGGATTATGAGCTATACAAATGGCAGATTTATTATCACAAAATAATTTCATAGATCCTTCATATCTTATTTTAAGATCATCAAGTATAATTTTCAACCAAAGTAATTCACAAACACCCTGAGTCATAGCTCGAAATTCAGCCTCTGCACTTGATCTGACAACTACATCTTGCTTCTTACTCCTCCATGTCACTAGATTACCACAAAGAAACATACAATAACCAGTGGTAGATCGACGATCAGTTACAGAGCCAGCATAATCTGCATCAGTATAGACTTCAAGGGAGAGATTACCATCACGTCTGAATAACAGTCCTTTACCAGGAGTGGCTTTAAGATACTAAAGAATTCTCCCAATTGTCTGCATGTGTTTTTCTTTCGGATTATGCATGAATTGGCTCACAATACTAACGGCATAGGCTAAGTCTGGTCTAGTATGAGCCAAATAAATCAGCCTCCCAACTAACCTTTGATATTGTCCTTTATCAACCGGAGAACTCTCATCCTCATAACCTAACTTGTGATTCTGCTCGATGGGAGTACTGGAGGGTTTACACCCAAGTTTCCCTGCTTCTTTGAGAAGATCAAGAACATATTTCCTCTGGCTAACAAAAATTCCTTCCTTTGAATGAGCTACCTCAATCCCTAGGAAATATTTCAGTCTTCCAAGATCTTTTATTTCAAATTCAGAGGCCAGTCGTGCTTATAGAAGGTTCTTTTCAGCAATATCATCACCTGAAATAATAATATCATCAACATACACAAGGAGTACAGTTAACTTCCCATCTTGGGAATGTTTGAAAAACAGTGTATGATCTCCTTGACTCTGTCTGTATCCTAAGGCTATCATAACCTTAGTAAATCTTCCAAACCAGGCACGGGGAGACTATTTCAATCCATACAAAGTCTTTTTTAACTTGCAAACTTTATTCCTTCCATCCATCGAGCCAAAACCAGGTGGAATTTCCATATAGACTTCTTCTAACTCACCATTAAGAAAAGCATTCTTCACATCAAACTGATTGATATCCCAATTGTAATGGGTAGCAAGAGATAAGAGGGCTCTCACAGTATTCATTTTTGCAACAGGAGCAAAAGTCTCATCATAGTCAATACCATAGGTTTGAGTGTAGCCTTTGGCAACTAACCGAGCCTTATATCTTTCAAGAGTACCATCAGAATTGTATTTCAAAGTATAAACCTATCTGCATCCTACTGCTTTCTTTCCATTTGGTCTATCAACAACTGCCTATGTGTTATTTTTCTCCAAGGCATTCATCTCTTCTTGCATGGCTTGAGTCCACTTCTTATCTTTTAATGCTTCATCTACTGATTTTGGAATTGAGATTGAATCTAGTGCTGAAATAAAGCCTTTGTGCTGCATAGAAAGTTTAGCTGAAGAGACAAACTGCGAGATAGGATATTTAGTACAAGCTGGACAAGAAGAACAAGAATTTTTGGTACAGGACCTCTTCCCTTTT
>PYAF01005218.1:581689-603289 GCA_007407185.1 Glycine tomentella | reverse complement strand
TAGGGTTTCTTTTAATCCTATTTATATTTCCCTTGTAAACCGAGTGACTTGTAACGAGTGGCGGTGAGGAGATTATAGTACAGACAAGCTGGACGTAGCCTACATTGGGTGAACCAGGGTAAAATACTGTGTCATATTTCTCTTCCCTATTCTCTTTTCTGTTTTTCGATTTGTGTGTGATTGTCGATTTCCAACAATTATATATGAAAAAATGCTTGATCCTTGACTAGACTAGTAGATTTTATTATGTGCCCGGTTAGAGAAAAATCCGACCATGCTTCTCAGTATTGGTTGGCATATCAATACTATTGCTTTATTCTTCTGGTAAAAGGTTATCGGATTTGTGTTGGTCATTTCGTGTCCTTACCGAACTGTATGTGTGCATTTTATATGCCAAACTTTTCTTTTCTTTTTCTAAGTTGGGAAAGAATAAATTTAGTTTGTCTTCAACTACTACTAGTTTAGTGATTTCATTCAAAATAAAGGTTAGCAATTAAGAAATGGGTTGGTTGGAATTCACGTGGACTAAAATAAAATTTATCCTAATTAAAATAATTATAGTGGTATCAATTATGTTCAATTATTATAAGTGTACTCTTGAGTACGTCTATTGGTTATTGGAGTTATGGAGTACAAGGGTACATTAATTGGGTTTAAATGTTTAATTCATATGGAAGTCTTTCTCGTTTTATATACAGAGATGTAAAGGATGTTTATGAGTCTGAATCTACATGTGATTTAATTCGATTCAAATTGATTTAATTATATTAAATTTAATTTTTTAAGTATTTGGATCGAATTCGATTTAATCTAATTAAGATATGATCACAAATAGATTGGATAATGAGTTTAATTTTTATTGGACCCAATCTATAACATATAATTAAATTTATTATTATATATAAATCAATTATTTAATGCAAAACACATTTTTTAGCTTATATAATTTATTAAAAATCACCCATGATTTTTTCTTTTTTAAATTGTTTTATCTTTGTCTTGATTTTGTTAATGTTTCTTTATGTTAATACAATACTTTATTTCTATCAAAAATAAAAAATATAGTATTAACATTGAAATCATTAATTCTCTTAGTCAAATATTGTCATAATTTAATCTCTTTTGGTACATTTATTATATACTTACAAAGCTTCAAGCAAAAATAAATTATTTCTCTAATTTTTTTTACAAAATAAAAAATATTTTTTAAATATTTAGATACAATTAATCCAACCCGACTCAACCAATTATGATCAGGTTGGTTTTGGTCGAGTTTGTAAAAAAATTGCACAAACTCAATCCAACCCGACCCATAAAATTCTACTTGGGGTGGGTGACGGGTTTAACCAAACCCGACCCAACCTGACCCGTGAATACCCCTAAAGACATGAATATTATTCTTATGTATAAAGTATCTAATATAGTCATTGTTTTCGGTGATACAAGACTCAATTTTTTTAAGTAAGGTCTTGAGTTCCAATTTTATAGATGGAAAAACATGGTTGGAAGGGAAAATCTCACTAAAGGTGACCAGTTAGATTTTTCAATGAAGATTAATTATCAATAAAATCAATGGATCTTGAAAATATTAAATAAGATATTTAAATTCAACGGTTAGATTAATAAAATTTAATTTATACAAAAATTTGTTAATAGGAGAAAAATTCTACTAAAAGTTATTTTTGGGGTAACTTGATCTCTTTATAAAGAGAGAAGGCAGGGGGAAAGGTGTAAGAGGTAAAGAAAATTAATCTTAACAATAATTATACATGAATGTTAAAAAATGTTGTAATTAGTTTTAATCATATAGATATCCATTTTAATTATACTATTGAGGCATGTCTCTTCTTATGCTAAATTAATTACGATGATATGAAATTATACAAATCTAGTAAAAAAACAAAGCAAATACAAATCACTGTTAAACGAATGTATAATTAACCGATATTAAAATCCAGTTCTTTAGTCTTATTTGGTGAATAAAAATGAGGATAAAATCCACTAGAGAACACAATTTGAGTTGAATCAACTCTCAAAGCATTAAGAATAAAACTGGAAGCAAATTCAAAAATATGATATCCTATATCGTCGTCCAATCCAAGTTTGGTCGAAGCATCGGTAACTTGGTTTGCTTCTCTCAAAACATGATTTCATGAAAGATTCCCTGTATTAGCATGCACTGAGTGAATCTCCCTAACTAAGTTATAGCAAGGGTGGAGAGTGGAACAACTTCCTCCCAACAATCTCACTGCAGTAAATGACTTTTTTCTTTCTAGATCGATTCTAAAACTAATATATAGAAAAATTACTATCTACATCGATAATAAAGATAATTAAAATAGAAAGTTTATTTTCGTGTGTAAAAAACAAGTCTACTTTTTAGTACAAGTGCGCCTAGAACTAATGTCTAAAAGTCCTTTCTACACTGATTCTATTCACAATGAATTATATTTAGAGATAAGAGAAAAAATTGTATAAAATGACTTTCTATATCATAATTATGGTTATAACCGATATAAAAAATTATTTTCTAAAAAAAATATTACAACTACATTGCATCCTTTTAAACATACAATATTTCAATTCAAAAATTTAAAATATAAAATAGAAATAGAGACAACATAGAAATTTTTATTTTATTATTATATACATAATACATCATGTATACCAAAATTTTTTCATGTTATAATAACTAACCTGAAAATTTATCTACAATTTTTGTTTTACAAAAGTGATCATGAACATTTTTATTGTTATAAGTAAGAATGATAATGGATAGGGTCTTATAATACATTATTTGTTCTCATATTCATGTTTTAAAATAGTTCTAGTATGTAGTTCCAAACTCGTGCATATAGCAATTTTAATCTCCATCCCTTACTCGCACTCATGACCCGTACTTTACTTATGTATAAGTTAATGATAAAAAAAATAATTAAAACAATTACTACAATTATAGTAAAAATTTATTTTTAAATAATCTAAACATAACATTAAAAACATACACAGATAATATTAAAAAAATATAATATTGATTCGTTCAAACTCAAGTCATAAATAAACAAACTTACAAACATGATTATTCAACATAGGGATTATTAACATTAATGTTCTAATCATTTAACAAAATCTCTAATTAAAGGTTTAGGATTTCATACTCTCTTAATCATCAAACATGGCTATTTAGGATTTTTTACTCTTTGGTGATGACACTATTAGATATTAAAGACTTAGAATATTAGTCATAAAAATATAATTATTTTTCAAAAAAAACTATAATATATATATATATATATATATATATATATATATATATATATATATATATATATGGTATGTGCGGGGCAGAGCGGGTTGGGTACTATACTACCCTTACCATACCCATTTAAATTTACGGGTATATAACCACCATGTACCCAGCTCCAATATTATATGTAATCATCCATCCCACACATGGGCCAAATGCGAGAAATATTTTTCATTCTTTTTATTTTTGTTTGATATAATTGCAACACCAATTTCTTTCTTGAAGTTAGCTCAATTTTCTTTCTTTTGTTCCACAATTATGTTATTTTAAATCTCCAAGTGGAAGATTTCTACTAATAAAAATGTAATAAAAGAAAGAAAGAAAAAAGCTAACTAGCTAGCAGAAAAGATCGAGATAGTCAAATTGATCCGGACTAATTAACACTCCCAAATATTACACAAATACCACCATCTTGAATATTAAATTGATTTTTCATAAATTTATGTGAATTTATGATGTTATAAAAGAGTTAAAGGAAAAAAAAAATTACTTGTATGGAGAGACAAAATAAACCTTGCTTTCAAAGGAAATGAAAATATAAGAAAACCAAAACAAAAAATAAAATAAATAAAAACTTCAATCGAGTCGTTACCTAATGGGTCTTCCTATAATCCTATTCCTTTCACTGCACCAGAATGAGTTTAGGGTTTTAATCTGTGTACGTATTATAAATGTTACTTATTGTATTTAATTTTATAAAGAATTTTGTATATGGATTTATTTTGTTCGTTCTATTTCACAAATGTTTTCACTCCATTTTGCAACTATGTATTTTAAATAATTGAAGTTGGCCATGGCAATCAAAAGTCTATTAATTATTGTAATTAATAATATATTAACATATTAGTAAATAATAATAACTAATAATATAAAATGATCAATTATTGTAATGGGGATGGATCTTATTATGTTAGAATTTTACATAATATTAGTGTAAACAATTTATGTTTACCATTTCTTACAAAATTTTATAAAAAATTTATTTAATATTTTCAGTTTTTGACTGAAATTTAAGTTTTTATTAAAAATAAAACATTTTTGTTTAATAATCATATCATACTATACAAAACTCTTGCCATTGACCATTAGAAAAATGTTAAATAACATTTTTTTAATGAACTTTTTTTAAAGAAAAATTTAGTCACATTTTTTACTTAATAGATTTCATTTATATAGTTATTAATAAATTTTAATAAATAATAAAAAAGTTTTAAAAAAAGTTTATTCGAAAGATGTGCTATTTTCTTCAGCATTACGCAAAATATATGAATACGAAAGTAAAAGAAATTAATGGTCGAAAAAGTTCGTGAGTCAAAATTTGAGAATGTTGCTCAGTTAAAGCAATATAGATGACTCGACAGAAAACAAAAGGCAAAGAACTACTACTACATTGAATTATGGGTCTCTAATCTTCACAAAAAAAGGGTCTCTAATAATTAAAACAAACAATTTTCTATATAAAAGCTAGCAACCATGCAAAAAAACATTTTAACCACGCCAAAAGAAAGGGCAACTGAAATTTTAAGGTGCTATTGGGAGTTACGTTTTAAAAAGGAGAGAAAAGAGAGTATAATTTTTTTATTATAACTTTTTTATTTCTCTAAAAAAATGAATATTCTTTACTTAATAGTTCTTATCAAAATAAAAAATAGCTTAAAATAAACTTAATGTCTGAATTTTTTATTTATTTTAATAAATACAATAAACTTTTCTTTTAAAATAAAATGTTTATTACTTCTTGTTCCTCTCCAAGTAACTATATATTAAAATAAAGGTTATAAAATATCATGGAAAGTAGAAACAACTGCATCAAATCCAAAAACAAATAAAACTCGTGGATCATGCGTGATGCCATTTATCTTGTATGCTATAACCTAAACCACATGCTTCACTTTCGTACCAAAATATATGCTTCGACTTATGCGGCTCCCTTCAATTCTTTGTGGCTTACTCTTGTTGTAAGATACCTAAATAGCTAAAATATTTGTATGGTTCAACATGCGCTTACATGACTCTTGATAGCAAGTTGCATTTTAAAATTACATATGTTAAGGTTAAACAAAATAATGTAATCATTTTAATCGAAATATACAAAAATAATTTTATTGTTGATAACATTCTTTGTCAATTAGCATGTGGATGATATTAATTTATAAAATGTTTGGATTCTCATAAAAATTAAAAATAAGTCGTGTACTTATAATCTGTATTGGAGTGAGAGGGAGAGATTAAATCACTCCAAGAATAACTTTACAAGGCTTATTTTTCATTATAACTATTATTTTAAGATTAGCTAACCATTATAATTATTAGATTTCAAGAAAAATGAATAATGATGATAAAAAATAATTCTTTCTTGGAGTAAATGGATTTCTCCATATATATATATATATATATATATATATATATATATATATATATATATATGAATGAGGAAAGATCAAATTATATTGATGTAACTTTGATAATTATTACATCATTTTTATAACTTGGTATACAATGTAATTTTTATCGATCCAATAGTTGAATTATGTCTATATATTACTAAGATCATCTGTGTCAAATTTTGTCAAAATTGAATAATAACAAGAAGATAATCAAATGATCTATATATTAGTATATTTTGAAATGTTTATATTAGGTTGATTTTAATCTATATGAACGAAGTAACAAAAATGATTTTGGATTAATATGAAATTTTGCATATGTGATCTATGTGAAATGAACTTTCAATCCAAATGTGAGTTTTAAGAAAATATTATTTAGTTGAAAGTTATATAATGGTGTGATAATTGTCAAAGTTATATTGGTGTAATTTTGATCCCTCCTTCTCTCTCTTGTGTTCGTGTGTGTGTGTGTGTATATATATATATATATATATATATATATATATTTGGAGATTTGGAGATTAAATTACTCATTAATACAAATACTATTGATTCTATCTTTTAACCTTCTGTGTTGTTGTTGGTTCTGATTTTTTTTTTATTTCATTATGAGATGAGATGTGTTGATTGTTCTTCTTCCCATTATCCCTCTTTTTTTACATGGGTGGTTGATGGTGGATAATAATATCTTATTGTTAAGCATATGTTTCTTATATAAAATGCACTTCTTATTCTGAACGAACTTGTCCTGCCATGGAGACAATCACCATTGAACGATTTCTTCACGAAACCATATCTTCAAGTGAAAGAACTCGGTAAGAACCCCTTGTTGGAGATGACCTTAGCCTCTACTTACTCTATGCTTGAGGCCAACGGGTTTTGTACCCTTCGGATCGGTATATTATCTGATCCCCCAGACTTATCCTCTACGCACTATCTTTGTAGAGGCTAGGGGGATGTATACCCTCCAGATCGGTATATTATCCTATCCTTGTAATCCGGTCTTCAGATTGGGTTAATCATGACCATATCAATTTATATTTGATCTAATTTCTCCCATAGGTTTATACATGCCATAAACTTGGCATAGATGCAATCATATACTGAGATTTTCAGGATATGGTGGAATATTTTGATACGCCATAAATGACTCGATCAATGAGTATTGAAAAATATGCGCTATTAGTCAAGGATTCATAGTCCTCTCTCTAACCTAAGAAGACAAGTTAGGCAATACACGAGTTCTTTAGATTAGGCCACCTCCACTATGAGGAAGTCTTTTTTCTGCAACATATATAATAATTAACACTGTTAAAAGACAATCGCATTAGCCTCTTAGAATTGAACGCTGACTCCTTTATTTTGCTACATGTCATGTTGTTATTGGCTGAGATCATAATTGATGTGGTGGTCCCGAACCAGCATATAGTTTCTCCTTATTGTCACCTAAAGGGAATGACTCAAAGCTAGTACAAATACCCAAGAACCTCAAGTAATCTTTATTGGTTCCTATCAACTGATAAAACCTTAATAAGCATCATGTCATGTTTAAATTTTCTTAATCATTACTTCAAATCAACCATAATAACTATTTACCAGGTAATGTTGTTGCATTTTACAAAACATACAAGAGATTGGCTGAATACAAGCCCACTTTCTTGAGCACTTGAGTCCTTAGTTATGTTATAAACTTCTTTTGGACATATACATTTTATTATTCTTGGAGCAAATTCTTAACTCGAATTCTCAATCAAGAGAGCAGACTTGTCAAATGATATATATACCTCCCTCTATTAATGAATATACCTCTGTTGTCCTCTCTAATTTGTGATAAGGTATTCTATATATGCATCTAGATGGAGCATTCTAGTACAAGCATAATCAAATGAAAGAGAGGAAACAAGTGATGCTCCACACAATACACACACACTAAATGGAAATGCAAATTAGATTGTATGTTTCCTATTTAATGATATTGCATGTTGATGCACGAAGCTGGGTGAGGGATATTTTTTTCTACCGCAAGGAAGTGAACACCCACTACTAGAAAAATAAGATTTGACATTGCCCAACTATCATCGATTTTGACAAAAATCGATGTTACAAAATACATAGTGACATTTTGTAAATATAATATTACTGTTAACATCGATTTCTAAAAAATCGTTGTTAAAATAAGAATCTTAACATCGGTTTTTTTTTACAGAACCGATGTTGTATGGTACTTACAATATCGATTTTCCAAAATTGATGTCATTTTTGTGTTTCTTTTTGTCTATTTGTTATTATACCATATCAATTTTGAGGAAAATCAATATTGTACAGTGGATTTCAATGTTGGTTTTTATAATTGATATTAAAAATTACCTATTTTTAATGACGGTCGTTTCAATATTGGTTGTGAACCGATGTTGAATATCCAAAAAAAAACTTATATCAAATATCAATTTTGTTAGTAATGACCTTTTTAGTATTGATGACACATATGCTATTGGAGGTAGGGTTGGCAAAATGGGTCTGGCCCAGCGGACCAGCCCGTTTAACCCACCAAAAAAGTGTGTTAGGTTGATCTTATCAGACCACATTAACTAAACGGGCCGGACCAACCCAGCCCACAAAAATGTGGGCCAAAATGAGATGGGTCAGGCCAACCCACCGGGCCAACAGTCCAACAATATTATATTACAATATGTTATTGCTACACACTATGCCTTGGAATTTTCGAGACTCAGAGAGAGAGACTTGTGCATGAGAGGTCCTTACAGAGAGAAAGAGATCTCGCTACAGCAGACCCGCACCCGCACCTCATCCAGCATCTCCGTCCTCGCACCGTCGGTGTCTCTGTCCCCGTGACCGTGACTCCGTGAGAGAAGGCTGAGAAGTTGTTCGTACTTCGCATTGCAGAGACGCGACCAGTTGCAGAGAGAGATCCCGCTCCTACTGTCCCGCACCGCCATCGTCTCTGTCCGTGGTCTGCGTCCCCGCACCCGCAGTCCCACACCGCCTGCAAGTTCCTCTATTTCCCGTTATCTTTTGACATTTTTATCATGCATCTTTTGTTTTGTTTGCTATGTCCTGTTCATCCCCAAATCAACTACTATCTCTTTTCTTCAATCTTCACTTCCCTTGTTCATTTATTTATTTTACCAACAAAAAGTTAAAAAGACAAAAAAAAAATCTGACTTTGATTGACCGGTTTAAATAATCTTTGATTCATTCATTTTTGTAATAGAAAATTTAGATTCATTCATATTTAGACTGAATTGTATTTTTGTTATGCCTCTCTTAATAATATTTAATTCTTCAACCTTCAATTGTTGTGTTTTCCATTCTATAGTCTAGCAAGAGTGATGTTTATGATTTTTAAGATTTTGGTCTTTAATGTACAAACCTACTGGAGCTTTGCAGGTTCGAGTTTATGACCTTGCATCTATGTCATGTTAGTATGTCTTATATGGTCACACTGAAATTATTCTATGCCTTGTCTTAGAATGTGGGTTTAGACCTAACTCAACCTCAAAAGCTAGCTCATAGGGTGAGGATTGTTCTCCACTTATATACTCTGACTTGGCACTATCTCTAGCCGATGTGGGACTTGTGTTATTCCCAATACACCCCCTCACGCCCAGCACTTCCCAATACCTTAACACCTGTGTATCAAGATTTGGGAAAACCTTGATTGTAACTGGAAGTGAAGACAACAGTGTAAGTTTTCTCCCCTTTGATCTTAAGATTGTTGAAAAGGCTTTAAATTTTCTTCTATGGGAAAAAGTGCTTGAGGTGCTCAGTTCAATGTTAAATAGTTAACAACATGTGCTCTATTGAGTTCATTATGTGTGTAGTGCACTATGTTCAAGCATTGGAATTAGTATTTACAAAACAAATGTCTGCTTGCCAAATAGGTTAGGTTATGGGAATCAAAAAGTGCAAACTGCATTGGAGTTGGACAGTTGGTATAGGTCACATGGGAGCTATTGGAGCCATTGCCTTTTCGAAAAGAAAGCAAGATTTCTTTGTTAGTGGCAATAGGTGAGTATTGATTTATTTATTTCTATGTTTATTATTAATTGCAAGAACTTATCTATTTTTTTACTCTCGACAAGTTCCTATATTTTTTATTCCCTTTATCATGGTTTTTCTAATGTTCAACCTTTTAGTTGCTAAAATATTTACTATTAATTAAAGTTGTAACAACAAGTGTTATGTCAAGGGTTTTGTATCTATTCTCAAATCTCGAATGATAATGTTACAACTTACAAGGGAGGAAGACAATACGTAACTTTCTGTCTTTCAAACTTTTTCTTATATATTGTATTCTGATAATAACATTTGATTTAACACCAATAAGAAATTTGACTTAAACTAATTTTCTAAAATGATTTAACACCAACAAACATTTTTATTTTTTTAAAATTAAATTTTATTTTTTAATTTTTAAGTGGACTGACCCGCTGATCCACCAATCCACCTTAAAGTGGGATGTGTTAGCATTTTTAGTCCACTTTCCAAAAGTGGACTAGTCCAACCCGGTCCGTGTTTTTGGTGGGTTAGGGACAATCCGGTCCACTTTTTATGAGCTGACCCACTTTACCAATCCTAATTGGAGGAAGCCAAAATCCGAAGGACCAAATGTACGGGAAAATGACATTAAAATCAATATTATTGGTTGAGCTATATGGATTCAATAGCAAAATGAGGGCATAATTGTGAAAATGGCACACACACATGCAACAAGTCGCTTCCAAGGTACGTACACCATCTAAATAAGTGGTGCACATACAGCTACACTAATTGGTTTTTTGTTTTACTTGCTATGATAAATTCATAATATATTTAATCTCTTAAACATTTTCGAAATTAAATATTTAAAATTTTGAAAGATTAATAAAAAAAAAGTTGCCCCTGTATGAACCCTTTTATATTCGGTGTTTACATGAAAAAGTTTATAAAATGTGTTCTTTGATAAAAAAAGAAAATCAAAATTTATTATTATTATTGTTTCACATTATAGCGCTCATAGAGCAAGCTGATAATACTAACATTCTTTTGGCATGACTTCTAAATTGTGAAAAATATTTACTCATTTCTTTTCAGTCTTGATATATAACACTTTTTTTAATTTATTTTCGTCCTTGTATAATTTATTTTTACATTAATACTTTTACATACTAAACTCCATTGTAAAGGTAGAGAAAACAAATACAAGACATTATAATAAAGCCTAAGCAACCCACAAAAATTGCACATCAAAGCAAATTTGACTACGAATTTTGACCTATAAAACGAAGGGGTAGATCTAAAGAGGAGACTCCACCATTCTAACTAACTAAAAAGAATTGACGACTTTGGCGTCCAAAGGCTAGTTTAGAGTCTCGCGTTTTGATTTTTCATAAAGAGCAAAATTAAATTACTTTTTATCTAACTCTTGAATGTCATCTTCTCAAAACAATCTCTAGTAACAACTGTAACCCAACTACCTTCTCGCCCACAAAATATCATACCAAATCATTTGAGTGTGCCGCAGAAATGTTGCTACGCTGTAGTCCTTGATTCTCAAGTAATGGTTGTGAATAAATAAAAAGAGGAATTGAATAATACATTATGAATTTTTTGGTACAAAATGATTGGATAAAATAATGTGATACCTTGGTGGAGATCAGAACTAAGGGTACTTATAGGTTGGTTATTTTAATACCCATAACTATAACTAATAAATAACTTAATTTTAAGTAATTTTTTTACTATAATTATAACTAATTTTATAAATATGGATATAATTTGATATAATTAGTTATTATTTTTAAAAATTAGTTATATAACCGGTTATAAATATATAATTGATTATATACAAAACCAGCTATATAACTAGTTATTGGTAAATAACCGGTTATTGTTTCACCTTTTTAATTTACCCTTATTACTTACAGCACAAAATAGTCTCCGTAACCCTTATTTTTTTATATGCTTTTTAATTTTAATATACCTTATGATCTTATATCAATTAAACAAAGTATAAAAAAATCAAATTTAAAGATTGTAACTAATTGTAAAAATTGTTATACATATACTTAATTTTTATTATAATCTCAACTGTTGTTTTTTTTTTTTAATAGCTTTAGTTGTACTTTAAAGTATATATTCTCACTTTAAAAATAGAACACAAATTAGAAACTTAAATTGCTTGTATTACTTAACTATTGGTCCAACTCAAGAAAGACCACAAATTAAAAACTCAAATTGCTTATATTACTTAAACTATTGGTCCAACTCAAGAAAAATTCACAAATTAAAAAGTATGAGTTACTTTACTCTTTCAAGGAATGACAAGCTAAATATATAATCACAAATTCACAATAATTTGTCAAAGGAGAAAGGTATCAAAACAAGATTTTCTTCTCTCTTTTACAATAAGTAGCGTCCTTTTAGGTAAAGGAGATTAACATCCATCCTTCAAGATCCAACTCCATTAATCAATTATAAGCTCCCAAAGTATCTTGTAGAACAATACTCTTGCAAAGATTGAAGATGTCATTAGAACCTTATCTCTATAAACTAAGCATTCCATTTAACATACAAGATACTCATATATATATTGAGAACATAAACATTTCAGCCAGCTATATTGCATACTGGATTACTACCTAATAAATACCCAGCCACATGAACACATACACCCAACAAAGTCATAAATGGACAGCTTCACAGAACGTACCTACATCAAGCCTAGGTTACTCAAATATTCATCCAAAAACTCAACCAACCAGCAAAATAATTTTGATGCAACAAGAAATAATTTAAAATTGTTACCAATACTTTTTATAGTCGCCTCCAACATATACTTATCTCCTCCTTTTCACTTAATCCTACATGAACCTATGAATTTATATCAATGGCAGAAAGAAACTTCATAAAACACTAGCAATTGATTAAAGAAAATAGTAGCAACAATAAAAGTTGTCGGTATTGAAGTACTCCAATGTAAGTAAAACTTACTTCAATCTTCATCCAAAATAATATGGGTTGAGTTAGCAGAAGATTATGGGGAGAATTGTAACGACCTAATTTTTACTTATTTTTATTATCTTTATTATTATTTGCTTAAGGATAAATTTCCGAGAAACTTATATTAGTGAAATTTCTAAAACATAAAATGTATAAATATAGACTTAATATTGTACATAGTCATAGTTCTTGTTACAAAAGTCAATACAAATACAGTACTTTCCATATTTCAGACTAATATATAACTTCCTTCATTACTCCAGCTCCTTAATGAACCTGACCAAGATTGTTATCTAAGAAAAACATGAAACAAAACTTTGTGAGAAATAAAATTTTTCAGTAGGCAAAGCTAAATCCCAAACTTATTAGTAGGTTAGTCGATCATCAATATCCAAACACATCAATACGAAATATGCAACTATATGAATGCATGAGATGAACTATCCCAGGGTGCAATGGCCTCCACATATCATACTGTATGTGGCTACACCTCGTACTGGATGTAGACGTTGCTAAAGTCTTACGCAAACATGCATGAATATTGCTATGTATCCTGCACCTGAGTACTACATATCGTACTGTATGTAGTCAGATTCTGTTTCTCCAAAGCCTCGTACTGGACTTGGAAACAGTAATCCACCTATCTTATCTTATCACATCAATATCCATCCATAATAAAAATCAAATTCATAAGCAAAATACAAATTACCTTATGAAAAAATATTTTCATCATATCATCATATGTATCATAAGTATGGTTACACCAGGATAATATGTATCATAAGTATGGTTACACCACCATACCTTAATCAAGTAAGATTGTTACCAAATTTTATGCATAACCAGAGAATAGTTTTTAACTATAGAAAAATTATGTTAGTAATCTAACTAATAATCCTCAATATAAATAATATCTAATTCCTTTAAACATTCACAAGAAAAGATTCAAACCTAGTATACATCTTAATTCTCCTTTCGCTTACCACCTCACTAATTAATCCTCAAGATTGAATCATTCAAGTATTTAAACCATTTAACTACATACCATTCATCCTCTACTTCTAAAATTTAAATCAAAACATTTTCATAAAAATATCAACAGACAACCCAAAATATCATCAAAATCACCTTCAAAAGATCATCAATTGGTCTTCCATACATCACTAATCTTTATGCTATAAATCAACACCTATCTTATGGCTTAAATCAACATATTCTCATCAAAGAACAACCTTCAATATCACAAAATTTTAAGCCTAAATAATAACCATAAATCATCCTACTAAAGCATGTAAATTAATCCAAACCATTGATTAACTAGAGATTTAAGCTTAGCCTACCTCAAGTGAGTTTGTCTCTTGAATTTGAATGGATAAATGGCTTCCTTCCTTCCTTCTTTCCTTGGGAAATCCTCTAAGAGATGAAGCCTTGATCTCCTTCTACTAAACTTGACAAGAACTCTTCCTAAGGTTGCTAAGTTTCTCACGAAAATTCTCTCAAGGTGATGTGTTTGCTTTTCTTTCTTGATTCAAGCTTTTAAAAGAGAAAGAAGATGGTTTAGGGAAAGAGTGGTCACGTGAATGAGCTAGGAGGGATGGCTTGGAATGGTTTGCACTTTAAGGTTCACCCCCCTCCCCCCCCCTCCCGTTTTATATAGTGTTTAGAAAATATTTTAATATTCAAGGACATTTTTGCCCTTCCTAACTAAATGACCTTCATTTGGTTCTAATCTAATTAAATTACCTTCATTTAATTCAATCCTAACTTAATTACTTCTCCTTCCATTGAAATCTAACTAAGGTCATGATGACTTTTCTAAAAAATGTTCCAAGTGAAATATATGTCATACAAGTGTCCTAACTTTATCTATGTCATGATTATCGCCTTTCCAAGTGTCCCACCACTTGGCATGGCCTTAATGCTTCTTCTCCTAGGCTTCCAAGTGTCCGAATTCATGAAAATTCCCTTGGCTTCTCCTAAGTTCACGTGCAAGATGAAGGGTGTAGAGAAATCTTGGCTTGATTTTTATGTTACCTTGCATCCATGCCATACAAGTGTCTTCCACTTGTTTTCATCCTATGGCTTGCTTTCCAAGTGGCTTATCATGAAGTTTCTTCCTCCTTCTACAAGCTTCTCCTCGTCAAAGACAATCTCAAAGGGAAGGAATACAAATTTTTCTTCCTTTCATGTTACATGTGGTCATTTATGATGATAAATAAAATTCTAGTTTCAAGTAAGGCTTTTTCACATAGTATTTTTTTAAAAATAAATCTAGTTTAATTTGAATTTCTTTTATCTAAAGATAGTTGGGAAATAATAGAACTCTAGATGTTCCTAAGAATTTATCTTAATGATGGTTTAAATTAATCACAAGTAGTGTATACAAAGCAATATATAAACCTTACATACTAAATTGTTTTTTATCTTAATTTTGATTGGTCTAAATTTCTTCTGACCATCAAAATTACTAAACCATTTTGTTAAATAGGTCTATACATGCTATAATTAAGAGAAAATTCCTTAGATTATATGTATCAATTTTTTTCATATTTTTCTTATGCTTGAATTTTCTTAAATAAAGCCTTAAAGTTGTTATCTTGAAAATTTTCTAGAAATTTTATTCTAGAGTTTTGTGTCGTAAATTATTTTGATACTTAGTCAGCTAAATGTATTCTATAATTCCATCATGTTTCTATAACATTTCTAAAGTTATTTGAGCATTTTTGGCCTAGAGGCATATTGGTAATTTTTCCATTCATCCTAGGGGTATTTTGGTCATTTTCAAAATATGCCAGGGCATTTTTGTAATTTTCATCCTAAGGGTATTCTAGTAATTTCTACTTCATGGAAAGAGTGATTTAGTCATTTTTCTTCAAATATACTTGTATCCAAACATCATCACATTTCCACAAGTGCTTAATAAAATTTTGAGGATGTTAAATAGACCACTTCCACAAAAATATTAAAAGAAACGAAGTCATAATCAAATAACAAATAATATTCTATTAAATATATCTTTTTATCTCACCTTGCTCAATTTTGTCAATCTCTTCAAGATCCACTTTTGATGGTAATGGTGTAGGTGATCCTTTCAGCCAATCTTCTAAGCATACAAGTGTTTCCACTATTCTAGGTGATAAGAAACTGCAATACTGATGAAGCACCTGTCCTCCGGCACTAGAAGAAGTCATTTTAAGGATCACATCAAACACCCTGGTACAATGGTAAAGTTGTGTCTTGGTGACTTGTTGGTCATGGATTTGAATCCAGAAACAGCCTCTTTGTATATGCAAGGGTAAGGCTGCGTACAATTCCCTTCCAGGACCTGCGCTTAGCGTGGAGCCTCTGGATTATGGAGTACATAGTTTTTTAGTTTTTAGTTTTTTTACTCTTAGATCTTCCTGAACTCTCCAAATCATTCATAAATAATAAGTTTTTCTCATTGGAAGAAAAACAAACAACACACTCACAATCATCCATCAAAAGTTTTAGCAAAATTTTGTCTGAAAACCTTTTCACAAGTCACACAATGAAAGTTTAGACAAAGTAATTCCTCCATCAAAGTCATTTGAAAATGATCCACACACTTGCAAGCACTTGTCAACTAAAGGGTGATGTCCACAATCACAATTAAGAAACTTTGTAATCAAATTCAAAAGTAAACCCCAATTGTGTGATGATCATAAGAAAGGGGGGGGGGGGAGACAAAAGAAAAGAATGTGAATAAACACCCATTTGATACAATACATATTGTCACAAACACAATAAAGAAAATGATGAAATGAGGGACACAGCCACCAATTAGACAATTGGCATCACAATCAAATCAATTCAAAACATTATTTGAATAAACATAACAAATACTAAAAAACCAGAAGAAAAACCCAAGTAATCAAGGAGCACTCATTTGAATAAACATGACAAATACTCCAAATTAATGTTCCTGGAACAGAGAAACAAAAAACACTCATTTGTTGTTTCAACACAAAGTTCATGGAATTGCTCACAAAGGTGAAAAACTCGTACTAAAAATCCTCATCTTCAAGCATGCATTCAGCTCTGCTTCGTTTCATTACTGTTCCACTAAATGTCGTTAGGGATTAAGGATTTGAAATAGACGGACAACAAAAATCAAAGGATTGCAAATACCTTTGTTATGGATTTGATTGGAGCACGACGAGAAGTTAGGGATTGACGAGAACGAGAACGGATTCGATAACAACAAGAATGAGATTTTAGGGATTTGATTCGAGAACCAGAAATTTGAGTTCAACAAGAACGAGAAGTAGGTTTGTCACTATCGAGCAAGAAGCCAAGAATAGAGGATGTCGACGAACGAACGAAAATGTCAAAAAATTGAAATAAGTTATTTAAAAAAATACCCATTTTTTTAAAATAAGCTAACCATAACTATTTTTATATAAAAAATAAGTTATTTAAAATAACTCTACTTATAAAACTATTTATATTTTTATAACTACTTTCAAATAACCAGTTATTATATAATTGGTTATTACTAATTATGGGTATTTTTTTAAAATACTGATTATTTTTTGGCACCCCTAATCATAGTGAGATATATTGAAAAGGCTTAAAAAGAATGTATAAAAGGTATGTATGGTAGATTGGTAATAGCGCCGAGAAATTTCATTTTATTGAGTGTGCATTATACCCTTAAAAGAATGAATAGAAAAAAGATATCCCTAAAAAGTTTTCATGTGAGTGCTATTATGAAATTTAATATTTTACTTGTAAAGAGTGAATTAACTGCTTATGATCAAAGAAAATGCTGAGTAGACGCTCATGATAATTTAAACCATAAAAAGAGAAATATAAATATAAATAAATGATATGATACAAAAGAAAAAGTAATGTTACTAAAATATTTCATAATATAAGATATTTATGTAACATTATTCCTTTCATCTAGAAAATAGAAATAGAGTGGAGTGTAATGTTGCGAGTAAAATGATATGATTAAATTAAGAAGAAAAATAAATATTTTTTTTTATCAAATATATCAATAAATTTCACAAGTAATCATGCAACATCTGTATTTATTTATCGCCACGCAGAGAGGACTTGTAGGCCCATCTAATCATTATTTCTACTAAGCTATTTATATAACGAAATTTTATTATTATACTAATATCATATACACGAAGAAAAATTTTATATGAATGTATACAAAGCGTGCAATGTGACGGGAAAACCAAACAACAATAAGAAGAAAAAATATCAAATCATGAGGGGCACGAATAGGGGCAATGCCAGCCAGGTCCAAATAATAAAATGTGCAAAGCATCATACATTCGTACCCCTACCCTACGATAAATAATAAAAATCCTATATTAATAACGCAAAATGTGCAAAGGCAAAAGTCAACAAAGTGAAAACGCCGGACGAGGGCCCCACACAAGTGAGGCAACGACCACCGTCGCTGGCGTCTCTCTGCGGTGCTGACGTGGCGGTGGAGCCATTGAAATTAGGGTTGGAACCGTAGAGGAATTGAATCCCCTAGATATCGTCCCTTGCCAGCACCACCTTCTTCTTCCGCGAAGAAATCGTCGGAAACATTACCGCTTCTTCCACCGACGAGTGACCTAACCCTAGCAAGTGCCCAATCTCGTGCACCGCCACGGATTCTAAATCCACCGCGGTCGGCAGCCCCGACAGCGTCACGTCGCCGGAAACCACCCAGTCCTCGGCTGCATCCAGGTGGAACCTCCCGTTCGTCGGCGAGAACGCGTGCGCCAGCGTCCCCAAGCTCCCGTCGAACGGCTCCCCGTCGCCGTGGTCGCCGCTGAAGAACCCGATCCTGATGTCGGCGCCGAAGTACGATGCCGATTCGTGGAACTTCAGCGACGTCACCTCCGCCCAGCGCGCGAACGCGGCGGCGAACACGCCTTTCACGGTGTCGCTCAGCTCGTTCCCGGGGAAGAACGTGTACGTCAGTTCCTGCGTTCCCTCCGGCCACCTCGGCATGCCCGGAAAAAGACTGAAGTGCGCTACCGTGTGAAACTTCGGCTTGCTAAACGATGCCGTCACATTCTCCTTGCCGGCGTTCATCGTGGTTGTGCCGTTGATTATATCCGCGACACCGCACCGCGGCAGCACGATCTTCTGGAGCGTGGCGTCGTCGAGGACGCCCGTGACGTTGAGATTGAAGTTCTTCTGGTAAGTTTTGATGGCTGATTCGAGCGCGTCATCAAATTCATCGGAGAAATTCGACGACGGCGGCGCGTGAGGAATGTAACCTAAGCGTTCAAAGTAAGACTTTAAATTGGCGAGGCCGTCGTACTTGTCACCGCGGTGGCAGCCGGTGAAGTTGAGAAAGGCATCCCACGCGCCTCTTTCGAGAGGCGCGTGGGCGTCGAGCCAGGAGGAGACGTTGGGAAACAGTCGAGCTGAAACGACGACGTTTGTGAGAGAGAGGGAAATTAAGAGAGCATGGATGATGGGTTTGTTCTTCATGTTTGGTTAGTGAAAAAATGGAAAGGAATTTTTTTTTTTTTTTTGTTCTGAGAAAGTTGAGGAGTGAAAAAGAGGTATAAGAATTAAGAAGTGTTGAAGGATGCATGTTTAAGTCTTGCTGAGAAGAATAATTTGGTACTTGCGTTGTGAATGGTGTGATGTGATGAGCTTTTGAAAAATATGGGGCTTCTTCTTTTGGAAATTTCAGCAGTAACTGTTGAGTACTTTGAAGATCAGTGCCTATGCAAACGTCAGCGCCGAGGGTTGTTCAACTTCATTCAGACAGTACGGAATACTACGGTCTACGGAGGAGGTAAGTTCTTTTTTGTTATAATTTAATTCTAATATTTAATTTAAGCAAGGACAAATGTTTTTATTAGAATAGGATCATAATTTTTTTTAACACTCCTTTATAATTTTTACAATAAATATTTTTCTTTTAGTTTTATAAAAATTAATTGGTAAGATACTTTAATTTAAACATAAATATTTATTTATTTGGAATTAATTTTTGTTTTAAAAATACTACATATGACGTAATTTTATAATTAATGTATTGATTTTCTTAAATTAACTAAATTATTTCTTATCTACTTATTATACTTTTATACATCTATTTTAAACATGTTTCTCTCATGAATTTATTTCCCTCATTTATTTTCGGAATTATTTTCAATCTATCACAATCATGCTTTTTAGTTGGAAAACATGAGTTTTGCGTTTCCCAAAATTTTTTCTCAAGAAAATAAAGAATTTCATTATTTATAAGTTATGTACTGTTAAGTTAGGTGGCGTTACTACACAAATATGAATTCTAAATATCAACCACTAAATTCATTTAGTAGGTTGAAAGATAGCATGTGACTGTGAGGTTGTAAACGGTTGGTGATAGGTGGTAAAGTGATTTATTCCTTTTTTGATCTTTTATTAACTTTTGGATTTCCTTTTTATGGGGGATTGGTTTTTTATATTTCTTTTATAATATTAATATAGAGTATTTATCAATTTTATTAATAATTAATCTCTATTAAAAATCTGACTAAATTATCTTTAATAAAGTTTTTTCCTCATGTTATATTTTTTATGTATAAAATTCAAATTTGAAACCTTATTAAAAGGAATCAAATCTATTGTTAGTTGAACCAATAATTAATACAATAATGTAAAATTGAGAAAGACATCATCAACTTTTAATTAAATAGATAAATAAAAGATGAACTAAGTAAATCATTAGCAATTTTTTATTGTTATTATCAAGCAGTTGAAAAAAAAAAAAAACGTTTGATCAATTACACACAGAAAATTGAGTTTTACAGTTGTATGATTCGATAATGAATCTGGTTTTGTGTTTGGATTTAGTCTTGCCTTTTCTTTTCGAAATTACGTCCACCTCAACCTTTTGCTTAGAAAAGTAATCTGAAGTAGTCGATAAATTTAATTTAATAAAAGAGAGACAAATAATATTGAGGGAAAAGAAGAAAAAAGGGGAAGAGGCAGTCACGCAGAGTTGTTGAACTATAGAAACCAAAAAAAAATAAAAAATAGAAATAGAAAGGGAGAGAGTTGTTGAACAGTTTCAAAGACTTTTGGGTTGGGTGGCGGCGGCAACTGTCATTAGTTAATGAAGTTTGGTGGGTTCAAAAGCTTATCTCATTCAATGTTTTAAAAATCGATTCGGTGACTGAACCGGTTAGAGTACTGGGTCATTGGGTCAATGGTCGAATCAGTGGGTCATTGATTGGCTCGCATAACTCTGTCAATGGTTGAACCGGTGAGTTATTGATTGATCCGCATAATCTAGTCAGTGGTCGAACTGGTAGATTACTGATTGATCTGCATGATAATATTTTAAAATATTTTTAAAAAAATCACTTGTACATGTTTTTACACATACTTTAGTGCTAGGTTTTACAAATTAATAAGCAAATATGCTATATATCACCCAAAACTAATAATTAAAACAACATTTATTATTTTTTAAAGCAAATTTTATTCAATTCAATGTTCTAATTAATTAACTCCTATATATATATATATATATATATATATATATATATATATATATATATATATATATATACAATATGGCATAAGGTCTTCGAGTGGAAAAACAACTTTTACAAGTGTTTAATATTCTCCAAAGTCCAAAGGACATCCAGTTTGAAAAGTTAATTTTAGTAGTGTTTGCAATTAACTATGCGTTCAACTTGAAATCCTTACGGTGATTGAAGATATATATATATATATATATATATATATATATATATATATATATATAAGTTAATAGGGCAATTGTGTCATTGTTAATGGTCCACTAAGAAAAAGCTGGAGTTGGCAACCAAAATAGAGCATGAGAAAATAAAAAAGGAATTGAATTAAAATTATGAAAAGGCAAGGCATAAAAAATAAAGTAACAAAAAAAGTTTGGCT
>PYAF01005218.1:552836-581589 GCA_007407185.1 Glycine tomentella | reverse complement strand
ACAATATGGCATAAGGTCTTCGAGTGGAAAAACAACTTTTACAAGTGTTTAATATTCTCCAAAGTCCAAAGGACATCCAGTTTGAAAAGTTAATTTTAGTAGTGTTTGCAATTAACTATGCGTTCAACTTGAAATCCTTACGGTGATTGAAGATATATATATATATATATATATATATATATATATATATATATATATATAAGTTAATAGGGCAATTGTGTCATTGTTAATGGTCCACTAAGAAAAAGCTGGAGTTGGCAACCAAAATAGAGCATGAGAAAATAAAAAAGGAATTGAATTAAAATTATGAAAAGGCAAGGCATAAAAAATAAAGTAACAAAAAAAGTTTGGCTAGGGGATGCACAATTACACATACACAAAGGTCCAGGCAGGCATCTATGTATTATGTGAATGTGACTAACAAAGCCCAATTTTCAGCATTCCTTTTGCGAGACCCCACGAGTGGCCTTCTGTTCCTTTTTTTAATTTCTCTCTCCTCAGTTGTAACCTACACTTACTTACTTACCCTTCTCTCTCTCTGTGTCTGAGCAAAGAGCAAGATAACAGTCAATCAAAAATCGAGAACCCCACAAGCTCACAATCTTACCGAGAACCCCACAAACTCACAGTCTTAGTCCTTAGTTGGGTCCAAACACCCTACAATTTTAAAAACTCTCTCTAACCCCATCTATCTAAAAAGAAAGAGAGAAATGGGGACGAGGGAGATAGTGTTGTTGGAAGAGCAAAGGAGAAGATGGGACGAAAAGAAATAAAGAAAAAACAAAAGTAAAACTGGTGAGCGTGATCCCCACCTAATGGAACTACCAGATTTGCAAAACAAGAAGCAGAGCAGCAATAGCAGCAGCACGACGAGTCACGATCACGACGGGAGTGACGAAGTCATGGGCTCATGGCAGGACCAAGTCACGGTGCGATGAAGAAAACGACGGAGTCCGAAGCTGACCTGCTGTGGCGCTGCAGTGTTGTGCGAGGGAGTAAGAAAACCTATAATCCGTGAAGTGAAACGATGCCGATGAGTGGGGAAAAGTGTTGACCCGGTCCGGGTTGGTGGGTCGGCGGGTCGATCTCAACCCGGTCGGGTTGAATGGTTTGGAGCGGTCTGATGACATAGACGATCCAACTGAGCACCCGACCCGGTCTAGTCCCCGATTCCGGGTTGGTCCGAGTCTGAAAACACTGATCTCATTTAAAATATCACTTTAAACAATTTTATAATTCAGTCAAAAAACAAAAGAGGACTTTATAAGACAAATGCTAAATAATTCGATGTCAAAAAACAAAATCAAACAAAATTGATAGATTTTGTAAATATATAGCAAACATACAAAAATATTTAATATTTATTTTTAAATAGATGAAATCATTAAATATGATATAATTTATACTTTTTAATTATTCCCTCCGTTCCAAAATAATTTTCATCTTAGGTTATTTTACAATGACAAAAAAAAAAAGAGTAATAATTTTATAAAATTAATCTTATATAATCATTAATATATTTATAGAATTTATAGTATCATTAATATTATAGGGATATAAGTGAAAAAAATAATTAATTTATATTAAAAAAAATTAAAATGACAATTATTTTTTAGATAATTTTTTCTTATACAAAAATTGTAATAGGGTGGAGGGAATAATGTTTTTAAAATATTTTTTTTTATCAAATTTAAGAAAAACATTAGTAGTCCCTAGTGAGATAATATCTCTCCCATCGAAGCTTTGTCTTTTAACCTTGTGAGTTTTTGAACTTTTCTTGTTTGTTGAATGATCCTTCCCCCACAACCTTGCCTATTCCCTCCCTTATCTTCTCACACCCACTATCTATGGAGTCCCCTAATATCCAAAACCTGAGTCTAGATGATGATGATATGGCTCTGGGGTTTAACATTGAAACACCTATTGAAGTAGCAGTAGACTACTCTTTGTGTTTGGTTGGACGCTTTCTATCAGATAAAAAACATATGTAGTCAAATTATGAAGGACCTTATGTCACTTGTGTGGAAACCCTTCCAACGAGTAACCATTTCTAACCTTGAAGATGGAAAATTTCTCTTTTAGTTCTATCATGTCAGAAAATATGGAGACAATCACAAAACAGAGCAGAGGAGAAAAGAACTAATTTAAAGTTTGTTGTGTCGGGAAAACCACTGCCCTGAAAGAAAAATCTGGTTAGACCTCGGTGCAATATCTTAATTGTCGACTACTCTCCAAGGTTAACACAATGAGTCTATGAACACGTGCACTCGTGGCCTTAGGCTATGAAAATCATAGAACAATTGCTCAGATTTTTGAATTGTGAAAAACATAAAAAATGAATAGAAAAGCATAACAGAAGAGAAAGGTTTTTTGCACGTTCCTTCAAAGCAATGTCAAGTCCTTTTAAATAGAATATTAGTGTAAAAACGGTCCCTTTATTTTTCTATAATAGCTTTGTTACTTCCTCAGTATTAGCCTCACCACTAATAGCATTTTGACTTGTTCAAAAAAGATGATAAAGTGGATGTTACAAAAACTGATTTGATGACTATATGCTTTTGTTTTCCATTGCCCAACAATCCCCCACCAATGGTAAAAAGAGGAAGAAGAAAGAAAAAATAAATCTGGGCAAAGAAGGACTAACACTTAAGTACCAATATCACAATGATTGAATTGATACGTAGTGAATTAAGGCAACAATTATGTCTAGGCAATGAATTACTCTTGAACTACCATGACTTCAATTGAGACCCCCCACAACACATGTATTACCTTAATATCTATGATATCCACAATAGTCATAACAAGCGCTTTAATGGACATGCACACACCTCGGGTACTCATGAGTGTCGTAGAAGGACTGTCCAAGTCTTCCATAGAAAGCGGTCCACCTTCACACTCACGTAGGTGAATCTATCAAGTGTGTCTCAAAAGCACCACCATAATTGGCTATGGATTCATTAAGAGCACAAAAATGCTCGACCTCAAATATAACAAGTGGTGAGTCCATCAAGTCCATCTCATAAGGACCACCCAACAATTAGGGCTATGAGCTCATTAAAAGATCAACCTATGCACAATTCACTACCACATGTCATAGAGATGAGAAATGTAGTGCTATAGAGTGTTCATATGGCTTTGTTTCACCACAGATGGATCCACCGTAGTTTCCTCAAAACAAAAGCTTAAGCCCCATCTCCCTTGACGATTTAAGGACTAATTTCCCTATTAGACCTTTAGTAAGAGGATTCGCCAAGTTCCTCTCAAATCTTACAAACTCTAAAGAGATCACACTATTTTTCGACAATTCTCTAATTGAATTCTTTCTAATGCTTATGTCTCCTCTTTCCATTATACACACTATTCATGGCAATTCCAATAGCCACCTTAGAATCGCAATGAAAAGAAACTGGTATAGACCGTTTTCTCCAATTGGCACATCTGTCAACAAGTTCCTTAACCATTCTGCTTCTTATCCTGCTAAATCAAGAGCAATGAATTTTGATTCCATAGTGGAACATGCTATACAAGTTTGCTTAGTAGACTTCCAAGACATAGCACTTCTGCCCAAAGTAAAAACATACCCACTGGTAGAACTGACCTCATCATTATCCATAACCCAGTTTGCGTCACAAAATCCTTCTAACACAGTAGAAAATTTGCAAAAATGCAAACACTAATCCATAGTACCCTTAAGGTAATTAAGTAAACGACGAAGTGCAGTCCAATGTTCATTACTTGGGTTGTGAGTATATCTACTTAGCCTATTCACAACATATGTTATGCCAGGTCTAGTACAATTCATGAGAAACAATACACTACCTATGATTTTAGCATATTCAGCTTGTGAAACACTAGAACCTTTGTTTTTCTTAAGATGTATGCTAGGATCATAGGGAGTTTTCACTGGCAATTCATCATAACAATTAAATTTTTTTAGTATCTTTTCAATATAATGTGACTGACACAAGGAAAAACCATTATCATTTTTTCTCATTTTAACATCAAGAATCACATCAGCTTCTCCTAGATCTTTCATATCAAAATGAGATGATAAAAACAATTTAGTCTCATTCACCATAGTTAACCCAAAAATCAACATGTCATCAACATATAGACATATTATCACACACTCTAGTCCAATCAATTTATAGCAAACACAAGTATCAGAAGAATTCACAACATAACCATCACTCACTAAAGTTTGATCAAATTTCTCATACCATTGTTTAGGAGCTTGTTTAAGGCCATATAATGATTTTCTCAATTTACACACTTTGATCTCTTGACCCTGAACCACAAACCCCTCGGGTTGTTCCACATAAATTTCTTCTCTCGAGTCACCATTGAGAATAGTTGTTATACATCCATTTGATGTACTACAAGTCCATGAATAGCAGTTAAGGCAACTAGAGAACGAATTGTGGCAATCTTAGTAGCAGGAGAAAATGTATAAAAAAAGTCAATGTCTTTCTTTTGTGTTTAACCCACAACTACTAGTCTAGCCTTAAATTTATCAATGGTTCCATCAGTCCTTAATTTCTTTCTAAAGATCCATTTACATCTAATTGGTTTACTCCCCTTAGGCAAGTCAACCAAATCCCAAGTATGATTAGATATGATAGAATCTATTTCACTATCAGTTGCCTCTTTCCAAAATTTAGCATCAATAGAAGTTATTGCCTCAATATAAGTTTTAGGATCTTCCTCAATCAGGAAAGTTGATACAAAAACATCATTTATTTTATCAATATCATTGTTTTCAACCAAGAACGCAGTAACAAAATCTGGTCCAAAACAACTTTCTATTCTTATCCTTTTACTTCTTCTAGGTTCATTAACCTGTTCATTTAAAGCAGAGGAAGAAGCAGGCAAAGATAAAGTCACTGAAGTAGTATTAGAAGAACCAACCACATCATTAACATATTTCTTTAAAGGAAATTCTTGCTCAAAAAATTTTGCATTTCTAGATTCACAAATATAATTATCATTCAAACACAAGAATCTATATGAAACACTATTTTGAGCATATCCAATCCTTTTTGCATGATCACATGAGAAAAACAATTGCCCCTCGTTCTCTATATTAGTCTCACAACAAACATATTCAAGAAAGCAATTCACATGTTTGGCTTAAAGATTATGTTGAGTTGAGAGGCATCTGTGCAATAGTCTCCAAAGCAAATTCTTAATTTTGTGTGGGACACCAAGTTACCACAAGATGGGTCAATTACCTTCACTCTTCAAGTTTTGTGTGTCAAGCATGTTCTCCACTATATTATGATATGCGCTCCTGACTGAATACTCTTCATTTTTTGTGAATCTCTAGATCAATTTGTCGTGCTCCATTGTTTTGAGAAGAGGGATAAATAGAATATGTTCTACATCAATATTACAAATTTCCTCCACTAGATTCTTCTTCCAAGAGGATGAGTTATAATCAATAAGATCTTTAACTTTTAAATTATAATTTATAATAGAATGAGTAGATGAGACATAGAGATTGTTACCATTATTTAACCAAGGTTGACTCCATAGATTAATCGAATTACCATTACCAATTCTTCATTGTACTCCTTCTTTCACCACTACTAGTGAAGCGTGGTTACTACGCCAAACAAAGTTTGGATTGTGCCCTAGTTGAGCTTCTAAGAAATCTACAGATGAAAAATATTTTTCTTTGAAGTCTTTTGCAACTATAGTATCATGGTTGGCCATCATTCTCCAACCTTGCTTCCCTAGCATGACAAGATTAAAAGTGTGCATATGTTTGAATCCTAAACCTCCAAACTCCTTCTTCATAGAAATTTTGTCCTGGCTGAGCCAATTAATACCTCTTCTGTCTTGATTATTCAAACCCTACCAAAATGAATTCATTATTTTTTTTGAATTTCATCTTGCAATGTGGAAGGGAGCAAATAAACACTCATACAATTTAAGTAAGAATAGATTGAGCAACATATTTCACAAGGATTTCTTTACCCACTTTTGAGAGATGTTTTGTAGTCCAATGGTTAATACGATTATGAATTCCATATTTTATGAAGCCAAAGACAACTTTCTTTCTCTTGCAAATGATGGATGGAAGTCCTAAGTATTTGTTAGAACCAATGCTTTCAGTGACCCCATAAAATGAGGAAATTTGTTGTCTTTGATGATGAGGAGTGTTGGAGCTATATAAATTTTCGATTTCTCATAATTGATTAGTTGACCTGAAGCATGACCATATGTGTCAAGAATGTCTTTTAAGGAGAAGAATTTCTTTATCATCTGCCTTGCAAAACAAAAAATAGTCATCAGCAAATAAAAGATGTGAGAAGGGTGGAGCCTTTCTACACACCTTGACTCCATGGATATCACATCTCGCCTCACTTTGTGTAAGTTTACTACTGAAAGACCCTCAATACACAAAATAAAAAGGTAGGGTGACACTGGATCACTCTGTCTAAGTCCTCTCCCAGGAGAAATTTGCCCAACAGGATCACCATTAACAAGGAAAGATAATTGTATAGATTGGAGACACATTTTCATCTAAGATATCCATTTTTCATGAAAATCCATTTTCTCGAGAATACTAAAAAGGAAATCTCAATCCATCCTGTCAAAAGTTTTACTAATATCAATTTTTAGGGCTACTTCTTTAGTCTTACCCTTGTTTTTGCATCTCATGTGGTGGAGAAATTCAAAGGCAAGCAACACATTATCCAAGATGGATCTGTCCTCCATAAAAGTAGATTGCTCTTGAGAGATACATTTTGGTAAAATGGGCTTGAGACGATTTGTAAGGACTTTGGATATGATTTTATAGATGACATTGCACAAAGAGATTGATTTGAAGTTTTCATGGTAGAAGGGGTTGGTTTTTTTAGGGATAAGGACAATATATGTTATGTTAATCTGGGGGGGTGGAGCTGCTAGTTTCAAGCCATGTTATTCCTGAATGATAGAGTTTAGGTCCATAAAGATGCCAAAATCTTTTGTAAAAAGCCAGGTTCAAGCCATCAGGGCCCAGGGACTTGTCAAAGTGCATTTGAAAAAGGGTATATTTAATTTCATCATTAGAGAAAGGAACCAGAAGGGAATCATTGACATAAGAGGAAAGATAAATAGGAATTTTATTAATGACCGAAAGAAAATCAATACAATTATTCTCAGATTGGAACAAATTCTAAAAGTAAGAAACAACAACATTGCTAATGTCATTATGATCATGAACAATGGTGCCACCCTCATGAGCAAGAGAATTGATCAAATTTAATTTTTTCTTTACTTGCATTTGCAATAGCATGGAAAAGTTTAGAATTTGATACCCCATCCTTCAACCAGAAGATTTTTGCTTGTTGTCTCTAATAAGTGTCATCTTGGGAAATTAAATGGCTCAGATTATTGGAAAGAAATTGATAGTTATCATTGTCCTTATGGTTGATGGAGCTTCAAATGATATCTAGTTCCCTTCTACAAGCATCAATCTTATTTTTAAAGTGACTTCTCAAGATCCTGCCCTAACTGTTCATTTTCTGAGCAAAAACTTAATTTAGACAAGAAATCCCTATGGGTTGATCTATCCCATCCTTGTTGCACCACGTTGTTGACTTCTGGTTCCATTTACCAACCATTCTTAAAGCGAAAAGGTTTATTAAAGTGTCTCCTCTTTTTTGAGTCTAGTTTGATCAAGATGGGTGAGTGATCAAACTTGGATTCAATACCATTAATAAGCTTGAAATTAGGGTGCAAATCTACTCAATATGTAGTAGCTACACCATGGTCAAGTTTTTCCTCTATAGCATCATATTTTCCTATGTGTTTTGCCCATTGTATTGGTAGCCTTCCATTGGGAGGTCATGCAAATTGCAATCCGCCAAAGCTTCTGTAAAGCCATTTAGAAACCAATTAGAATGATCAATCAAACCAATTTTTTGATCATTGGAGAGAAGGTCGTTGAAGTTATCGAAGACACGCCATGGGAGAGAAGTATCATTTGCCAGATATTGAAGAAGATTCCATGAATCTTTACTTCTTTGACACTCAAGAGAACTATAGATGTCTGTGAGCCTCCATGAAGGGTTGCTTGAGTGATGGACTCGAACATTGATGAAGTTAAGGGAGAAATTGAGAAGCTGATACTCAAAAGGATGTTTTCAGAACATGGCCAAACCTCCACTTTTGCCATTAGCATCCACAGAGAGATAAGAATCAAAGCCAAGAATTTTTATTTCGTCAATACGTCTCGCATGAACTAAAGTTTCACATAAAAAAGTACATCCACATGATAGGACCAGACAAGATCACAGAGAGCGGGAACTACACTTGAGTTACCTAAACCTCGACAGTTCCAACTGAGAAAACTCATTGGCCCTAGTGGGCCTAGTTTCCAGGCCCACCATTAAAAAAAGGTTTGGGTTTGTGTTTGTGGTATGGGAAGAGGTGTAGGTAGAAGTTTCCATCATTTGGTTGTCTGTGGCAGATAAATGATTGTGCACGTTAGTGTGATTAAATGTTGAATTATGTAGTCTGTGTTTCTTGTTTGCTATGATGAGCCTGTGATTACCTTCATCATTAGCACTAATTGCTGAATTATTGGGAGGAACAAAGGACATTGATGGTTGTTTATTGGAACTAATTTCTGACAGTTCTGTTTGGCTATTAATTGGTGCATTCAAGTTTGAATTTTTGGATACGGAATCCATAAATTTGTATTTGTCATGGTTTGCGTTATTATTAGAATTGATTGTTTTGTCGGTGCATTTAATATCATCATTTTCTTATCTCCCCATTGTCTGAAACCGCCACGAGTTTGCATCTTCAGCATCTTGGAGGTATCAAGATCCTCCTGCACCATAAATTTGGACTCTATGCACGTTTTCCATCATCTTTGGGTAAGAACAACAATGTACAACAATGATCTTATGTATGGCCTTAGATTCCACATAAATAGCAAAAGGGACCGAGTCTTTCATATTTTTTTATAAATTCTGAGTTCTCTATCTAGCTTTCTAATTTTCTTTGATCTCAAGATGGGCTTTTGCACATCCAAAGGACTTTGACGTTCATGAATGATCTCAGGAAATTGACATTGTTCTTCTCATCATACTCAAGGAATTGACCCATGTAGTTACCAAGTCCCTCCCCAACCATCTATGACATAAATCCTACTAGTAAGTTATTGATTTGTATCCAGAATGCTACGTAGATGAGAGGCACAACTTTTGGATCTTTTCTTTCTTTAATGGCTCCCAATATCAGAACATTCTTATCAAAACTCCATGGACCATCTTTGAGGACTCTTTAATAATCAATAACATGATATGTTGGACAATGGAAAACAGAAGCATATGTTGTTGCTGCCTTTTTGTTGTCCCGCATCAATAGAGATTTTAAAAATATTTTCTTTAAATAATCTTTATTAGTAATCAATTCAGTTTTTGTAACATCCACTTTATTAGCTTTTTTTGAACGGGTTAAAATGCTATTAGTGGTGAGGCTAATACTGAGGAAGTAATAGAGCTGTTATAGAAAAATAAAGGGAACCATTTTCACACGAATATTCTATTTAAAAAGCCTTAACATTACTTTGAAGGCACGTTCAGAAAACCTTTCTATTCTGTTATGCTTTTCTATTCATTTTTCTATTTTTCACAACTCAAAAATCTAGGCAATTGTTCCATAGCCTAAGGCCACGGTGCACATGTTCATAGGCTCGTTGTGTTAACCTTGGAGAGCAGTCAAAAATTAAGATTGTACCGAGTTCTAGCAGGATTTTGCTTTCAGCGCAGTGGTTTCCATAGCACAACAAACTTTAAATTAATTCTTTTCTCTTCTACTCTATTTTGTGCTTCTCTCTATATTTTCTAACAATCTGAAAGCAAAGTTTGAAGGGGGCATAAAGGACTTTATTACAGCACTGAACAAAAATGGCGATGAATGTACCAAGAATGATTCCAGATATGTCAAAATTGGAACCTCATGGCACAAATTATAGGTGGTCACAAAAATTGTTGATTTTGTTTGAAGCCTTAGAGGTTGATTATGTGTTATCTAAAGACCCTCTTGCTAGTATTGCTTCTCCTGTTGTCACACCCCTCTTACGAGGAACCAAGAAAGTTGATGAAAAGGCTAAGAAGAAATACAAAAAAGACAGCAAAATTGTTAGTGGTCATTTACTGGCTCATATGGCAAATAATTTGTTCGATTTGTTCATCAATCAGAAATCTGCAAAGGTGATATGGGACACTCTGATGAAACGTTATGGTGATGATGATCCTAGAAAAAGAAAGTATGTGGTAGGGAATTGGCTGCGTTTTTAGATGATGGATGAAAAGCCAATCATGGAGCAGGTTCATGAATATGAAAATCTGGTTGGTGACATACTAAATGAAGGAATGAAGATGTGTGAGATATTACAAGCTAATGTGCTTCTAGAGAAATTTCCACCATCGTGGAGTGACTATCGTAACCAACTAAAACACAAGAAGAGAAACTTGTGACTTCAAGAGTTGATCAATCATATGAAGATTGAAGAGGCCAGTAGACTTAAAGATAAGCATGTTTTATTTTCTAAAAATTCAATTAATGCTAAAAGTTGAGATTTCTTATCAAAACATGTTCAAAGGGAAGGAAAAGGGAAAAAAATCCAGAAAAATCATACTGGTAGCAACAGAGGTGATAACAAGATTCAGAAAAAGAAACTTATCTACTATGTTTGTGGCAAAATAGGTCACAAAGCATATCAGTGTTACATGAGACAGGGACAACCAAATCAGAACCAAAAGCCTGTTGCACTATTTGCACTTCAAGCACATCTAGCAGGAAATGAAGAAGTGATAGTTGTTGTGGTAGTGGAGGCAAACTTGGTGGATAACAAGGTGGACTGGATTCTGGATACCGGTGCTTCTAAACACCTATGTGCCAACAAAGAGCTTTTTCACCACTTTGTGGATGCTGCTGATGGAGAGTGTTTCTTCATGGGAAATTCTGCTACAGCCTGAGTGATTGGTAAAGGAAAGATTCTTCTCAAACTTACTTATGGAAAAACTTTATCCTTGAGTGATGTTTTGTATGTTCCCTCCTTATGTAGGAACCTAATTTTTGGTAATTTACTTAATAGGGCTGAACTGGAATTGGTTTTTGAAGCTGATAAGGTAGTAATAACTAAGAATAGGAAATTTGTGGGGAAGGTATATCTGGCTGATGGATTGTTTGTAGTGAACACCATTTCTGTTACTTATAATGCTAATTCTTCGGCTGGTTGTGCTTATATTGTTGAATCTATTGATTTGTGGCATGGTAGGCTAGGACATGTGAATGTGGCTTCTATTAAGAAACTTAAAAATATGCATTTGATTAATGTATCATATGTAAATAACCTTTCTAAGTTTCCAATATGTGTGGAAGTAAAATATGCAAAGAAGCCTTTTAAACCTGTCACAGACAGAACTACTGAACTACTTAGATTAATAAAAACCGATTTGGTTGATTTTAAAAACACTATTAGTAGAGGAGGTAAAAGGTAAAATGTGACTTTTATAGATGATTTTTCTAGATATACCAAAGTTTACCTGATGACTACCAAGGCATGAATGCTTGGATTTGATTGTTTCCAGAGGCCAAATTACAGACACTAATGAAATAGATAGTAGAACTTACAGATAAAAGGTGGAGAAGAGTAGATGGTAGTGAATAACGCCACGATCTTTATTGGAACGATAAGTTGAGGAGGATTCGCCACAAAGGAAAGCTTCCTTGATAAGAATCAATTTGGGTTCAACCAAGAACCAAGAAGAGGCTAAGCTCTCAATTCAAGCAAATGCTTAATTTTATTCAATCAAAAGTTATTCAAAACTAGCAATGTCTGAGTACTTGTAGAGTTAAGCCTCTAATAAAACCTAAAAACGCATAGTTCAGGCCTATTTAAGTCCACATTGAGGCCCATTACACAAATAAGAAATTACTAACTTACGACAATAAGAAAATTACGAAAATTATGAAAACTAGGAAAATTACGAAAGCTACGAAAGGAATTGCGTTAAGCACGATATTCGCGCTAAGCAAGCTCTCCTACAATGTTCAAGGTGCTCCAAAGCTCCTTGTGTCTTCCTCCATCCTTGCCCTTTTTAAATAGTCCAACCATAATTCTCTTGGTCATCTCTTTTTGTAGAAGTTTGGTTTTGGACATTGTAATTAAAACCTTCAATTCATAGAGTGCTTCTAGAACTTCATGCTCTTTGGATATTCCTCTATCATTACCTTCTAAGGTCAAAAGATGAGGCCGAAGGAATGTTTTTAAAATATAAGGCAGAAGTTGAAAACCAATTGGACAGTAAAATTAAGAGGCTTAGGTCTGATAGAGGTGGTGAATATGGGACAGTTTTTCTTAAGGATTTTTGTGAAAAGAATGGAATTGTCCATGAGACTAGTGCCCCTTATACTCCTCAACAAAATGGCATAGCTGAAAGAAAAAAATAGAACATTAGAAGAAATGATGAATGTTATGCTATTAAGTTCCGGTATGTCTAACCAAATGTGGGGGGAAGTTGTATTGTCTTCTTGTTATATACTAAATAGAGTCCCTCAGAAACGGCTAGATAAGACTCCTTATGAATCATGGAAAGACTTTGGACCTAACTTAAATTTTTTGAAAGTATGGGGTGTCGGGGTGTCTAGCTAAGATGGGTCCACCAAATTACAAGAGGACAAACGTAGGAACCAAAACTTTTGATTGTGTATTTGGCTTGAAGCAAATATATGGCATATCATAGAAAAAAATTAGGACTAAGCTGATAGCTTTAAACCATTCTTATTCAATATTTTGCAGGAATATCATCCAAACTTGTGTGCAAAAATAAGTATGGTCTTGTGGTGCATTTGGACTTCACGAAACATGAGACTTTGGGAAGATAAAACCATCCATCCAATAGTAGCTCTCTCTCTCTCTTGTTCCAGAATTATGAGCAATGGAGGTAGATCAATGCGAAGCCACATACTCCTTTTACTGCAAACACTTTCATTCCATGGAACCCACCCCATTAAGGACACATAAAATGTAATATGGACGTAGCTATCTTCAAGGAAAGCAACTCCTTTGGTGTTGGTTTCTGTTTGAGAGACTCCAATGGTAATTTTCTTACAGCGAAGACGATAACCACAATTGGTGTCCCTGCTCCAAAAGAAGCTGAGGCTCTTCATCAAGCTATTTTGTGGGTTCAGCAACTCAACATTCATAATGTCACTTTCGAGATGGATTGCAAATCAGTGGTTGATCATTTTATGAACTGTTCAAAAGGCTTTTCAATCTTCTATTCCATTTTAAATAGATGTATAGTTTCTTTTCCAACTTATCAAATTCAATGGAGAGTTTTGTAAAGAGGCAAGTCAATCTTGTAACTCACAACTTAACAAGAACTTCGAGATTTTATGTTAACTCTCACGTCTTTAAATATATCACATCTTGTATTGCGACTCATACTCTGAATGAAATGACATAACTATGTTTTCTCTCCAATGAAAAAGCATTAGTAGTTATTATGATGCTAGTCATAACATATTTATACCATTTAATAATGTTATATAAAATTACTACGTTTTTATTAATCTAATCATTAAATTATAATAAATAGCATTCATTATTTGTATTCAATTTTATAAAAATTAAATAACATCAATAAATTTAGAAGCATTGTTTTAAGTAGAAACATTTAGTTTGTTTTAAAAAATATTCTCATTTTTCAATATTGTACTACTTGCAAAGCGATGATGGGGATTGAGAATCAATTCTGATTTTTAGTGGCTAAGGTCCTTAAGGAAAACATAGCCCTTCATCAATTTTGAGTTATATATGGGGCTTTAACTTCCTACACTAGTAGGATTTCTAATACACCCAACATTTTCAACAAATACCAATAATACCCTTCTTCCTTTTTAACATACACCAACAAGTTTTTTCATGGTTTTTCTTCTAGCTTCTTCGGTGTTCACGCACAAGTGGTTGTTCGTTATTGCCGCTTGGTTGTCACTTCTTGGCTGCATTTTGCGTTGTTGAGTTGGTTGTGGAAGTCGTGGTTAGCATTGGTGGAGGTTCCATTGGCCGCTGGCGTCGTCGGAGGTAAGTTCTGCAACCTGGTAATTGTAGCTGGTGCCTCATGGATTGCCAATCCATAAGGATCATACGAATTAGCAATCCGTATGACCATTACGGATTGGAAATCCGTATGAGCATTACGGATTGGCAATCCTTATGACCATTACAGATTACTAATCCATAATGTTCATACAGATTGGCAATCCATATGATCCTTACGAATTGGCAATCCGTATGGGTATTTTTTTTAAAAGTGTTTTATTTTGAATATTTTAAAAGTATTATTAATTAATGTATTTGTCCTATTTTCATTTAAAAATATATTGTGAAGTTAATATTTTTTGTAAGATATTTTTGTGAATATGATTATTATGAATTTAGTTTTTTAATAATGGTTATTTTTTAATTTGTTTGTTAAGATGGATAACGATAATTGGATGCATGATAATATCATGTTTGAAGAAATGAATATAAGTGAAGACAAGGGAGGCGAACCATTTGCGTGTGACAATAACAACTCTTCAATTGATTGTTCTGATGTATTCAATACTTCAAAGATATTTGTATGATGTGATATTTCATAAAAGCTAGTAAATTTAATATTTAACCACTGTTAAATATGTATTATCAATTTTTGTAGGTGTTTAAGTCTCGTGAGGAGTTATTGGAATGAGCTCATAGTGTTGCATATGAGATTGGATTTGTAGCTATGATAATGCGGTCGGACACAACAACTGGAAAGAGGGGAAGAACCTCATTTCTTTTGATAGGTTGTGAAAGGAGTGAAAAGTATAGAGCATTCAACAAAGATTTAGTACGGACGACCACTAGCACGAGAAAGTGTGGCTGTCCTTTTAAGTTTCGAGGGAAACCAGTCGTAGGAGGTGAGGGCTGGATGGTGAAGTTAGTATGTGGGTTACATAATCATCATTTGGCCAAGTCAATGACTGGACATCCATATGCTAGTCGTTTAACTGAGGAAGAGAAGGTAATTGTTGCTGAAATGACAAAGACAAGAGTTAAACCAAAGAATATTATGCTGAGTTTAAAAGATCGCAATCCCGAAAGTTATACAACAATGAAACACGTCTACAATGCAAGATGTGCGTACCGTACTTCTGTTAGAGGCAATAATACTGAAATGCAACAATTGATGAAGCTTCTTGAACGCGATACATATATCCATTGGCATAGACTGAAGGATGAAGATGTTCTGCGAGACATATTCTAGGCACATCCTGATTCAGTGAAGTTGATAAATTCATGTAATTTGGTATTTCTCATTGACAGCACATACAAAACGAACAGGTATAGACTTCTTTTGCTGGACATTGTTGGTGTGACACCTACTAGGATGACATTTTCAGCTGCTTTTGCGTATTTGGAGGGTGAACGTATCAACAATGTTGTATGGGCGCTTGAACGATTTAGAGACCTTTTTTTAAAGAGTGAGGTTTTTCCTAAAGTCATTGTCACAAACAGAGATGCAGCCCTGATGAATGTCATCCAACAGGTTTTCCCTGACACTACCAACTTGTTGTGTCGGTTCCACATTGACAAGAATGTCAAGGCTAAGTGTAAAACGCTTGTGGGACAAAACAATGCATGAGACTATGTCATGGAAGCGTGGGGAAGTCTTGTAGATTGTGCTTCTGAAAATGCATATGAAGACTGTCTTATGAAGTTTGATTGTGCTTGCGCGCCGTAGCCAATATTTGTTCAATATGTTAAAGACACATGGTTGATTCCCCACAAAGAAAGATTTGTCACAGCATGGACCAATAAAGTCATGCATCTTGGAAACACTACTACAAATAGGTAAGTCCTTTGCAATACATCAATGACATCATGTTTTCCAAATTAATATTTTGTGTGCACCTTTCACTGCAGGGTTGAGTCTGCTCATTGGACCTTAAAGCGGCTACTGCAAAATAGCGGTGGAGATCTGTATAATGTTTGGGATGCCATGAACAACATGATCACCTTGCAACACAATGAAATAAAGGCTTCTTTTGAGACAAGCACGCATGTCGTAGGACATTCCTTTAATGTGTGACATTGTACAAAAGACTCGTCAGCATGGTTTCAAGGTACGCGTTAAATCTAATTGCTGTGGAGTTTGACCGAGTTCATTATGCAGTCGTTGATAGTTCTCGTTGTGGATGTGTGTTGAGAAGCACGTGTGGTTTGCCTTGTGCATGTGAGCTAGCCAAATATAATCTTTCCAGCATACCACTAGGTACTGTACACATGTTTTGGCGGAGGTTATATTTCTCTGACCAAGGTGTCGATGACTGTGAAGTGACGATAACTGACGAGATGGAAGCAATTTCTAAGCGATTCGAAAGTCTTGACATGTGTGGCAAGGTAACTTTAAAGACTAAACTCAAAGAAATAGCATATCCTGATCAAAATTCCATGTGTCCTCCTTCTGAAAAGGTCAAGACTAAAGGGGCTCAAAAGAAAAATGTCACCAAACACGAAAGATCAACAAAGCGGGATCCATCGTATTTTGAATATGTGGATGCGTTATATTCTCAGCATGACAGTTGCTCATCTAAACAAAAGTATGCATCAACATCTTCAGGACCTATACCAATGGGTAATATCCCAATGCTAGATCAATTTTTGCCATGCATGAGGAATTACATTATTGGAGTATGTGATGTTAAAGCTGACGGTAACTGTGGCTATCGTGCCATTGCGGCTTTACTTGGTTATTGTGAAGACGCGTGGGCTGTGGTACACAACCATTTGTTAAAGGAACTTGCACAATGGTCTGAGGAGTATATTGTTTTGTTTGGTGGGTTACAAAGATATGAGGAATTAAAGAGGTCACTCCTTGTTGACGCACTGTCAAATGTGAAGATTTTACTACTCCTTGTCATATGTCAACAATAATTTTGCGTTTAATGATACTGATGTAATTGTTAAATTGCAGGTAACATAGGATAAATGGATGAACATCACTGACATGGGTTATGTAATTGCTTCACCTTATAACCTTGTCATTGTTAGTCTTTCTAAGCAACAAAGTATGACCTTTTTTCCCCTTAGAACCCAACCGCCTAGAGATTCTGCTGTACATCGCATCATTTGTATTGGGCATGTGTATGGAAACCATTTTGTTCAGGTAATATTAGAACGCTTTAATTTGTGTACATGATTATAACAGATGTCATTAACAATAAATGTAATTGTCATCATTTTGTTCAGGTTGCATTGCGAGACGGCTGTCCTATGCCACCAATTGCTTTATTATGGTCAAGACATTGTCATCCTGAAGCATAAGAGTGGCCAGCTAGTTACATTAGTCGAATGCAGAAGTATTCCAGCTTGACAACATTGCCACCAGCTTATGTTGATCTGGGGTGTGACAGGGGGTCTCAAGACTGGCATACATTGTGACTTCATTTTCTATTTTCATGTGTGTTCACCTAAATGGCAGGAAGTTTTAATTGTATAACTGATGGATTATTTTATTTGACTAATGAAAATACTCACGCGGATGGGTAATGTTCAAACCATGTTAATATAGAATGAATGTGACAACTAAAATACTAGAAACCTTATCAAGTTAGAATACAAAAAGTGTGCAAAGACTATGAATCTAAACAAAAGACAAAGACTACCAATGTCACAAGTTAAATACAAAGAAAATCAAAACTCAAGTCCTTTGACCTGTAGATCGAATGTAAACAACTTTGTCCTGCTGTACACCTCGCGCTAATGTTAAACACTGATGTGTAATGTCGTACGCTTCAGTGCCAGTGGTCACGATCCCTGCATCAATCATGTGTTGTAACTTACGTGCAATCCTCTGACAAATGCCCTACAGAATGATTTCAAAATCATTTGTCACATTAGTAAACGCAATGAACATCAAATTATGTTAAACGTAAATAGATTAAATTTACCACTTCATGTCGAGGCATGTCATCAGGCACATCATCAGGAACTGCATCATCTCCAACTTCTTCTGGCGCAGGGACATCAGCAGGTACTGGAGCAACGGGAGGATGTCTAGGCGGTTCCCCAGGCTGTGGAGGGGACATGAACGGGTGTGAGATCCTAAAATACCAGTCCATGTAGTCTGGATGACACTGACCTGGTGTCCTAACAGTGTCTCCAGTGACAACAACATGGTCTACGTAGCCAAGCCAACTAGCATCAACCTCCTCTATCGATTGGGGGGGTTGGCTGACAAAGCTCAGTACACCCTGTATGAATTCGAACTGTTGTAGCATCCTCTCTGGCTGGTATCTGATAATGTATGGCCCCCACTTGATGTGATCTGAGAAAAGGGAAATGGCTTCGAAGGCCTGGAATGGACGATGATCAGTGTATGAGGTCCAACAAACATCGTCGTTAGTCAACCTATCTAATTGCCTACGATAGGTTGCAACGGGTAATGCCTTCCCAGGCCTCGACCGACATGCCCGTGGTAGCCTCTCTTCGTAGTCCTCATCTGTGATCATGCTGCCAACTCTAGGAAAATGCGCATCTATCCAACATTGTATTCAACAATAATAATAAAGGCAAATTAGTTTGTTATGTCACACGAATACCATAATAAATAAACATAAATTAATTTCATATTGTTAAACACAAGTACCTGAAGGAGGCTAATGTACCCAGCCATATGTTTTCCATGGTGTTGACAGGCATAGTTGAGGTTATCATACATGTGTTGCAAGACCACCGCTCCCCAACAAAATCCCCCGGACTGATAAAGATCCTGGAACGCTTCCAAGAATACCACACCGATATGTGTGGCACTCTTGTTAGAGAAGATCGTGCAACCAACCAAATGGAGCAAATATGCTCTGGCAGCCACAGTCCATTCCATGTGTTGGCACTTCAAAGCATATAGCTCTCGCAGCCATGAAAGACGAACATATGCTCCATGACATTATTTTCTCTCAACTTCTGCCTCCTCAACAGTCACCTCCAGCAGCTCAACAAGTAATTCCACAGTCTCCCCCACATCCAACACATCAAACGTCATGAAAGCACCCGTCACTGGTAAATGAAACAAAGATGCGACATCATCAAGCGTGATCGTCATTTCTCCGATCGGCAAATGGAAACTATTGGTCCATCACTCGACAAAGCCTGAGATTAACCCTGTCACCTGTCTCCAATGAACAGGTAATCAGTGGGCTTAACCCCGTGCCGACCACCAAGCCCTCAATCTGTTGTACGGGCCTACCAAATTTATGCACCTTCCTTCCATGTGATGCCAATTTCAACTCAGGTCGTTCCTGCACGCACATTTTACATATCAGGTACAAAGGGATTCACAAGTAGTTATAAAAGTCAAATGGGATTATATTTGAATACAATCATACCTCTCCCATCCAAACCTTAGCTACGACATGATCATCATAAAGAGACAAGACTGACGTGTCATGGGGCCCACCAGGGAATCCGTCAACCGCAGCATCCAAGCTTCCCTTCACATCAACTTCAACTCTTCCCTCATCGGGGGAACTGATGTCAGCAACGTCCATCATATCCTTAGCATCCACATCATCACCAACATGAATATGGATTCCCCGTTGTCTTCTTGCGGATGCTGTCAACCTCCTCCGTGCAGGGGGTTCTTCTTAAGTGGCTTCTCTAGCCAAAGAATAGCGTAAGTCTATCATTCTAACCATAATCTGAAATTCAAACCAAATAGTTACATTACAACTTCATATCAATTCATACAAATGAACAAATTACATAACAAGTTGCAAGCATAGCCATGTGGATTAATATAAAAAACGGTTCCATAACCTTTGACAATATGTTTTCAAATTACTCTTAACCATACGCTAACATTCCTAGAAAAATGTTAAATAACAACTTCAAATCAAAGCCATCCTGATCAAAATCATTACGGGTTCCATAGCATATGACAGGTTTCAAATTAAAATTGCATTGCACATCACTTCATTCATTAACTTTGATATTACTCTTAACCACTAACAAGGCCTACCAAATCTTACATAACAAGTTCAAATCATTGCCATCTAAAACATCATCAGTAAGCCTACCATAACATTTAACAATATGATTTTAAAATACAATTGAATTCAACTCCACTTCATTCATTCATAAACTTTGAAATAAGTCTTTTACTTGCATTCAACCAACCACTTAATTCATAAATGACATGATTGGCAAAGTAACTTTATCAACTACTTACTTATTGGCATCCTAAATATGAAACTAATCTAGTATACCTCACTGGCAAAAAAATCACAATTCACTTTATGCATCCAATTTCAAAAATTACATGGCAATGCACCATATGGATTGGCAATTCGTAAGCCCCATACGGATTGGCAATCTGTAAGGTCCATACGGATTGCCAATCCGTATGGGCTTACGGATTCATGGCTTCTTACGGATTAAGTGAGTTTGCTTCTTACGGATTGGGAATCTGTAGCCATCAACACCCATTCGTATTTCAAATCAACGCAAATGACAGTAGAAACAAAAAAAAAAAAAATTCAAGCCGTCACTCACGGATTCGACAATGGCGGCAGCAGAGACAACTTGTGAAGGTGTTAGCTTCCTCCTTCATCAATGGAAATCAACGGCGGAGCGTCTGGGGAGAAGACGAACAACACAGCTGGGCAGGGGCGCAGAGAAGACGAAGAAGATGAGTGCGCTGGGTGTATAAGAAATTTTTCAAAGTGTCCCTTTAATTAACTATTTTAACATGGACATTTCTGATATTACACTATTGACTGCTGGGTGTATAAGGAATTCTCCTTGTGTAGGAAGTTAAAGCCTATATATGGATATCATTATCACAGTCACCCAAGTTTCACCTGGATTAGTATTTGTTCAACAATATAGGTCATTGACGAGACAGATCTTGGACCCGTTGTTTAAGTTTTTTTTTAAAGTACTTTTTTAATAAAATAAGTAACTTTTCATTGTTTATGTGTTTATTTAAACTATTTTTTAAAAAAAATAGTTTTCTATTTTTTAAAAATAAATCTTATATATTTCTTAAAAATCACTTTTTCTAATAAAAATACTTTTTTTTTAAATCATCTTTTAAGCTTAAACAAATTGACCTCTTAATAAAAGGCTTGGGAGGGATGAAATATTAAAATGACATAATTCCAAATTTGACTTTTATATGGCAGATTTATTATATGATTTTATGATGAACCATTATAAATCAGAATATATATTTTTTACAACGGTTAAAAAACTATCACGATAATAAGTTAAATTTATTATAATAGTTAACATTAAAACAACTATAATAAAATAAAATAATTTTAAAAAAATGTTGGATCTATTATTGCAGTTACAAGAGAATTTGATATTCCTTATAAAAAAAGAAAAATAGATACAATAAATTAACTGAAAAAATAAATTGATAAATCTTTTGTAGAGTTTACTTGCAAAATTACTATAAAGAATTAATAAAGTTATTATATTGATCTTGTTTGAATTGAGTAAGAATATCATGAACAACAAAATTCTTTCATATTATATTATAATGTAATAAATTAAGATCAGGGTGATTTTTATCCTCAGAAAAAATTAATTTCAATAAGCAAATACATAGTATATATAAACTATAATGTGGATAGATTTTTCATTAATTTTTCATGACGTTAATTAGAATAGAGTAAAAAATATAAATGGTATTAAATGCATCTTCTTCTGTACGTAATAATATATTTAACTGTTGTATTATGTTGGCTTATGTTTCAGTTTAGCCTCTTGTCCAACCTCTACATGAAAAAGTTAAATCTAAATTAAACAAATTAATTTCAAATAAGAGAGAAGAAAGAAACGAAGTAAGAGGCACGTTGTTTAACAGATTCCACTATTCCAGCATCTGGGACAGCTGCAATTGACATGAGCTACTCACATGAGGTTCAAGCTCATGGGTTGACAGCAAAAAAGTATTTTCCATCTTTAACATCTTTCTACTCGCTCATTTTGTTCTTTCAAAAATTAAAAAACTTGCTCATTTTTTCAATATATAATTCCACAAAATGTATGCATATTTTACACAAAAACGTATACATATGTATAAATTAGTTAGTAAACATTTACATCAAATAGCTAGAAATAGAAATTTAATTAAAAATAACCAACATTTAAATCATAAGAGTAAATATATAAATTACACAAAGAAAAAATTAAATGAAAATATATTGATACCAAAATTATAGGACAAAATATACATGAAAACATATACAATTTAATTAAAACACTTTAAATAAATATATTTTTATTAACAAATTATTGGATGAAATGTGTTTTACCGAACTAAAGTAATATATAGTACATTATTTAAAATAATTCTACCAAAAATGCAAATGAAAAAATATAGAAATATTTAATAAATAAATTTAAAGAGCTAAGCTAGTTCATCTTTTGTTGGATATTTCTTTTTAAACTGCTAAAAGAAACACCGTAAAATGTATATTTCTTATACATAAATCAACCGAGATTGTTCTGTTGCTAACCATCGGCATAAAATTTAAAACGGTGTATATTTATTTTGTCTATGCATTCCACGAGTTTTTCGACTAGATCGGTAATTTATGTGTAAGATCTAATTTAATTGGATCTTTCTCTTTAATAATATCATATTATCATATATTTTTTACTGACATGAGAGAATCTTGATAAACAAAATAAAATAAAATTACGGCAGTTTCTTCTAGCTGAACATTTACGTTGAAGAGAAGAACATTTCTTCGTTATTACTGAAAATATTGTGCCAGAAAATTGTGGTTAGAGCTTAATGTCTCTCTTCACTTAGACCATGCAACAGATGACGGAACATGCATTACAAGCAATGCAAGAGACCCGTATTGAAGCATTGCCATTGCAACCACCATAATTTCAAAGAATCATTGAATCGAGGATCATAGAGTGCATGATTTCAAGTTTAGAGCAAATCCAACTCTCACTATGATTTTATGTGGTCATGTTTTCATCAAAGTCAGTTTAGATTAAGGTCAAACCACTCAACATCACCATATGAACTTTGTAGCTCATATAATGACGATTATTCAAGCAGTTAGCTTACCTTCATGCAGATTAATATCAATCTTGTACTGTTTTTTTTTTTATAGTTGACCATCAAGCTATAGATACACAATGCCGTGTTTAATGGTTTATAGACAATTTTAGAACACCAAAGTATTTGATGCCTTAAGTTAAATTTAACAGGCAATTCGAAATGATAGAAAAATGATGGAAGACGGATCTAACATCGAGAAGGCCTATCATAAGTTGGAGGAAGAGAAGGGCAGTACTCATTCATGTTGGCATATGGCACCAAAGTGTTATAGCCAGGCAGTTCCATCTTGTATTCACCAAGAATCTGACAGAATGGAATCCGGTCATTCTCATTGTTGCACCAACTTGGTAGGCGTGTTTGGTTGTCCTCGAAAATTCTGAGCATGTATGCATCGCGAATCTGCAACTAACAAGACATAAGCATTAGAAAAAGTTATTATGATGGTGAGGGTTCATGCATTTGCAGAGACATTATGACTTACGGTGAACTCGGTAACTTGAATGGAATTAGCAATGGGACCAAAAACTTCAGCCTCTTTATACATTGAAAGGATAAAGGCAACACAAGTTGTTGACTTCCCATCACTGTATACCCATTCATCTTGTTCTGGAATGGTGAGTAATTCATCAAAAGGTATCCCACGCTTCTCAGTCTCTACTAAAATATCATGCAAATCCAAACCCTGAACGCAAATAAAAATGAGAGATCCCATTACTTATGAAAAAGGAAACCAGATTAGTTCAGCAAAATATGCCATGTGAGTTCCTGCTGCTGTGGTAAATAAACTTGATGAGCTGATGAACTATTTAAACATTCAATTCTCAATAAGAGCCAGAAGAGCACACAAAGTTACAAGAAATTTATTCAAACCAAACATGACCTATTTACACTCACATATTTACAGAATGTCAAATCTAAAAAGCTAGTGAACTTGAAAGATTTCACACTTTACCAAAAAAAGTTCCATATTAAAACAAAGTCAAGCATTTCATAAACAAGTCCTTATAGAACAATCTTGCATTTGATATATACAAAATGAAGTACTGAACTAGAACTAAAAGACAAAGACTTTCCATCTTGAATCTATTGAAATTATAGAATAGCAACAGAAACACATTTTGCAGTCATTGGCAAACCTAAATTTCAGAGAATAAGTCTTTTTCTGGTTTTAAGCACGGTTTTTTTCTTGGAGGATTACTTTTCCTCCCATGTCCCATCTCTTCATAAATTTTCCTGTCTTAAAGAATCCCTTCTATTATTTAGGGAAAAAGGGAAAGAAGGAAAGAACACTACATACATTTAGAGCAAATGGATACCATTCTTCCCACAGAAATGTTTAAACCAGTGCCAAGACTTACCTCAGTCCCTAACCGCTTATTCAATGCTTCATTCCACATATTTGCCGAATAAGCTGGCTGCAATCTAGTCCACATAGACATGACAGAAATTACCTGCACAGAGAACATGCCAGTCAGAACCAGACTTCCATTCAGAACCAGCTTAATAAATAAAACAAATTTTAAGATATGCAGGGGCAGAGGCAGGGTAGAGATATATTGTCTCATGCACTGCTAGGTTCAGTGCACAAATACAGGCAAGCAAGAAAGAACCCTTTCTCTAGTAGGAGAAAACCAAAACGTGCATATATCGCCACAAAGCAGTAAGTGTAACATCACTAAAATCCTTGATGCCAACATAGTCCTTCCATCCCATTGTCATCTTCCCTGTGGATCCATCAATGGCTTTCTAAAGCCATAAGCACTAACTATTTCTTCCCTAGACTGTTTCCCATGTAGCAAGATTTAAATTACTTGTAGCAATCAGTTCAAACTTAAACCATTTCATAAAATACACAATTGTCTACTGGCAAAACAGCATGTTGTTCACAACACAATTTGCTGGTTCAATTGTATACTTATTAATTAATTTATGATACATTTAACTAATAAGTAACAAGAAAAAGTTTTCTACCAAGTGAGCATCAAGAGGTGGAGGATAGTTGTCTGCTACAGTGTCAATCCAACTGAATATCATATTGTGATAACCATATGGCTTGCCAGACATGCTCCGGGCATATTCCCATGCTGCAGTGGAGTTAAATTTTGCTCGTATTTCTGGATGCAGGGGAAGCAAGGCTATCTGTGGATTGGAATCATCCTTCAGAGCCAATTCCCACCATTCTTCCCAGGGAATTACCACTATTATTTCTTCACCCTGTACAGAGACACGTTATGTTTCTATAATCAATTAAAATAAAACATAGCTTAGTCACTAGTCACCACCCCCAACATCCTGTTCAACTGGCATTTACATGATTACATCAATAATGTTAAAAGAAAAATGAGAAAAGTTATAAAAACTGAATCACTTTAATACCTTTTCATTCTCGTGCCCTGATTCACCAACCCATAAATTGCCCCATTCATCCTTCAAGCAAACTGCAGTATGACCAGCGAATGAACCAGTCACCCACTTTTCTAGCGTCTCAAAACCTCCCCACCTACCCCGGATCTTCGACACAGCTAAGAAGTCTCCTGAATGAACATCGGCAGGATCTATATATGCACGCCAAGGCTGGCTGCGTTTCTCAAATGTAGCTCCCATGTGCTTCTTCAGAAAGTCCAGGTTGGCTTTCTGACCCCAACCAGTGTTTGAGAACAAAGGCAAAACATCAATCAGGGAAAGCAGAGTTCCAAGCATCCCGGATGGCATGAGAAACACAGAAACCCCATGCTGCTTCACCTGTTCAATTCAACAAGATATTGAGAGCTTTGAAACAGGTTTAGAACTGTAATAAATAAAAGAAAAAGAAAAATTACATATTCCAACTCTGCAGGCTCTTCCCACGAGTCAAACTTCAAGGTATGTTCTCGTGAAGAGAAGTAGTAGTCCCAAGTAATCCTGTAGGGTGTTGCGAAAACATACAAATCCATGCAGGTCCAGCTATGTGCAGCCTCTGTCTGTAAAGAGAACAATAACAACTATATTTTAGCAAAGGAAACTTATAATCCATATCATCAAGCAACATAAGGCATAACAGAAAACACATTTAAAATTTCCAATTAAAAAAATCCAACCTACAGCTTTTCACTGAATCCACATTCGACACAAGCTATGCGGTAACAAGAAATGCTAGCAATATAATCTCTACTAGGTTCTCTTGAATATATTCTTCAGTATTTGCTGAAAATAGAACTTACTAAAAATCACCAAGTTTTTTAATAAACCTCACTCATGATTTTTGTAATTTCCAACAAATTTTAGAGTAAATAATTAGGACATTAGGTATAAAAGTTTTTTGCATTGTCATACAATCGGAAATCATTAGGCATCGTAAGTTTGTTAACTACCTTAAAACTCATATAAGGAATAATTTTTGATTAGTTGATCATGTAAAAATTTAACTAGACAATACATACTTATTAAACTTAAAATTTTAATAAATAATAATAAAAAGTGTACGAGAAAAAATGTGTCATTAGTGCTCCTCTGGGAGTAACCAGCAACCGCTACTAACAGTTACATTAATAACATATTCTTAACTATCCAATATGCGTCATATTTCAGTGAGTTAGTCCTGAACTAAGCAAGGTAAAAAGATACCTTTTTCAATCAAAGTTAGTAATCTTGATTCCAGTATGTTAATAAATGGACAAACAAGCTATGGTAATTAAACAAATATAAAATTCCGAAGATGACCTTGAGATAGAGAGTGGCACCCTCCAAAGAGGGTGCGAACTCAATGTTGGCGGTGTTATCGAAGAAGCATGCCCCTTTCCACTTGACGGAGGCATTGGCAGGAGTGAGGGACCCAACGAAATAAGGGAGCAGGTCGACGGCGCTGTGCAGGTTGTTCAGAACCGGCCACGAGATCTCGCGCGGCAGCACGGGGAGCACGTCGTTTACTCTAAACGGCACCTTCAGAGCGTGTCCCCGTTCGCACCCAAACGACAACAACAACGCCGTTATTGTTGTTATTACTACGATCCATGATGATGATGCCACGAGAGCGTGAAATTGAATGCGAGGAGGCATCAAATTCAAAGGGGAGGGATTGGATTCTAGGATTGCTTGGAATTATTCTTCTTCGAAGGATGATTTCATGTTAGGGCTTTGTTTGGGGGTTCCAAATCGGGAAAAGGAAGAGGATAGAATTTTGGGGATTATTGTGGTTTGGAGGTGGGACCCAGAGGGGCACGTGGCGATGCAGGGCGTCGTGGTGGTGAAGTCTTCGTTGACTCCAAACCTGAATACTATTTGTGCCGTGTGATGACAATAATGTAGATGACTAGATGGTGAATCTTCAGTCAAACAACGGAGCTAGCTGGAGGCCAACCACGACTGACTCCGTAATTCGATGTACCGTGCTGCCAGGGATCTTACATAAACACATCGTTTATGCTCTGTTTTTGTTTTCTTTTTAATTGGGTAAATAGTCACCTCTGAATGTATAATGTGTTGATATTTTTTATTCCTTAAAATATGAAAATGTAATTTTTTTCTTTGGAGTTGTGAAAAGACTGACAATTTAGTCTAAACCTTAAATATTTTTGTCAAAACAAATGGAATATTTTACATGATAGTTGTGGATGAATTTGTGAGCGAAATTTTTTTTATGTGTGTTGCTGACTTCGATAATGAATATTATGGACTAATTTGTCGACAAAATTTGGATGGATTAATTTGTGAATGGATAGAAATATTGATTTTATTTTACATCAAATTTTTTTTGCAAGAAAGTAACCGTTGAGTTGCAACACCTACTCATTTTCCAACCTCTTGTTCTCTTCCAAAGACAGTTCCATTTTCTTCTCCCAACTTCAATGGCTATTTTTTTTCTTCCCGCAAGTTGAACACAATTTTTCTTCCCCTAAGTTGAACATAATTTTTCTTCTTCTTTCGGCCTTGAACCCAAGTTTTGTTATTCTCCCTCTCCTGCTCAAATTTTGCGAAAATGGGTTGATAGACACCAGAAAAGCTATGCTACCTTTCTACTCCTAATTCTTCAACTAAAAAGGATAAAATAACAATTATAAATTCTTCATTTCTTTCTTTGAGATGTCAAAAGGCTACATTTAACTAAAACACTAAGACTACATGTGTCCACAATTCCAATGATAACTACAACTACTAACAGTTAATAAAAGACTGGACTTACAGCAAAGTTAATTTTATTGAATTCAAAGTTGAAATCCCCTACAAGAGTTGAGGTCTTCATGTTCCTTCTTGGTCTTTCAGCAATATTAGGGCCAATATCGGTGATGGGCCTATCATTCATATGATGGGTATGGTGGAAAAAGAAGTCATCGTGAAGGTGGGTCATCCAACAATGGTAGTGGTTATCATGGGTATAATGTTGAATGTTGGTGTATGTTGAAGGCTATAATGAGAACATCCAAAACATCTAAAAATCTAGGGTCAATTCTTTTGATTAGAGGTGGATATGAAAGAACTGAGAGTGAGGACAGATGCCTTGCAAATGAAGTTGAAGATAATCAAATACTTTGTGTTTTCTTTTGTTTTTTGTCATGGTTGTTTGTTCATGGTTGGTTTAGGCGTGGTAAATAGGTGTTGGATTGTGAAATTGACCCAAGTTTAGTTTTTTTTTTTTTTTTTTTTTTTTT
>PYAF01005218.1:540776-551208 GCA_007407185.1 Glycine tomentella | reverse complement strand
CGCGTGACATGGCAGAACCATCTGCCCTGTAAAACACATATGGCGCGTGTCGCGCCACACTTCAAGTGGGTCGCGCCATATGCCAGAACAGCCATAAAACTTGCATTTTTAAGCACCTTTCACCGGCTTTCTAACCTGAATCCCCGCGCTATCGCGCGGGGTTAAGCGCCGAAAAAGAAAAAGGATAAGGGTCCTTACAGCATCGGAGTCAGTGCTGGCTCTAGTTTCTTTCTGATCTTAATGGGATTCCTGGCTTTTGTTTTGGTTTTTGGATTTCTTTCGGATCTCCTGCAAAATAAATGACGCAAGTCGTTGGGATCGAGGGAGGACAAGAGGGAGGGGGTGACGTAGAGGGAAGAGGTTTGGATTAAGGTATATGAGGATGAGAGGAGAGGAACAGGGGGAATATGAAAAGTTGAAAATGAGCTCTGAGCGTAAGTTGAACACGAAAATTAAAGACGGTTTCTTTGTAAACCAACCTTAAGTATCTAAGTTCAAGGACGGTTTTGACCGAAACCGTTTTTGAAAAGATATTTTAAAGATGGTTAAGTAAGAACCGTCTTTGAAAACTTGTAATTATTTACAAAAATACCACCACTACTTAAACGACGACGATTTTTATATAATCGCCTTTAAACACGCGTCGTAGAAAACACCTTTTGTAGTAGTGAACCCCTATGGTTGCCTAAGGGAAAAACAAAAATGGAATATAAAAGAGGGAGGAGAGGTGCTTACCACATCAAGGAACAACTATTGAAAATAGAGGAGAAAAATACCTCCTTTGAGCAAGACAACCAAGTTCTCAAATACTTAAGGAATGAGTTTTCTTGGAGAAGAGGGTAAAAAGAGAGCTTTTGTGTTGTGTTTAGATTCTTTACAGTTTAGGAAGGGTTTATGACTCTAGGAATTCCTCCCTTTCAGACCTAAGCCTTACCATACACATCCACCTTTCCAACATAAACTAAAGTTCATCCTCTTAAACCCAAATCACTAAAACTCATTCACCACACACACATAATCAAAACACTAACTCATAAATTAATTCATTCATTCAAGTACTTAATATTTAATTACTCTTGTAAGTTAATTAAATCACTTACAAAATCAGATTTAAGTTGTGGTCAAATTTAAAATCTAAATCTCACTATAAGTAAATATTATCAATTCAACCATTAAATTATATATCGTAATATTCAATGGGCGTAGTTCAGTTGGCAACACATGTTGAGTTTGTAGGAAAAGACTTGAGTTCAATTACCACAAAATATACTACTCTTGGAAGGGACAATGAGCTAAGTATGACTAAACTCTAAATCGAGGATTAATCTCATAACTAACTCAAGGAGTCGAAACTTGTGGAAATACCTTAGGATTTCATTAGAGAGCCAAAGACTCTAATTACTATGGTTATAAGAAATTACATTGTAATGATTATGTATATAAAATTCTATTGGAATTAGATATTCATAAATTTGTAATTAAATCATAGCTTGTGAACTAATATGTCGTTGATCATTTGTTTTTCATATATAAAAAAACAAAAGTTACTGTTTTTTATCGATTAAAAAAAAAGAACATCATAAAAAAAGGAACAATTTTAACAATAAAATAAATAAATTTATATATTGAAAATAATTCAAGAATAAATTTTTAGACTTTGTTTTCTTTCTTTTGAAATGTAGCCTTTGTTTATTCATAGTTGAGATCTAGTCAAATGTTAGATGGGCTGGAAGCAAATATATATTTAATTTCACATTGTGTCCTTGGAATGCATCATGTTCTTAAATAAACATACCCGTAACTGTTTACTCAAACATAGTTAAGAAGATTGTCTCCACTTTCCCTCATTCGTCCCTTTTCTCACTTTCATTTTACAATCTTATCATCTTTTTTTCTTTTAATTTTTCACGCGTCCTATCTCAATTCTTATCCTGTCTCACGGGAACAATTTAAATGATAGGGACTACAGAAAGCAATCTGATTCAAATTTCCCATAATATTGCTATTTGAAGAATGTGAATCAATTATTAATAAGTGCAATTTTAATCAAAGATAAGCTATCCACGAGGCGACACGTTAGTAGGAGAAAATTATTATAGGAGATATGCTCGTCCCAAACAAATCTTAAACCTTCAAACTCTTTTGAATGCTTTTTGACTTTAGCTATGGAAATTTCAAAAGTTTTGAGACCGTGGCAGGTCCAGGGATTCATAGTCAGATAAAAGTACTACTATGAAACTCAGTGTCATTCAATTTGAGTTGGTGGTGTTGAGGGTTCGGATGAATTTGTGACTCGAACTGATTTAATTATTTAAATTAGATTTTTATTTGGATCAAAATTGATTTAATCTAATTAAGATTTTATTATGAGTTGGATAATATATTTTATTTTCTTAACCCCATTCAATTTAATTCAACTTATATCATATAATTTAATTTATTATCTATAAAATAATTATTAAATATAAAATATATTAATAATTTTTAGTTCACTTAGTTTATTAAATTATTATATTAAATCATCCATGATTTTTTCTTTTTTAAATTATTTTTATCTTTATTTTGATTTTGTTTATATTTTCACATATTAGTATCATATTTTATTTCTATCTAAAATAAAATATCGTATTAGTATTGAAATTATTAATTTTATTAGTTAAATATTTCCACAATTTGATTTCTTTTAAGTATATTTAGTTATTATATACTTAAAAACTTTAGGCAAAAACAAATTATTATTCTAAAAAAATATTTTAAAAAATATATATATATTTAAAATTTTTAGACCCAATTAATTCAATCTGATCCAACCCGTTTATGATCAAGTTGAATTGAATTGGTCTGTAAAAAAAATTGTAGAAACCTAACCCAACCCAACACATAAAATTTTGATAAGTTAGTTGATTTCTTTTACTAACTATACTTTATTTATTTTCAACCAAAATGCTATATATGATAAGTTAGTTGATTTTTACAATAATTATTTTTAAAATTATATCAACAATAATTTTTATTGGTTGATAGTACATAAGTTTTTACACCAATAATATACATAAATTAAACTTTTTATTTATTACTTCATTTTGAATTATCTATCATAATGTTTTTTTATTTTTTTTATTATCATCATAATTAGGACTTTTAACTCTTTAGTGGAATAGTAAGATATCTCACAATTTTTAGACCTTTGTATCGGTGATGAGACTAATCTTTAATTCAAAATTTAGTCATACCTAAAGTTTATTGTCCCTCTCCAAGAGTGTATTTTTGGGATTGAACTCAGTCCATAAACTTAGTGTGTTGTCAATTGAGTTACACTTAGTGGGTATGTTTTGAGATTTCTAATTTGTTTTAAAATATTTATCATTTTAAAAAGAAAAATATTAATTATATTATAAAATACTTTATTTATTGATATTGCATCTATTTATTTATGTTTATCTAGATAGATAGATTATCTAAAGTTTAATATATATTATTTTAAGGATATATGGCTTGGTTTAACGGTTAGGTTGATAAAATATAAAGTGTATCAAAACATATGACACAATATTTAGAGTAGTTTATTTTGTGGAAGACATTAGAAAAGAAAGGCTCGGACACAAGCCTCATAATAGATATGAGACTTCTACATGAGCAGAAGTAAGATGGGGTACATCCAATGTAAGTATAGGAAACACTTATTTCTAGCTTTGCTTTGATATATTATCTCAATATCTGGACAATTGATGAGTATAATGGGATGTCACAAGTCACAAGGTAGGGAGAGGCAATACTTATCTATCTCAACGACAATCTACCACAGAAAATCCTTTATGATGCGATGCTAGCTGAATGTACAGGACCTAAACCTTTATTATGGTATACATAGGAAACACATGGGAGATATAAGGTTGACCCATTATGATTGAGAAAAGATGAAGAAAGAAGGGAGGAAGAGGGGAGGAGGTCACAGCTCACGAATTCAATTTTTTTTTAACTAACCGATATTTTTTGCAAAATTAAAAAATTAAAAATTATCATAAATAAAACATTGGAAACACATGCATGTAATTAGTTCAAACCTAACTGTTCCGAACCTTCAAATTATATATGTAGGGCACCTGCTGGATGCCTCCACACAAGATTTATACTCATGCACAAAAAGAGTCGGTTGACTTTATTAAGCATAACCAAAGTGAGGTTTGATGACTATGGAATAACTTCAATTGCTTTTAAATTACCATATTAGTGTAGTTTTTTTTTTTTAAAAAAAACATATCAATGTTGGATAAATCGTAATTCATGAATACAACTATACATTTTCTAGCCTGGTATTGGAAGGATAACTTAATTTGTCATTCAAAAACTTGTTGGAAAATCGAGGGGGGTAAACATCGGGAGAATTTACACGAGCAACCATATAAGTGAATTAGACATCACACTTTAACTCAAAACCTTAAGACTCAGGTTTATAGGTCTTGCCCTCACTTATATGATATTCAACTTTTCTATTTCTATCCGATGTAAGACTTTAACTCACACTTGTATTCCAACATTATCGTATCATCTAATTTAAGTAGGATTTCCTTCTGTGTGAAAGATATTTATATTCTCGTACCAAAATATAACATGACTCTTTTTTGCTTGTGTGATTAAACCAAAACCTTTTCAATAACAGTGTTTTTTAAATTCTAAACTTTTAGTATTTTCTACAATCACGGATTCATTACTTATAATTAAGTTCAAACTTTATTATTTAGTATTACAACATTTTCATATATTAAAACTCAGGATGCATATTATCGAACCAAATAATATTTTTTAGATTAGATCTGACCTATTGGAGGAGTTTCAAATATTCAAAGAATCTTGGGCTCTTAAGCTATATTATAACAATCAGTGGCTAGCTTTTGTAAAGGGCCTTAATAGAGAAATAAGAGGAATCCCGTATAACTGGTATTTTATTTGCTCACACATGCATGTAATTAAAATCCGTATACAAATTTGATTAACTGGTATTTTCTTACACACACATGCATGTAATTAAAATCCGTATAACTGGTATTTTATTTGCTCACTCTAGATTTGACATCTTCCTTTTACAAATTTGATTGTGATTTGTAATATATTTTTCATTTGTTTGTACGATAGCAATATAATTTGAGCTTTGGATCTTACTTTACCAAACAAGTAATCAGAGCACGCAATGTGTATGTGAAGTAGTATAAGAAAACAAAAAGTTGGGGGCATCCTTCATCTTTTCAAACACTAAGAGATCAGGCTAGGACTCTGAAAGTGGAATTCAAAGATATGTTATAATATTAAGGGAATACCAACGTTTACTGAGATCATAAATATAATTGGACCACCTAAATGACCTTATAAAATAAAATTGTTAAAAATATGCTGTTTATAAGTTTTTTATACGAATTCTTTCGCTATTGAGGAAAAAGGTCAAACCCTTTATTTCCTGAAAGAGATCAAATTAAGCGAAAATTTAAGTAAAGAATATGCATGATTAACTTTAAGAAAAAACCATTAAGAGACATGAAATAAAAAGATGATGCATATTCTTGATTTGACCTTTAATTTAAACGATGTGTGCGTGCCAACTTTCTTTTCTTTAGGTAAGAGACCTGTCAGAGTCTTTTCTGGTAAACCATTTCTAAAATGAAAAGGTTTAAAATCACAGTAAAGAGAAGTAAAACCTGAAAAAAAAAAAAAAAAAATGATCAGTTTCATATTTAAAAGGAAAAGGTACATTAAAAATCGGTTACATATCATGCATTTAGTCCCGTATAATTATTCGTATTTTCAGTTTTAATCCTTTCTATATATAAAAAAAATTGTAAGTTTTAATTTTTTAGCATATTTTTGACAGTTTGTTATTATTAAAGAATATTGGCGGCGATAAACTGTGAGAAAGTGTACTCTAAATTAAGAACCACTTAAATTTTATGCACATGTAAGACTTTTTTTTTTTCCTTATAAGAATTAAAACATTTTTTAAAATGAATATCACAAGGAAAGAATTAATCCTTTCTATATATTCAAGTCCACTTTAATTGAATTCCATATATTTCATCTTGATTTCAATGAAGAAGTTGGTGGGAACAATCTCCGAAAGTTTCAAGATAACTCTCAACTGTCATACATGTTTGAATGAAAATCGAGTTATTAATGCAACTCGTTCTCCTTGTACTTGATGTGGGTAGGGGGGCAATGGCATATAGAAATCGACTACAACTTCCAGATTATAACTTATAAGAAATCTGGTTAATTATAGTATTTTGTTGGTACAAATGTGATGGCATCTTTGTAACAACTCCTTCATTAGATTTTCCTTGAATAATAAAAATTAACTTTGGTGCCTGCCTTGTGCAATCAACGGGCAAGTCCAGCAACATCAGCAAGGCCGTTGCTTCCTGCACGTCCAATGTTGTTTCCTACATTTTTTTAAGCTTTCGAAACACCTAATTCAGAAAGTAAAATTACATTTTAGAAGAGGATATCTGGAATGTAAAACTTTACATTCTGAAAAGATTTTTTTGGATTTCAAAATAGGTGCAGGGAGCAAATGGGAGGTGCAAAAATAATTTTCCATCAGCAATGACAAGCTTTTCAAGGAATGGGACATAGTGCTTTCCGTTGAGGCTTAGCCCACACATATGAGAATTGGGAACATAAAAAAGGCCACCGTCGCCCTACAGGTCAGGGTTGAGTCCTTATATTTATTCATATTATTTAACCCATCTCATTAATTATTTGTTATGGTGCACCTTTAAGTGTATTTTGGATTGGACAATCCAGGAAGTTATATTATTGATTGTCCAATCCATAATGCAATTAGAATCAAAGCAAATAATGAGATGTGTTAAATAATTACATAGTTTGGCATGCTCCATGTATCCAACTCATTTTCTGTTATGGAGAGCAAAGACGCGCAAGTCCACATGGGAAAATGCAACGAAGGAAGAGATAAAAGAAGGGTGAAGGCACTTATTTAAGAATTAAAACGTAAAACAAGGATAACTTTAATCTTAAAAATAATTTTCCTTTAAAGAGATTATGCAGCGGCCCAGCTTTGAGCTTTAATCATTTTTATGAAGAAAGAAGTAAGAAAATAAAGTATATAGAATGCGGATTAATAGTTAGCTCGATAAAAGCAATAATAAAGGGGAAGTGGAAAGCAAATATATATATATATATATATATATATATATATAATATAAGGCTTAATTATTTATAAAAGTTGAATTGAATCCTCAATTATTAAAAAGTTTAATTAAATCCTTTTATTATTAAAAAAAAAACACTACAAATATACCCTATTTGTCAGTTCTGTTAGTTTGATAGTTGTGTGTGACCGCCTTGGTTCAGATATGTGCTCGTGTGGTGACGAACAAAATTCGAAGATGCGCTTTCACTCAAGGATTCAAATTGGTGGTTCAGATATGTTGATTTTAAACATATTGTGGTTTTGTTTGTTGTTTAATTTTTGGGTTTGGATAACAAGGAATCTAGTTTGAGAGTGAAAACTGTGTAGATGCAAAATGAGATATGGAGTGTGGTGGGTCAAGAATCGCCACATAAATGCAGAATGAAATATGGAATGTGGTGGATCAAGAATCGCCACATATATGAACAAAACTTCATTTTTACATCAGTTATATTGGCAATCGAAGGAAAAATATCTTATATTTACATTGGTTGTATTGTCATTCAATACAAAAATGTCTATTTACAAAACTTCCTTTAATTAAACTAATAAAATTGTTGAAAAGTGCATATTGTAGTGTTTTTAATAATTAAAGAACTTGATTGAACTCTTTAATAATTGAGGGATCCAATTGAATTTTTACAAAATAATTAAAAAAATTAATTGTATAATTAAACCATAATGTAACTCAAGAAGAATTGATTTATGCTTTTAACAATTTTGATATATAAAAAAGGTGAGGAATAAAAGAACCAACACAACTCACTTTTCGGAAAGCACAAAGGGCCAAATCTTTTGGACCTCAAGACAAGATGGTTTTGGTCCAAGTACAAGTCAAAGTCAAACTCATTCTCACCTATTTGTGTGCCTATATAATTAACATAATACTATAATACTATATTGGGTCAACCCAACTCTTATACCACATTATCATGAAAGCCCCTGGATGGGAATTGTTACTCTCACTCCCAAATTGTTATTATTACCAACAATTTTTTCAAAAAAATGTAAAGTGAAAAACTATCCCTCCCCCTTTTGCTATGCACCTTCCCTTTCTCCTCTTCCTTCACATTTAGCTTTCAATTGTGGCGAAATCATGATTCCATTGTGCTGGTACAAATGGAATCAAGATTTTATTTTGTATTTGATACAAACAAAAATAGAATCACATTTTCATTGTTGTATAAGAGTTGCGTACAAAATATAAAAAAAAAAATTGTTTTGAATACAAAATATACAAATGAAACATATTTTAGTTGTAGTGCAGGAGGTGCGACAATCAAAACATTAATATGTTTTTGTTGTATATTTTGAACACAAAAACGTATTTTCATTTTTATATTTTGTAAGCACCTCCTATACTACAACAAAAATATGTTTCCTTTGTATATTTTGTACAATAAAAATATATTTCCATTAAAATGACATTTTGAAAAACAAAGTGAAAGCACATGTGATGAGAATAGCAACAAATAAGGTGAGAATAGCAATGTTCAACCAATATTAAGGCCCTTGGCCAAACTAAAAAAAGAAAAAGAAAATTAGTGATAGACATTTATTATCCTTTTTTAATTGTTTATTGCATTAATTATTTTTTTCTAAGACATCCTTAATTAGTTAACATTTTTAACCAAATATAATAAATGTTATAAATTAATGAGATTCACTATTTTTCTCATTTTTTTATAAATAAATGTTATCAATCTTATAACTCCACTCTTTTTCTCTCTTGTCAGTATTGGATAATATGATTGATAATTAAGTGGGCAAAAAAAGAGGAAAGATAGAGATGATTAGTTTTAAAAAAATTAAGGAGATTTTTGAGAGAAAAATATAAAAATTATTGACAAATTTAATATCATTAACTAAATTAACTAATTTTTTAAAGTGTATAAATTAGTTGAAAGAGTCTTATTAAAAAGGATAGAAGGAGTAAGTTTTACTCATTGGTTAAGAAAATTATCCCTTGAATTATGATTACTATCATTAAATAAAACCATCACTTAAAAACCATTTAAATCTATGGGTATTTATGGAATATAAGTTCATTTTTACATCATTAATTAAAATTAACCAACTTAACTTCTTTAATTGATCTTGATGAATTTGATATTTATTTTTTTATATAGAATTATATGTAAATTAAAACAATTGAAGTGATCCCTACAATGTCATATCACATTTAAGCAACTAATCTAAATTATAAAATTGGGTTGGTGGTTGAAAGAAGGAGAGGGAAATATCATGAGTTCAAGTTCCTTTCAATGACAAAATTAATAAATTAATAAATAATATTTTCTAATAAAAAAATATTTAAGCAATCCATACATAAACTTGTTCTAATGATGAAAAAGTTAAGCAATTCACATTTTTATATGATACTATTTTATTTCCACTTAATTTTTTCAAATTAAAATATTTAATTCAATTTTAATTAATACGTATAAAATATAAAATATTAAAAGTTGTAGGAAAATTATTTTAATCAATATTTTTCATAATAATTTAAAAGAGAAACACATAAAAATATATAATTAAAAATAATGAAAAATACATATCAATATATAATTAAAAACAATTACACTTAACATTAATGAGAAATGCACAACGATGAAAAATAAATAATATTAACAAAATTAATTTTTACTATTTTTGTTTGAAATTTTCTCAAATGTGCTAAACCAAGTCTAGTTGAAGTTGACACTGGATTTGTTTATCATGAAGATGCGCTATCCATTGTAGGCATGTTGTAGCATAATTGCGGTGAGGACCATTAGATACTTTGATACATAGATATCAGACTCGGATCGACTTTATTGGGTCGACCAATAGGCCCAAGACTTGGGAGTATCACTGGTTTGAGGTGCATGTTAAAATGGATGTGCACATGAACTGGTGTGACCTAGTCAAATATGATGCAGCTCAAATTCAAATCGTGATCCAATTGGCTTGGTGGCTTTTCGAGTTTTGTTTCCATTTGAACAACATCACTCATATGAAAAAAATCCAATTTATACCTTATACTTGTATTGTTTATGTAACATCCCAAAATTTTGAAAATTTCAGGGAAAATATTTTCATGTGTATTAAAATATGTGATATTTAATCAATTAGCAATATGCCTAGAAAATAATAAAAATTACAAGAATACCCTTGAAAGAATAATTACCAAAATGTCCTTGGACAATTTTAGAAATGACAAATAGGTCCCTAAGACAGTAAATGACTAAA
>PYAF01005218.1:520857-532471 GCA_007407185.1 Glycine tomentella | reverse complement strand
GTGTTTTGAATTATCGAATCTTCTTTTGTTGGCCAAATGATAAGCACAATTTATATGTTTCATTGATGATCGTGGTTGCTAACTATTTTGAAAAGGGTGAGTTATCTCATTCCAAACTTGATGAGATGATTTTTAATCCAATTCAAAGTTCGATCTGGGAAGCTTGTGTCATTCCAAACTTGATGATACAATCCTACCAAGTTGGCCTATCCTTTTGGTTAAATGATCTCATTCCAAACTTGATGTTAGATTATTTGACTTTAAGGAATTAGTAACTGTGACATTCCAAATTGAAACATAGAAATAGTTGATTATATAAGAAGCCTATTAGTCTTGTTCTTAATTGAAACTTGACATTACAAGACTAGGTTATTGTAAGTGATATGACTATTAGTCGTATTATGTGAAACGAGACAATCGTTACTCTCTTACAAATTAACTTAGGTTGATGAATCTCTATAACTTAAACTATTTAGACCTTGTTCATAATTTATGAAACTGGCTTGATGCTTATGAACATGATATTATGATGCTTTATGACATTGATATATGTTCTTCTTTGCCTGATGATATGATGCTAAGTTCTTTTAGTAGAACTAGACATTTTTAGTAGTTTATTCAAATGATTGAATTCATGAAAATATGAAATTCATATTTGAAAATCTACAGGGGATGGTAGAGATGGAGGAGAGCTTAAGAAGTTGGATCCTTAGGAGGACGACCAACTTGATATATGAATATATCATTTAGAGTAGTAGGGAACTTGATAGTTCACTTGCTATTGCCCATTATGTTGGAGTCCATTTACTTGAGACTTACATTTTGTTATTTCTATTTTGTGAACATCATGATTATTATGCTTCTTTCTTATATTTGTAAGGCCTTAGACTATTTTGATTGGCCTACTTATACTTGATTGTTATGCATATGTTGGTTGTGAACTGATTTTGAGATTGATTTTTTGGATGTTGGGATTTGGATGAGTTTAGATTTAATCTAAAAAACTCTTGGTATTTATATTGATATATTGATCTCAAAACAGATTCATGAGAATGATGATTCACTTAGTTTGATTGCAAACGTAGTCTGAGTTTAATATTTTATTATTAAAACTCTTTGACTGATCCGAGTTGATTGTCTTGGACTGGATGTGGATGATTCATGTTTGCTTGAACATTACACTGACTACCTTATTGGATTGTGCTGTATGGTGAATATAGGAGGAGATTGTTGAATATATATGTTATATATATATATATTAATAATATGTTCACATACAAGCCCAATAGGTTATTGTATGGTTATATGGGCACATATGGCTGGAGCCCAATAGCTTATTATATTACTAGGGTTTTCCCTAAGCTGGAGGTAACACTGTTGAGCATTTCAAATCTGATGCCTCTTGGTGTAATACTTCAAGCACCCAACACTAAACTCTTCTCTCTCAAACCTCCTTACCTCCAACATGTAGAGCATCCAGTGACGTGCGTTTGATGACGAGCGTCTAGTCTAGAAACCAATTTTTGATGTGGATGTGATTAATGTTAAGGAATCTACTTGGGTTAATCGCTCAAGGTGAAATCTTTCGGGAGTAAATACTTAGCATGAAATAACATGATAGTTAAATATGAGCATTGATAATTGTGACTTGAGAATGACGTGCTACTTGATGAGTTGTATCAGTACATGATTGTTGGAAAAGTGAAGGATTTCTATATCTCTTTTAACATGGTGATCTTGTATTTTAAAATGAGTTTATCCTTGCATTTTCTGTTGAACTGTGATTATCGTATCATTTGATAAAGAGCATATTATGATATAGCTTTTAAGGAGCATGTCACTCGTGGTTTATGTGGATTAAGTGGTGGACTTAGGGACGAGATTCGATCCTTGATATTTTATTTATGTTTTGTCTTAATGGGGACCAACTTAGGACTTAGATATACTCATGGATCTTTAGTGTATTTATTCCCTTAATGTGACTTTTGAAATTTATTTGGAGATTTGTTTATGACATTTTGATGATGTAGTGTCTTAAGGCACAAATACCTTTATGTTTATGAACTGAGGATTTTTTATGGATGATGCTTATGTGACATGTTTGTATTTATGTAAAATTTATACGTATTTTTATTAATTAAATTAATTCAATAATTTTAAAAGAACTATAAATATTTTTTTTACATTAAAGTCTTAATATTTCATGTAATGTCATTGAAAAACATTAATATTAATTACACACTATAATTTTTATTTAACATATTATTTTATGATATAATAATAATAATAATAATCTATAAAGGGGATTACCCTTTTTATTGTACACATTCTTCTAGAATATTTTACCTTTTAAAATTACTGCATTTTCTCAAAAGTTGCAACGCATATAGCTCATGACATAATTTTGCTTCTTCACATATATGTGCACGATTGTAACTGCACAACCCTATAATTGATTTGCCCCATGTATACACAAACTTGCACAATTATAACTGCATAACTCTATAACTAATTTGCCCCACGTATGAATCCCGTAATCTCACTATCCTACTTTTCCCTTTTTTATTCACTTCTATTCTTTCTCTTTTCTTATTTTCCGATCATCCTCCAAAAATCACCTGCTTCCTCAAAACTCATTTTACTCTCACATCTCACCACCACCCACAAGCCACAACTTAATTTGACCATTATTTTTGTTCCGCATTGCGTAAACTTGACCGGTGCAAAGGAGGGCCTACACCTATTTTCCAATCTGGGAATGAGATTTTATTAATCAGTCTTTGGATTTCCTTTAACATACAATGTTTTCTTTACTGAATATTTTAGTTAATTGACAGAGGGAGTCTTCAATATTATTTTTTTTCTTTACTTCTGCACCAACCCTTTTATTCTGCTTCGATCATCACCATCACTCTTCTTATTTATTTCTTTCCTATTTTTTTGTTCCTAGATGTTAACTATTACTTATCTCTACATTGTTAAACTCTACAATTGTATAAATGTGTTTTCTTTTTCTAAAAAGGCATTAACTAAGTTTACGTGTTTATTACTTTGCCGATGATGCGGCTCATGCATTTGCTTTTGTTCTTGTCTACTCTCTGTCTTGAAAGAACTCCCTGCAAAAGCACTAGGATATTACAAAATTATTACTTTATCCAGATAGCTTTTGTCATTCATTACCGAATGTTATATTATTGTTGCAATGTTGAATTCAGTAGTAGGTAGAAGTCTGAAATTTGGCATTGCTAATGTGAGAACTAATCTATTATTTTGTTTTATTTCTTACAGATGATGTAAGTGCCATGGAAAAAATATATTAAGATTCACTAGATCTGATATTAAGATTCATACATTATTCACATTATTATGTGAATAGGTCTTATCTTTTACTAATATTTTGTAATATCCATATGGACTATCCGCTTTTCCGACTCAAAATCTATAATCAAGGCAAAAGAAACTTAAGATTCAAACATACAGAAACTGTACTTACAATCAATCTACAATCTTCTTTTTTGGTATCTTTCCCCATAATCTTGTCTTTATTTTCTCTTTATTTTTGTACTATAAATCAATCATAATTGGAGTGTGGGTTTGTTAAATTTAAAACTAAATCATTCTTTTATTTCCTTTGCTGGATGCTTTCTGGAACCTGAAGATTTTATTTATTAATTTTTTTAACTACCTTGCCTTTTGATACTTTTTTTCTTATCCATTCATAAAATATAGAGGAATTTACTCTCAATTGCCAATGCTGAGAAGAGTAAAAGTGTAGTTGGGAAGTGTGATAAATCACTCGGACAAGGCAAGAAGTAAACTAGGATGAATTTTTTATTAACAAATCATTTGCTATATATATGAAAGGTTGAAAGGTTCAAACAGTTCCTTGAAATCATCGTGCAACATGGATTCTTCTTGGTAATTCATTTTGTCATATTTTTGTGTTGGTATCCATTAATTGTTCCTTGGTCACTCTAACTTTAATTTCGTTGTATAATCACGTACTAAAGAGACTTTACATTAAAAAATGAAAATCTTAATTTGAGGTTTGAAAATCTTGTATTTTAATGTTATTAAACTTTGTACAAGGATTAAAGGATGCGATTGCCATCACTTTCGGGGTATATTGGTCATGAAAGTGATATATTGGTCATTCAAATCTGTTGTAGAGATGAGAATCACATACTACGCACTCGAGTTATGGATATTCCTATTTCTATGACCTAAATACTTCATATTCTTTAATATGATTTTTATAATAAATATTTGAGTAAATTATACTTGCATCCCTTGTATTTTGTTCAAATTTCATCTAATACCTCTTCCTTTTTGCACATTACTTTTATCCTCATGAAATTGTCACTATTAGAAAAATAACATTTAACATCGATTATTTTTGACATTCGACATCGGTTTAGAACCGATGTTGAATCAGACAATGTTAACGAAATTGTACAACATCGGTTTTTCTTGAAAATCGATGTCGATAAGTAACAAATAAAAACGTAAAAATGTAAAAGATTACACTACAACATCGATTTTCTCATGGAAACCGATGGTGTTATACACATAAGAACATCTGTTTTCTTATAAGAACCGATATTAACTTATAACACAACATCGGTTTTTAATGAAAATTGATGTTGTATGATACTTTAACATTAGTTTCCATAAGAAAACTGATGATGTTTTTTTAAATTTTTTTAATATTTTTTCTATATTTTTAATTAGTGCAGTTCTTCAACCTGTAAATGAAAATCTAGACCCATACCAACCAACCAATTTCATAATACAATTCAAAAAAATAAAATTTGAATAACAAATAAAATTCAATAGTGTCAATGTACATAAAAATGATTTTCTAACCTAATGTTTATACAATTGTTTAAAAATCCCTTAACTACCTAACCTAATATTTGATCTCCAACTCTAAGATAAAATTTAGCCCATTCAACCCTAACAATCTTCAATGTCTGGTCTTCGAGTGGTCTTTCATTAGTGAAATACTGCAAGAAATAATAAAACATAAATTAAAAAGTATAAAACAAAAACAAGTCAAAAAAATATTTTAAATTAGACAATTACCATGTCCCAGTTGTAATTGTAAAATCCAAATTATCCCCTCCCAATTAGTTTCAGAATTTAGAATTTACGTTCCATTCCTCTTCATCGCAAGTATTGTTCTTCTTCCTTCCTCTTGTTGGCGAGTTCTTCTTCAGCGTTCAGGGGGTGCGAGTTCCTCTTTCTCTCACGACTTTCACGTTCCATTCATCTTCACGTTTTGCGAGTTCTTCATCGTTCCTCTTCCAGTTCGTGAGTTCTCCACTGTTCCTCTTCCAGTTCGCGATATTCATGAGCACCTTCGTTTGTCTTCTTCTTCGACATTCACGAGCGCCTCTGTTTCTCTTCCTGTTCCACAATTTCTGTTCACGCTAGGGTTCTGCTTGTAAGTGACCACTGGATCTTGTATATAGGTTGCTTTTTAAGATTATTTATTTAATTTTGATTGTTTATTGTTGCCTATTTCTGAATAGGGTTTCAATGGGAACTAGTTTGGGATCACTTATGATTTTTAAAATCATTTGTTTATTATTGTTGATTAAAATAATGTTGATGTTTAGCATCACATGAAACACAATGGTTGAACTGGAAATCATTTGCTTATTATTGTTGATTAAAATAATGTTGATGTTTGGGACCACAGGAACACAATGGATGGACTAGAATACATGGGTCTTGAACCAGACAATGTGGATATTTTGGTCCACTTTACGAACCAATGGAGCGAATCAAATGAGATATGCAATGTTGATATTGATAAGTTTGGAATATTTGACGCACATGACTGTGTGAACAACATTACTAATGACTTACACTTGTCACCATGTCACCCTTTTATTTTGTGGTTTCGTTCTACTGCTAGTGGTAAATTTATTCCCTTAAGACTGATCATGATATGCTGAAAATGTTTGGTGATAATTGAAATTCAGTTTATATTCATATGTATGTTAGTAGAACGAAGGATGAGTTTTGGAACATACCTGTGATAGAAAATGTGAATGAACCTGTGAGTGAAATTATGAATGAACCTATGAGTGAAAATGTGAATGAACTTGTGAGTGAACATGTGAATGAATGTATGAATAAACTTGTGAATGAATTTGGTCATAATTATAGGACCTGTCAAAGGGCTCCAGTGGGGAAACCAAGGAAACCAAGAAAGTTTATATATATATATATATAATATTGTAACTTTTGTTATATTAATATTCTAATTTTTTAGTATGTAATATTTTGAATTATTTTTTCTTTAACAAAACAAAAATGTTGGAAACTCTGAATTTGTCCAAGCTAATGTTGCATATTCACAACAATCTGAAGTGACCACTCAGGTATATATTTTTATGTAAAACTATTCTTTTAGTTAAATTTCAGCAAACATCTTCACCTTTTCATAATTGATTTTTTTTTCTTTTCAATTTCAGCAAACACAAATACATTCACATGTGCTCGTTCAATCTTAAAGGGGAGGAATGAACACTACAAAGGGTATAGGAGCAACACCTAAAAAAGGAAGATAAGGATGCATGATGCATGATTGGCTTTTAATTTGTTTATTGGGAATTATTGGATCACTTTTGGATATAAACATACTTGTGAAGGGTCATACTTTTTGTAATGTGAAACTGATATACACATTGAGAAACAAGTTGATATATAGTTGTACATGTTTTTTTTTTTTTATATGACAAGATTATGTAAAAAGATCTATATTGCTACTTTTTGGAGCAACCTTTTATAAACTTAATATGAAATTGTTACCTTTATTATTATTGAGATTTTAGACACTTCAAAATGTCACCAGATAACATTTTCAAGATTATTGTGATTAGTTATATTTTTCCATCAAATCAACGAAACTCAAGCAATTAAGAAGAAACTATTTAAAAAGAGGTTAAGCTGATTAGAATTAATCTATTCAAACTGTCCAGCCCTTTGTGTCCTCAATACACCCAGCGTTTTGCGCAATTTTTGGTACAATGTTTATGGTCGTGTTTTATACTTAGTTCTGCATTGTAAACATTATTGACAATTTATTAGTATAATAATAATTAGTTGCAAGGAATTTTCAAGAACACAAGGAAAGACAATGGACCAATAACCAAATTCCTAGTGAAATATAATTTTGCCTCTGTTCCCGAAGGAAAATAACATTTCTCCTACTATCTACTGTTTGGGTTATTATCAATCTCCATTTAAAGAAACATCCCATGAGTGACTAACCAACAAAACTAATTTTGAAATTAAGTTCAATGTGTCAAAGCAATTTAATACTGCCTACTAGTTTAAATAATCGTGTCTATGTTACATCATTAAGACAAATGAAATGTATAATTTACATGATGAATTACTCAATATTTTCAGTTCAACATTATGTTGTGCCTTGCAGCTCTTGATTGATACATTATATCGAACACCTTGGCATAAAAAAATTATTTCAAAAGAAAGGAGTTAAAAACACAAATGCAGGAGTAAAACACTAAAATTTGAAGCAAATGACCATATTCAATCAGAGAAAAAAATTGAAATAAAAAATTGAAGAAGAAGAAGTAAGGGTGTTAAAACTGCATACCAACAAGGTGAGTTCACGTCTAACAAAAAACTGGGTTCATGTCCAATTACAGAAAAAACAAAAAGAAGCAAGAGTCTTCAAATATTTTTAGGTTGAGAGGAAGAAGATGAGGGTATTTTAGATCTAAAATTTTATTAAAAGTCATGTGATCAGTATGTGCCTAATTTTTGTGAAATTATTAAACGGTGTTTAAGATGGAGGGGGTTTAAGTGTAATGTGAGCTAAACAATTAAATGATTTTTTGTAGGATGCAAAAAGAGATGGGTATATGGTGAAATTTGAGCAAAACACAAGAGATGTGAGTGTAATTTACTCTGAATATTTATATTCAATATTAGCATATATTATTAAAAGTACAATTTTGTTTTGGACTAAAAACATGAAAATATTTAGACAACAATAAGTTTAGTCCTACGGATACATTACCTAATATTTGAAAATAAGTTCACTTGAGACTTTATTTGAACCAACGATGGATTAGTATACCTGATAGTAAATAACGTAACTTGATTGTAATTTTTAAAATAATGTAAGTTGTAGTTACAAAAAATTATTATAAAAAAGGTATATTTAAGAAACATAGCATAATTTCTTAATGTAGAAGTTTAATTCATACAACTATATACATTTTCTAATAAACAATAAAAGATGGATATGCAAGATGTTACTAAATTAATTAGGTTAAATATTTAATTAATATTGTTTGGAGTAAATATTTGATTATATTAATTTTTAGTTAGTGTCCACATTTTTATTTTTATTTTTACATATAAGACGTTAATATTGACATATTGTAATAATATTGAAATAACAACAATCACACTAGAAGGGAGATTAAATATAGTGTTAATAAAAAATAAAAACTTTTTGCAATTAAAATCAGTATTAGGTGTTTAAAAAGATATATATACTAGAGTCATCCACTGATGAGAAAAACAGGTTAGTCGTCTAGTAAATATATGTAGCAAAATGTTAAGAAAAGGTTTTCAAATAAGCACTTAAAAAACGATAGAGAAAGCTAAGAGAATACTTAGTAAAATCGCTTAAGAGAGACATAGAAATACTTGGTTTATACTGATTTGCTCAAACAAAGTTACGTCCAGTTCTCCTTTACGCAACTGTAAAGGATCCCACTGCCACTTGGTTTATACTGGTTCACTCAAATAGAGCTACGTTCAGTTCTCCTTTTCGCAATTGTAAAGGGTTTCACTAATAAAAATTTTGATTACAAAATAAGTATTTTGTCATGCCACTCTTGACTATACAACAATTCTTCTAGCCACTTCTGCTACTCTCTTAGACTCCCCACGAATCTAAAGGACATCCAAGTATTGTTTAACATTACGCCACTCATGACTTTCACAAACAAAAGTTTAAATAAATACAATGATTCAATAACACTCAACTGAATGGATAAACAATAAATTTCAAATACAAAACTTTATGTAGCAAATAATAGATAATGTAAGATCAAATGTATTGTTAGGTATTTTTACGGCAAGCGTACCGTTTTGTCGTTGTAAGTTTCAAAATTTATAAGATCGTCTCCACAAGGACTTGAGCTTACTCAGTTAATCCAAATAGAATTAAACAGTTCAATAGTTATGTACAAGTAGGTTGAGTAGAATTTCATTTGGTGGTGCAAGTAAAATAACTAAACTTAATGAAAATGAAATATATTTGTGAGAAAGTGGGATTGGATTTCATCATTCTTAACATTCTATATTCAATTAATATTACCACGCATAAATCATCGTCTATTCTTATTGATGCACACTATGTTACCTTGAATCGATTCCTTGCATTCAAGTTCTAAGAATATCTACCGAATATCGATCCCTCGCATATTTAAGTAAATATCCCAGCATTAAGATTTATAATCGCGTGCTTTATGCAATCAGAACGTTATGCCCTATTCCTAGCAACGTAACGTAATGAGTAAATTCATTTAGTTCAAACCCTAAGATTACTTTCCAGTCTCACTTAGGATTTAAGTTCATGATACTAGTGATAAAGTAGAATCAAGCATTAAGTGCATAATGAAATTATCAATAAGAAATAAAATGATTCATGCATAAATATTAAAAGAGATATAGGGTTAAGAAGATTACATCCAACCTCAGAGAAGCTAGCTACTCATAGTAGAGAGAACCTCCTCACGGAAAGAATTGCTGAAGGGCCCCATCACCGCTTCTCTCCGGCAAAGTCTCCACACTAATTCTCACTTCTCTCACTTTCCTAACCTACCTACTTACTAATATTTAACTTTCCTAAGCTAAAGAATAAGCAAAGCCAAGAAAAGAAAGCAAAATGCATGCCTTCCTCTTGTTGATTCAAGAGAACCCATGCATGAATGAACTGGAATTAAGCTTAAGTGTTTTGTGCTTTCAACATGCCTTAATGGAAAATGTCAAAGAAAGCTATTCAAGACCAAATTGATTCATGTAAAAGGAAAGTTGTGCAATCTGATAATCCAAGAGCATATCATACATAATCATTCATCTAGGATTGTTAGATTAAAGGTCTTAGTAAAAGCAATGAACCATTAAGGTTTTTAAAAAAAACTAAGTTTTTGGAAAAATGAAGTTTTACTGCATTAATCGATTATATCATTGATAAAATCGATTATTTTGTTCTTTGTGCCTTCTGGAAAACAAACCAGGAACATTGTAATCGATTACATATCGAATTAATTGATTACACAGGCTTAAATAAGAAAATCGTGCTGATTGTCTTAATCGATTACAGAAAATCGTAATCGATTACAACTATGCCTATGGATTACATGTTTTGCTGTTTTAATCGATTACATAGTACATTTGAAAATATATGACTGACTGTCTTAATCGATTACCATATTCAGTAATCGATTACTCAATGCATTTAGAAAAACATGTCTATCTGGCTTAATCGAGTACTTCACGGAATAATCGATTACATTCTTGATTTAATCGATTACATATGCGAAATAATTGATTACAGGAGCGTGTTTAATCGATTATTTTCAGTTAGAAAGCTGTTATAAATAGAAACCTCTTGCTCTGTTTTTTTGTGACTTTGAGAAATTCGTATACTGAGCAATCACAAACGTTCATAAGCTTTCTTTAGTGAGTTTTCTGAGTTTCTAACATCAAAGAGGCTTCACAAATTCGTATGGGTCTATGAATTAATGAAGTGAAGCATCATCATTGTGTAAAAGAATAAGGAAGGAATGCTTTGAGTTTGTAATCTCTCTTTCAACCTGATTGAATCATTCACATGCATATGTTCATTGGATTATTAGGTGAAATCTTTCCTTAGTCTTTGAAGGTGTAATTCTTTTGATTGAATTTTGTAAAGATTAGTCTATTGTAAATGGGTTTTCTTACATGATTAGAGATGGTGTTTCTCTAAGGGAAGCTGAGTAGTGTTCTCAGTTTTGGGTTTGGTCTCTAAGGGTCTAATAGTGTTTTAGACTTCTGAACTTTATCTAGGGTTGATAAAGAGAGACTTGTATTATCTTGTAAGAATATTTTTGCAATAGTGGAACTCTACTCTAGTGTTGAGTGGAAGAACTGGATGTAGCTTCATAGTGTTTGAAGTGAACCAGTATAAAAATCTGTGGCTAATCTTTCTTATCTTCTCTTCATCTCTAAATTGCTTTGGTTGTGATTCAAATTATTTGCACAGAAAGTTTTTACAGCTTATTGATTTCTTGACAGAGGAATTTGATTGAATAAATGATTCTTAGTTTCAAAACATTTTAAAGTGATAAAGATCCTGTGGCTACTCTGATTTGAAATTTTTAATTTACCAAGGTTCAACCAATTCACCCCCCTCTTGGTTGTTTTGAAGTGTTCCTTTTATTTTCAATTGGCATCAAGAGCTGGTTCTTGAAAGTTACTCAAGATCACTTTTTCTTTTCAAAAAGAAACATGAATACTTCTCAAATAACCTTTAAGGAGGGTGCCTCTTTAAACAGACCTCCTATGTTTGAAGGGG
>PYAF01005218.1:491542-514141 GCA_007407185.1 Glycine tomentella | reverse complement strand
AATCACATGAATAGCCACATTTTAAGCAAAGTCTTTTTCATCTCATTAGCTACCCAACTGATAAACATTTCCAACAAAATCCTCTTTTGCTCTCCTAACCTAAGGCAAGGTAGGGAATTCTTATCCTAGGTTAGGGTTCCAACAAAATATCAAGTGTTTGGCTCAAAGGGGTTTTACAAAGGATAAATCATTTAAGTATATTGGGATAGCTTTTCGGCCAGTGGCTTAAAAAGATGTTTAATAAGAAAGAAGGCCTAAATCATATCCATGCATCATATGTTATGACAATTAGAAATTTATGCAAAATCCACTATAGATTTTATCAGTGAGGTCACTCAATTTAATTTATGTGGATGCACACACTCACTTGGGTTTTAAGGTCTGTTTTCATGTTCAAATCAAATCAATGTTTCAAAAGGTGTTCTTTATCAATTTTATGTAAACAGTCTTGCCTTCATTTGGTGTTTTGAAAAACCCATTCCTTTACTTTTCATTCTCAAAGTTTCCAAAAATCATTTTATGGTGTTCTGATCCAAGTCGAAAAACAAGTTTCAAAATATTTATTTGTTGATTCTTTTCAAAACATGACATATCAGTTAAGCCCCAAAAAAGATTTATACAGGCATGTTAAGAAAACAAAAAGTATTTAAAATGTGTATTTTCAAAAAGAGAGAAACATCTGTGTGCAAGTAAAAATGCAAACATAAACAAAGTGACTAAATAAACAAAGTACTATAAAGCAGTAAAGAAATAAAAAAAAAAAAAACAATGTCACTGGTTTTTGAAGATCGTGGTTGAGAAGCTTTATGTTCTCCATTCAGATAATCAACAGGATCTGCCACATTCTTTTCACCTATTTTGCCTTTTCCTAACAAAATCTACCTGCAGCCAAGTTCTAACAAAACAGATGATACTTTCAAAAAGATAAGATATCAAAAAAGTAAAATTTAGACATAATTTATAAGCATAAGACATAAATAAAGACAAAAATTAAAAACACTGGGTTGCCTCCCAGGAGCGCTTCTTTAACGTCGTATTAGCTGGACGCCTTTGTTATGGTTTCGGCTCCCAGCAATTGGACAATATGGATGAGCCCTTAGCTTTTATATTTTCCTCCAATATTTTAACCAGTTTCTTTTATTTTGGACTTGTATTGCTGATAACTGGTTTCTTTAAATTCCCTGCAAGGAAAGCATTGTTAGCATATGGAGGTACTGTGTTTACCTTTATCTGTGATTCTTGATTTTTCACTTCCTCTGACAATTCCTCAAAGATAAATTGGTGGTAAGGAATTTTCTTGAAAGCATCTGATTGTTGTAGATAGTCTAAACTATCTTCTTCTTCAGATTTACTCATTTCCTCTAATGCTTCAGCTGAATAATCTTTTCCTTGAGCCAACTTCTTGGAGTCAGAAATTCCTCCATTCAAGACATCCACTCTAAAACATCCTCTTGGTTCTCTTGGATTATCATGTGTTTTTGCTGAAGAGGGTGCACTTCTGTGCTCAGACACTTGTTTTGCAAGCTGTTTAACCTGAACTTCAAGATTTTTGATGGAAGCCTCAGTGTTCTTTTGATTTGAAATGGTCATCTGCATAAACTGAGTTAGCGTACCTTCCATTTTTGATATTCTATCAGGCTGAGCTTCTTCTTGTTGTTGAACCCTATTTGAAGAACCTACGTAAGAGTTGTTAGAGGGACCTGCATAAGAAGAGTTAGTGGGACCATAATATGCATTTTCATATTTCTGCTTCCAGCTATAAGAACTTGGACCATCTCTGTAGCCTTGGTAATTTCCTTGGAAGTTCTGTTGAGGTCTGGTCAGATTCTGCATATAATCAGCCTCTTCTTCTTGTTGGCAATCACCATTTAGTTGATGAAATTGTTGAGGAAGTTGGCCTATTTGTTTGGTCAAGGCCTCTATTTGTTGAGTCAAGAGCTTATTCTAAGCTAGAATTGCATTTTGAGTATCCAGCTCCATTATACCTTTCCTTTGAATCGGAGATCTATCATGATGAGATTGATAATCATTGGCTGCTATGGAGTCGATGATTATAATTGCTTCCTCCGGGCTCTTTGACATCATCTTTCCTCCAGCTGAGGCATCAAGAATCATCTTGGTTTGAGGTCTCAAACCACTGTAGAAAATATGTAACTGTGCAATATCATCAAAGTTATGGTTTGGACACCTACGCAGTAAAGATTTCAATCTCTCCCATGTTTCACAGAGAGGTTCATTATACCCTTGGGAAAAAGTAGCAATTGCTGACTTTGCATTTATGAATCTAGATGGAGGAAAGAATCTGGCAATAAATTTCTCCTCCACTTTTTCCCAAGTGCTAAGACTTTTATTCGGTTGGGATTGAAGCCATACCTTTGCCTTACCTGTCAAGGAGAACGGAAAAGCTCTGAGATAGACAACTTCAGCATCTGCATTAGAGGCTCCCATAGTACTACACAACTCCATGAAGGTGGACAAATGAGTGTATGGATCTTCATGATCTAGTCCGGAAAAAGGATGTGATCCAATCAGACTAAGTAATGTGGGCTTCAATTCTACAACCTTTTTATTGAAAGGAGGAATGACTATGCTGTTGTCATGCTTTGGTCCTTGTTGATACGCATAATCACCCAGAGTCCTCCTTGGTGGTCTATTTTCTTCTCCCCTTCTATTAGCCATATTTAGAGGTGGCTTTACTAGAGAAGGAGAATAGAAGATTTACTCGATAACTTTTTGGCTGTTTGTGTCGTTTTTCCTTTATGGTCTTGGAATTTTGTAAATTAATATCGATGTAGCTGCAAGAAATTTACCTCAAAAAGGAAAAGGAACAAACTTGCAATAATTTGTAAGTACCGAGGTTAGGGAAAGAAAATAAAAATAAAACACAAGATAATTTATACAAAAAAATAATAGAAGCAACGAAAAAAGTCCTATTCAACTGATAAATTAAATTTGAAAGAACTGAGCGAGCGACTCAAGTCCCCGACAACGGCGCCAGAAACTTGTTAGGTATTTTTACGGCAAGCGTACCGTTTTGTCGTTGTAAGTTTCAAAATTTATAAGATCGTCTCCACAGGGACTTGAGCTTACTCAGTTAATCCAAATAGAATTAAACAGTTCAATAGTTATGTACAAGTAGGTTGAGTAGAATTTCATTTGGTGGTGCAAGTAAAATAACTAAACTTAATGAAAATGAAATATATTTGTGAGAAAGTGGGATTAGATTTCATCATTCTTAACATTCTATATTCAATTAATATTACCACGCATAAATCATTGTCTATTCTTATTGATGCACATTATGTTACCTTGAATCGATTCCTCGCATTGAAGTTCTAAGAATATCTACCGAATATTGATCCCTCGCATATTTAAGTAAATATCCCAGCATTAAGATTTATAATCGCGTGCCTTATGCAATCAGAACGTTATGCCCTATTTCTAGCAACATAACGTAATGAGTAAATTCATTTAGTTCAAACCCTAAGATTACTTTCCAGTCTCACTTGGGATTTAAGTTCATGATACTAGTGATCAAGTAGAATCAAGTATTAAGTGCAGAATGAAATTACCAATAAGAAATAAAATGATTCATGCATAAATATTAAAAGAGATTAGGGTTAAGAAGATTACATCCAACCTCAGAGAAGCTAGCTACTCATAGCTACTCATAGGGTCAAATATATATATATATATATATATATATTGTAAATTTTATTCTCTATTTATTTATAGTTGCTTTCGTTTGACTTCTTTCAAACAAACCAGGATTTAAATTAAAATTCTTTATTACTGTATTTTTTATTATTTAAATGATGACACGTAGATGCTTTTATAAATAATATATATATATATTATGAAATTTTATATAAATATTTGTTCAGTTATTAAACTGCATAATTTAATGCAAAGATGTATAGTGTATTTAGTTTAAGGGAGTAAAGGTGGAGGAGAGAAATTTTAACAGAGAAAATAGGAGGAAAAGAAAGAGGTATTTTTAATTTGATTTAATTTGGTGATCATGAAAGATCACTTTCTTTAGTTCGTATAGGAGAAGAAAAAATATGGAAAATATATACAATTATATCCTAACAAATGATAATAGAGAAAAAAGAATACAATAAAATATTAAATTAAGTCACAAACTTAAAATTATAAATCATTTTCCTCCTCTACCAACATTGAGAGGGACATAGAAATTAAAAAGCTATTCTAAGACGGGTCTCCGGAAAACCATCTTAAAATTCTCAATTTTTTTTAAAAATGCATTCTAAGACGGTTTTTTCAAAAACTGTCTTAGAAGGCTACATTCTAAGACGGTCTTTACAAGAAACCCGTCTTAGAATCCTCAATTTTATTTTTTTTTTTCAAAAAAGACGTTCTAAGACGGTTATTTACAAAATCGTCTTAGAAGTCCACATACTAAGACAGTATCCGCAGAAAACCGTCTTAGAATGTAGCCTTTCTAAGACGGTTATTGATAAAATCGTCTTAGAATTCTCAAATTTTATTCTATTTTTTTAAATACATTCTAAGACGATTATTTGGAAAACTGTCTTAGAAATCGAACCTTCTAAGACGGTCTAAGAATCGTTGTGGAAAGTGTTGACTTTCCACGACAATAGATACAACGACGGTTTAAGAACCGACGTACAGCGAGTAAAATAACCGACATAGAAAGCACTATTTGTAGTAGTGATAAGGCTGTAAGTAGGATGTTTTTGTCTCCTAATCATCCATAACATGCTATATGAATACATTCATAGCTTGTTAGTGTCTACAGTTCATTGTCAATAAAAGCTAGTGAAAATGAAAGGGAAAAAATATGTATGAATTGGTATCTGAAATCTATAAAATTTCAATTATATATATAGTATACACCTAATTCTAGGCTTCATGAAAAAATGATAGATTCATTTTTTGGTCTGGTTTTTATGTCAATTTAAGAGGAAAAAATATTATGCTTGTCCTATAGTAGCATCAACTAGCTCGCTCAGGAATTGGTAAGCTACTTATTTAGTATCTTTGTTGTCACTGCTTCTTATTTCTTACACTAGATTATATTTCTATTGTAAACTGGTGTTAATATGGTTAGTTCACTATGCATGAAGTGCTCTGAAGTTAAATAATTTCTTTAGGTAGGGCTAATTAATTCTGTTAGTAATTAATACTGTACAAGTATGCTGAATTAGATCAGCTTTTCCACTTACAAGGGTGTTGACTGTAAAGACTAGAATAGTCATTGGTTTTTGTATACTTTTTGTGACTGAGGTTTATTCTTATATAGTTATATTTTTTCTTTTATTGTTTTTTCCTTCTTTCTTTCTTAGATTTATGTGTACTGCTTATAGGTATTGCTTATAGTGATGTATCAGATACGGTTGATGGTAGGGATGCTGGAGATTTCTAAGATGATGAGAGTGGTTTGAGATCAAGGAACGCCACAACGCCTTCTAATTGTAATCAACTTGAGGCAGAATGGATTGAACAATATGAACCTGGTGTCTATATTACACTGGTTGCCTTGCATGATGGAACAAGAGATCTGAAGCAAGTGCGATTAAGGTAATAAAAGGAATTTTCCTTATTTCTCGATTATGTTTATATGGTTCTATGGTTCTACCATTATATGAATGCCAACTGTAGATAGCCTCCAATAGTTTACTAGTGATAATTTTCAGTATGGTGCTTGGGACTATGTGACCTGCCAACTGTAGAAAAAAAGAAGCTTTGAAGATGTGTTTTCTTGATTTTAATCATGGTTAAGAAGCATTGGGCTATGTGACCTGCCATGTTCTATTCTTTAATTTAATATGTACTTCACAATTGAGAAATTTGGGTGTAATGTAACTTCTAGTTTTTTGAACTATGATTTTGTTGTACTTGTTTTGCCTCTACTTGGAAAACTATTTGTTTCAAACATTGTAATTTTTCTTAGGTATTTATTTGGGTGAAAATATTGGAAATGAGATATGAAATACTATTTAATTTATGTTGGTGGTAATTGCTATCTTTTCATGAGTAACAAAAGTAGGAAATTATTTCCATACTTTTTAACATACTACTAAGCTGATAACAAGGAAAAAAAGGAAGTAAAAAGGCATCCAACGAGAGTCTAAATGTCTAATATGTAGTAGTAGACTAGTAGGTAATATTGGCATACTTTAACCTATATAATAATAATAATAATAATAATAATAATAATAATAATAATTTGATAAGGTTATGAAATAATAAATATGGATAATTTTTTTAAAAAAAAATTCTAAGATGCTTCTCTCGAAAACCGTTTTAGAATTCTTAATTTTTTTTAATTTTTTAAAATAAATAACTTCTAAGACGGTTCATTAGAAAAATCGTCTTAGAAGTTCCACTTTCTAAGAGTATTTCTCCTAGGATTTGTCTTAAAAGCACCATTTTTTTTAAATCATTTCTAAGACGATTACAAGATAGAACCGCCTTAGCAAGTGTACTCTTCAAAGACGATTTAAAAATCATTGTTGAAAGTATTGACTTTAAACGACGTCAGGTACAAAGACGATTGTAAAACCTTCATTAAAAGACAAAACTAACCGTAGTAAAAAAAGGGTTTTTTTTCAGTAGTGCATTACTCACGTCCAGTTAGTATAAGTCACTTACATACTTATTTATACTCTCATATGTGATATCCAACCAAGTACAAAAATGTAATGTTAGTCGCGAAGGGAAGTGTACAATCTCTTTGAAATTCAATTTTTTTTTTTCTTTATTTGAATTTAAGGAAGGGACAAAATAGAAGAGAATAGAGGTTTTTATATAATATTCCTTAGACATCTTTTTTGATGTGGATAAGGAGCACATACTGCTATGTGTACTTTTATTCCTTTCCTCTCCAATCAAAATGTGCCATGTCACCTTGTCTCCAATGTGAGACAACGGTCATTTCAAGAAGGGACTCGTCCACTTAAACCACTCCCTTGCATATGTCTTTAAAATAAGAATACATTTCCATCATATATAAGGATCAACAATGGAAATAGAATCAAACTTCAATAACAAAAAGAGAAAACGAAAATGGTTCATCAAGACTATTCCAAATTCCAATAAAATCAGGTATGTTGCCAGAGATTTGGTTTTCATTAATTCGACTGCTCTCATGTGACTACAATTCAAAACCAAAATCATGCAAAGTTACTATTTATTCAGAACCAAAATTAATAATATAATTCAAAGTAACTACAAAAAAATTAAAATAGGGACCATACAATTTCTCCATTGTAGTAAGCCTCGCAAGAGTGTCTGGCAATGGACCAATGAAGTTATTGGAGCTTAGATGTCTACAGTAACAAGCAATTATCAGAACTCATACTATGTTACATGAGTATAACAATTTTTATAGTACAACACTTAGTTGAAGCATTTTTTATGTCAAACAAAACAAAATTAGAGAGAAAAATGTCCACTTTCACTATCCTGGCGCATAATCTTGATTCTTGAAGATTTAACAACAAAACTGAATCAAATGAAACAGTATAGTGTCTCTTAATGACAATGACAATAAAATGCAGAGGGCTTACAGTTTTTTAATGAGGGAAAGATACCCCAAGTTCTAGAGGAAGATTTCCAGAGAGTTGATTGAACTCAAGGATCCTATGCAATAGAAATTATGTTACATTGAAATGACTTACATAGAATCTTAATCAATGAGGAAAAGTAGAAACTCACAAGCATGTAACTTTGGTGAGGTTTTCGAAACGAACGAACCCCAGGTCTTCACAAGAGGTGAAAATCGTAGTCTGAATCCGAAGAAACTGAAACCGATCGTTGCGCACAAACCAACAGTTAAAATTCTCAAATCTTCTTGAATTTTCCCGAGAAAATCAGAGAAAAAGCATGAAAAAAGTAAAGAGTAAAGAATTTGAAAAGAAACATGATGAAGTTGCTTGAAAACTGAAAAGGGAACCCTCCGGCAACATCCCCAGCGAACTCCCTCTTAGCTTCAAAACCCTTGACCTCTCATCGAACACTTTCTCCGACTAGATTTCGAGCTCCATTGCGAACCTATCTTAGCTTTAGTTGATAAACCTTTCCTACAACCAGTTCTCTGGCAAGATTTTGACAAGCCTCGAGTTTGAGCAGCGTGACCTAGGCATGTGAACATGAGAGGAGAGGAAGGGTTGCGACCTAGGCATGTGAAGACAAGATGAGAGAGGAAGGGCTGCGACCATGGTTATCAAAATTGAGTTTTAACTCGTAGAATCGTCCGACTTTACAATTTTAGTGAGTCTTGGCTAGTGAAATCATAGGCAGACTAAAAATCGGAGTACAATCATTTTAGTCTACATAGAATCGTGAGATTCAGAGTAGAATTGCGATTCTACTCCAATTTTGCGATTTTGTCCAAAGACGAAACTACGTCGTTTTGTATGTCCGATTTTTCATTTTCTTCCTCTCCCCATGTTTGTTGTTTCATTCGTGGTTTTCATTCTTCGTTTTGTTTCCTGTCTACTCTCCTCGCTTCTAGTTCGACTGCGAAAGGGAAGGCCTCACTCGACTGTGAAAGGCGGAAAGCGAAGGCTTGCATCTAGGTGGTGGCAATGGCGAGCCAGAAACATCATGACGGTGTTGTGGTTCCAACTGCGAAGTGCTTGAGTGAGTTTTAATTTTTAGTGCTAAAATTTGTTGACTTTGGTGTTGTTCATTTGGTTGGTGCTGTTGCGGGTTTTTGGGGTGCTTTGATTGAAGGTCCTAGGATTGGGAGGTTTGATCTTGAGGGGAAGGTTGTGCCGATAAGGGGACACAGTGGAACGTTGGTGGTTTTGGGGACTTTCTTTGTCATACATTCATTTTTTATTGTCAGTATCTAACTCTTCTCTATTGGGTAAATTTACTGCATTGGTGGATATTACAAGTTCCACTAAGGGAAGGGGCATTTAATATGAGGATGTTTAGCTTGTGGAGTGGAAATAATTGTCTATCTTATTCTGCATGGACTTGCATATGCATGCTTTTAATTAATTTCTTTCAATTGTTTGAATGCATACACAGTGCTTGAACATTGAAGACATAGTCCTATATGCAGTTGTCATTGTTGCTTAAATGGACAGTTGTTGCACCTCCTAATAAGTTTGGTAAGTCTTCTATTTTTCATCAATACTTTCTTGTTGTGAGAGACTTCAAAGGGGATTTTATGAGAGACTTGGTTAGACTTAGTAGAAATTTAAGGTGTTTCACATACTAATAGTTTATATATGGGTGTTGTGTTGTCATGATTTCCATTTTCCAACTCATGCTATGAAAATGAGACTTGTTGGGGATGATTTTTCCTTTGCCTAATGCTATAATATTTTAAAGATTGCTATTACCTAATAAAATGGGTAACAAAGAAATATGTTTTTCCCTTGTTTAGTTTAGAGGAACAAATGTGATGCCATTGGTTTTTCCCTTGTTTGGTTTTGGTGTTTAATAATGTCCTGTATCTTGAGTGGTTGTGTCTGAAAACAATATGAACAGCACACAAGAACCAAGAGGGAGGTGAATTGGTTGATCTTGGACAATTAAAAAAAATAAAAACAATCAGAGTTAACAAGATCGTTTCACAAAACAATCCAAGAAAGCTTTCAAGCAATCAAACACCACTACTCAAAGAATCAAAATCTTTTTCTGTTGTTTGTGAAATTCACCACCAATGAATGACAAATAATAACAGCAAGAAAAGATAAACATCAAGTAGTCAATACAAGGATTTATACCGGTTCACTTATCAACCTAGAGAAGCTACATCCAATTCTTCTAACCAACAAGTTAGAGTTCCACTAATAACAATTTTTTTCTTACAAGATTTTACAACCACTCTCAATCTCACCTAGATCAAGAACGAGATCTCTAACACACTTAGAATCTCTGTGATTAAGACATAGAGAAAACCTATCTCTACTCTTACCTCTAGAAATACCTATTCTAGAAAATCCTTAAGAAAAACTATTGTTATAGCTACACACAAAAAGAAATTCAAAAGATCTTACAAACAAGTTGTATGAAAGGAAACCACCTGATGATCCAGTTATGATCCTTCCAAAACTTCTTTTGAAAACTTGCCCAAAAAGAAATCCTCTTTTAGAAATCAAGAAGCTTGAGGATTTGTGGGTTTAACAGGGTTTAGCTCTTGGAATATTTTCTTACTTCATAAAGCTTATAAAAATACTTTGATATTTCTTTGTTACTTTTCAAAACAGCCAACAACTATTCATAGTAATCAGTTTGTAACTGTCAGTAATCGATTAATTCACTAATGTAATCGATTAAATTCACTTATGTAATCGATTAATAACTCTTTTAATCGATTAAAGTGTTCTTGAAATTTCTAGAAAAGATTCACGAGCAATGTAATCGATTAATTCACAATGTAATCAATTATCACAGGAAGTCTTTGTTCTAAACACGCTCCAAGTAATCGATTATAACAATATCGTAATCGATTATCATAGGAAGAATTTTCTGTGATTTTGTGTAGTGTAATCAATTACCATACTCTTGTAATCAATTAAAGTGTTCTTGAAAGCTTAAGTAATAGATTACCATTTGTTGGTAATCGATTAAAGTAGAGAAAAAAATGTTTTTCCAAAAACTTAAACATTGAACACTTTGGCTTTTTATGCAACCATGAAAATTTTATGTTTCAAAAAAGCTTTTTCACAAAACTTATGCTTTGATGAAAACATGGATGCAAAAACATGTATGAGTTTTATGCAATGGATCATAGATAATCTCCCTTAGACATACACTAATTACAACTACCAATCAATTGATTTGGCATGTAAAAAAGCCTAAATACTTAGTTGACTAAGAGACTTAGCTTCTTGATCCTCTTGAGCTCTCCCTGACTCTAACAGTGTCCTCTTGTTAGTAACTTCCTCTTTGTTCTCTGTTATTAGTTTGTTATAATGAGTGGAAGTGGATCTAATTCAACTGGTGGAGTATTAATACAACTACGGGTGGCTTTTCTTCGCTTGCTAGAAGTAAAAGTATAAATGCCCCTAGGAATAAGACTGATATTAGGTGGAAACATGGGATTGAATTTGATGGGAATGGTAAGAGAGTCAAATGCAAGTATTGTCCAAAGAATGTGAGTGGTGGAGTTTTCAGATTCAAGCGTCATCTTGCCGGGACTAGAGAAGATTCTGAGCCTTGTGCTACAGTGACAGATGAGATTAAATTGCTGAAAGATGAAAATTGTGGTTGAATTTAAAGTAACAAAAAAAAAGGAGATTGAATAGTATTGATGAAGATGAAGAAAGTGCTGAGGGGTGGAGGCAACCAACTTGCAGGGACAAAGGGGTTTTGGTTCAAAAGGAAAAGAAGGTAGTGCAAGTAGTGGGAGTGTCAGTGTTCAAGCAACCTTGAATCAAATGATGAAAAAAAAAAGATACACCTTTAGTTGATGCTCAAGTTGCTAATTTTTTTTACACAAGTGTCATTCCATTCAATGCTATCAAAAATCCTACATTTTTAAAGATGTGTGAGATGATCGAGAAATATGGACTTAGCTATAAACCTCCATCTTATCATGAAGAAACATTTGAAGGTTCATGAAGTTACTATAAAGAAGGGAAGAAAGATAATCACTTATATATATGGTAGAATAATGCTCATCAACATGCTCAAGAAGTACACAAATGGGAGGGACTTGGTTAGACCTGGTATGACTAGATTTGCAACTGCTTACTTGACTTTAGCTTGTCTCCATGAAATGAAAGCATCTTTGACGAAGTTGTTCAGTTCTGAAGAGTGGAAAAAAAGTAAGTTTGGTACTTCATAAGAGGGGAGAAAAGCGAAAAATTCAGTTTTGGATAGTAGATTTTGGAAGAATGTATCCATATGTCTCAAAGCTACTGTCCCTCTTATGGTAGTCCTTCGATTGGTGGATTCTGATCAACAACCCACCATGGGTTTCATATATGTTGAGATGGATCGTGCAAAGGAAAGGATTAAAAGCAACTCCAATAATGTGAAGAAAAAATAAGTTTTTTTAAATTATATCATTCAAATTTTAAAATATATTTTACTTTATTTATCTATGTCTAATTTTAAATATGATTTACTTTATTTATCTGTGTAGTTATGAACCTATTTAGGAAATTATTGATAAGAGGTGGGAGAACCAACTTTATAGGCCTTTGCATGCAACTGCATATTACCTTAATCCTCAATTGCATTTTAAAGATGATTTTAAAAAAGATAACGAAGAAGTGAAAGAAGGATTGTTTACTTGCATGATGAGATTGGTAAAGGACGTTGGGGTAAAGAATAAAATTAGCGGGCACCTTCTTGAATTTCATTTTACTAAAGGTCTTTTTTCTATGGAGAATGCAATAAACTCTAGGAAGCCTATGTCACCTGTAGAATGGTGGGAAATATTTGGGGATGGATGTGCAGAATTAAAGTGATTTGTTATTTGTGTTTTGAGCTTAACTTGTAGTTCTTCTAGACGTGAGCGTAATTGGAGCTCATTTGAAATGGTAATTGAACTTCATGACTTTATTTGTGTTTTTTAATATTTGTTTTTGTTTAGTTTAGACTCTAGACTTTAATTAAGTTATCAACTTCAATTTTTTATGTTATTTATAGGTTCATACAAAGAGGAAAAACTGCTTGCATCAAAAGAAGATGAATGACTTATTTTGTGTGATGTACAACTTGAAGCTCAAAAGTAGAAAAATTGTTGCTCTTCCATTTGAAGATATGAATCTCATGATGAGTGGATAACAGAAAAGGGAAACGATATTTTTGATGAAGACATTGTCAATGTCTAAGTTGAGCAACCTCTAGGTGAAAGTGGTAGTAGAAACAATATTGACTTTGTTAGAGACAGTTATCCAGCTTTGAATGCATTTGATATTGACAATTTGATTTTCAATGACAATGTTGAAGATCACTTCTCAATCGAGGAAGAGCTTGAAGATGATGGTGGTGGTAGTGGTGATAATGAAGATGATTTTATTAGAGAATTAATGGACACTTGAACTATTTCTTTGTTTTTTAAGTGCTTTTATTTTAAGAACTTATGTTTTGTATTTATGAATTTATGTTTGATTGGGTGTGAACTATGGACTATGTTAGTTTATTGAATTATTGTTAAACTATTGAATTGGTATGATATTTATATGTAATTTACTATTTTATTTTGAAGTAAACTCTCACGAGTCTAAGATTCGAGTCTACGGAGCTCTCATGAGTCTACGTAAACTCTCGATTTTGACAACCTTGGGCGCGACCTAGGTATCTGACACTAGAGAAGAGGAACGGGCGTGAGGTATAAATGAAAAAAAAAGAAGGATAACGACGATTACTTTTTAAAACCGACTTTGAGTATCTAATTTCAAAGACGGTTTTGACAAAAACTGTTTTTGAAAAGATGTTTTAAAGACGTTTTTGGAAAAATCGTCTTTGAAAATTATAATTATTTACAAAAAATGCCACTGAATTTTTGAAGATGACAATTTTCTAGAACCCTCTTCGATGCACTATCTTAGAATCGCTTTTTGTAGTAGTGATGAAAACACTCGGTGTATAAACACTGATTTTCATAAAGAGTGGACACAATTGGTTTTACAATGTGTTGGATGTTCGATATATCTTAACAATATGTTTTCCACTTTAATGATTAGGTCCTTTTGCGAAGTTGGTCTTATCCACTTTTGTAAACATCAAAATTTAAGGTGTGATAGGTTGTCCAGTTTAGTGGATCGTCCAGACCTAATAAATATATCTTCTTATACGTTGCTTTTTATATTAATTTTAGGATAGAATAAAATATACATGAGAGTTGCATAATAAGATAAATTATAAAAATATATCAATTTTAGTATATAAAAATGGGAAGCCAAAACTCAACTTACCCAAGCTACTATATGCAGAAGGGAAAACAAAAGCTCCATTGCCTGCTCTTTACTTGACTTGCCAAGTGAAAGAAACCTTTTGAGTTATTGGATTACCACCACGTTATTGGCTGCGAAGAAATTATTATTTTATCATTATTGTCTATTAAACTAAGATTACATGTATCAACAATAAAAAAGAAATATTTTTGTTAAGTTCTATAAGTTTATGTTTATGCTTGTTTTAATACATTATTTCCACAAATTGTGGATTGACAACTCTAAGTCATATTAATAATGTAATTTATTTTATTATCTCTTATGTTAATTAATTTAAATACTTATTATCTGTTGGATTAGTTTAATATTGTTGATATTTTTTTATTACTTTTTTATTATTTTGTTTTAATTTATATAATTATGTTTTCACAAAAAAAAGTTATATAATTATATTATTTTGAATTTTGAATATATGAACATTTCTTGCGATATTGCTCCCCCTCCCAAATTATGATCAAGCTTTGCCACTGCTTTCTAGTACTTGACATTGATTCGTATACGGATAAAAAAAAGGGAGATACACAATTGAATAATGAAAAATATATTAATTAGAATTATGTGTTACTTCCAGATGGTAGATATATATCACGTGGGATATACTACAAAAAAATTCGATATTTCTGACGGTCAAAATATGTCGGTAACGTAAAAAATCTGTTGGTAATCTTAAATTTCCGACGGATTTTAGTCAGACAAAAATCTGTCGTTAAAATGGCTGTTGGAAATTTAACTAACGAATTTTTGTGTCCGTCGGAAATTTCCAACCGATCATTCTATCGCTAATTACCGACGGAAATATTCGTCAGTAATTTCCAAAGGAAAAATCCTTCAAAAATTACTGACAGAAATTTTCGAAGGAATAATCTGTCGGTAATTTCCGACGGATATTTCCGTTGGTAACTTCCAAAGGAATAATCCGTCGGAAATTTCAGTCGAAAATTACTGACGGATATTTCTAATGGAAAGATCCGTCGGTAACTAATTTTCTATGATTTGTATTAATTTTTTTATTTAACGTCAATTATTTGAGTATATTTTTTCATTTGTATTATTTAACATCAATATTGAAATTAACACATACATGCAATAAATAATATATTCAAATTCATTAATCCCAAATAAATGTTAAAACAAATTAAATAAAATTCAAAATAAATGCAAAATAAAAGCACCATGTCGATTTAATAACAATAATGACAAGCACATGAAACAAGCACAAACTTATCTAAGCTGAATATATAATTTAGTAAACTAGCATGCTAACCACAATCCATAGAACTTTCGTCAACCCTTCCTTTGATGTTGAATATGTCAATGACCTCAATTTGTGCTTTCTTCATCATTGTTGGATCTCTTATCATCTCTGCCATTGCCCAATTTATGGCAGCTACTACTGAATCAATTTCACCAGCAAAGATGTCCTGCAAGGATATGCAAAGATAGTAAGTTATGAATTTGATTTTTCTTAAGTGAGAAGTGTATTATAGTATTTTGTAAATTTGGTTTCTCTATTTTTTATATAATAAATTTGACTTTTAATTAATTTAATTATACAATTTTAATTTATAATGTCATGGCCTTATTCACCTTGAACTATATTCCTCCCTATGTTACCACCAAAACCTTGTCATATCAATTTAGTCTTAATAAGTATCAATTTTAATTTAATTACAAATTATTCCAAATTTCCTGCAAATTGCTGAGTCAGGTAGTGCAAGAAAACCATCATAAGCAAGTCAGTTGTTTGCCTTCAAAAGGGGGAGGGGGAACAAAAACCACTTTAGCAAGCAAAATATTATCCCTTACCTTTTGAGAAATGCTAAGAAAATAGGTGAGGATCATTTTGAGGCTCTCTAAGCATCTTTTGATTGGGATATTTTGATTTTCCTCCTAACAATTTTCAAAACTGTTTAGAAAATAGGTGAGCATATAAGAAGCAGATACACAAAGATAACAATTTAAGAAGGATAAAGGTAAATTACACTGTCCTCCCTTAAAAGATGATAAAAAATTACTGTCTTTGAACACCCATTGGACACCAAAGTCCATTTAGCAAAAACCAAAGACAATGAAATGATCAACAACAAACAAGGAACTACATTTGTGGGTTTGAAAATAAAGATCTACCTAATAAATCACATCAATAGCAAACAAATAGCAAAAGATAAATTTAGACAGTGTAGGAGAGGGAACACAAACCGTTGTCTTTAAGACTGCTCCCCACAGTTTTGTATCATCCTTGCCCTTCCACTAGCCCCCTCACTACAACTAGCTTTTGCTTCTTCATCAAATCAATACTATATAGTATATAGAATATACGTACCTAACTATATGACACCTTTGTGACTTGTGACAGAGAAAGTGTTAGTATAAGAAAATTAAACGAACAATAAGTCATTATTCAATTTATGCTAACCTTGGCAGTCCATCATTTGCCTTCTCCATTATGGATGGTGTCCACAAAGCGAGTGTAGTCCCAATTTTTTCAGCATTTGGTATTAAGCATATTGTACAAATGCTTTGGTACAAACGTACCTGTTATTTACATTCATTAAGTAAGTAACAAAAAAAACATGGTAGCTATTATCATTCACTCAAAGTTTGTAATCAAAGTAATTTCAAGTGAGACAACTAGATATGTTCTGAAAATGCTATAACCACGAGATTTTTGAAAACTAATTGGTGTAAAATTAGAGTTTTTAGGTACCACTCCTAGTAAGAACTTCCAAACTTTGAAAACTGATAAAGCTTAACTTTGGGACATAAATCAAGAACAATCCCTTAATTGCATTGGGTTATTGTATTACTAAGATTTTTGTTTAGACATAATTCCATAAAAAAAATTAGGGCTACATATACGTACCCATTTTGATAGAGAATAATGGAAGAGGGATGGGGAATAAAATAATATATGGTAGAAATAATTAATAGCAAGTTGTACACAACTTCTTAGCTGTAAAATATTGGCAATTATTTATTAAATTTAAAGACAAAAAGAGAAAAGATTCTAAGACAAACACAAGTGATCCTTTCACTGTGATTGAGATAAAGAGAGAATGTTATTATTATAGTACTAGTAATCATTGGAGAAGAAGACAGTGGAAAGTAAGTGGGGAATATGGAAAGTAGTCCAATCAAACCTATGTTGACAAATTTTAAGCACCTGGACAACAATAGACCCTTAAAACTTGTCTTCTGTCCAAACTCTACTCTTACACACCACCTGCCATCAATGTTATTAACTTCCTGTTTGAATTATCACAAAATCAATAGAGAAAGAAACATGCAGGAGGAAAAGAAATATTTATAGAGTCTAGTGAATCTTACAAGGGTTGATGTTTCACTCTTGATTATGCTCTCTATTAACTATAGTACCTGAACATAGAAAACAAATAGATAATTAATGGAATATATACAATGAACTCTTTTAAATTAAACGAACAACTTATATAGTATGTCTGACCAAATAGATAACCATAGGAGCAACCTACTCATTCCTCAAGTTCATTAACCATATTGAAATTTACAACATAAATTATCACTCTACTGGGTATTTAGATTTAAAACTAAAATATGAGAACCTTTTTTTCTTTCAGCCAGGGTGAGAAGCGAAGCCATGGGAATATACTAGAGAGAGTAAAGTGTGAATCACTCACAGTCATAGGTTTACAATTGGTACCTTACACAAAAATAGCTCTGCTAATTAATAATTCATGTTAGGCGTGATTATATTTCAAGAGATAAAGGAGGAAAATTATGCCCAGCTATATAGATTAAGTTAAAAAGAACAAATGAAAAAAGAGGCAATAAATTAGTATCTCTATACCATTGAAAAAAGGAAATAAATTAGTGAAAAAAAGAGACATGCTTAAACCTGACATTCAATTAGCCACCAGTAAGGATTAGAAGGTAACACATAGAACCATGCAATTTTAAAATTGGAAGTTGGAACTAAAATCAGTACAGCATCCCCTCCCTTCTCCCAGGGTTAAATTAACATGGATGGGCAGTGGAAAGGATTCAATTGGTTGGACTAAGTGTGAACCACTACCATAGAATTAAAAATTAACATGGATGGGCAGTGGTTATCTCCTTAGGTTTGATAGTAGCGTGAGTGAGGTGGTTACCTTCGATGTCACACAGAAGGTGATCGTCGACATACGCTTGCCACGACATGATTCACATTTTCTCTGCAAACTAATATTTGTTCATGAGTGGCCATAAAGTGGAGACAATAAGAAAAAAAAGAAAGATAATAGAGCCAGACACAACAATAACAATAGTAAAACCAAATATTTGTTCATCTAATGCACTTTATGGCTACATTGTGCTTTCAAAACAAATTATTACTATGCATGCATTACATCAAACAGTTGGTGTGCTAAAATGAAAACATGGATATCCTTGCATAAGTTTCATACTATTGCAACTTACATCAAACAGTTGGTGTGCTAAAATGAAAACATGGATCAAATCTTAACTGATGTGAATTTCAGAAAGGGAAAACAAGTAAAGAAGATTAAAGTCATGAAATTTGGACAACGAAAGCAAACCCAACTTCAGATTAAGCTCACACAGTTTCAAAAAAAGTAATAATCTTCTTTTTTCTAGCAGAACAAAGAAGAAAAATATGAAGAAAATGATGGTGACAGTGTTACCTGGTAATTGGTGGTTGTTGTCCATTCTAAAATCAACACTGGACGTTGCCGACGGGGAATCACCGGTGGGTTCGAAAGTGAGTGGTATGAGCCAGCAGAGGTCCATATTGAGAAAAAAGAAAACGCAGATGAGAAGTAGAGCTGGATTCACCAAGGAACTTCAAGATTTTTCAAAAATGATGAAATGAAGACAATGGGCAATGCAATGAACGTAGAATGGAGCTTATAAGGAGGGACTTTAATGATTCAAGCGTAACTGAAGTCAGTGATTTGAATGAGATTTAATTGGAATCAGGGGACTAAGAGATTTTAGGGATTCTCTCCGTTTGAAGGTTTTTAGGAAAAAGTGATGAAAGATTCTAGCTCATAGGGGGATTCCCTACAAGTTTCATGTTGGGTGCTAAAGGTTTAGGTCAAGAGATGAAGGTTTATGAAGCTTGGCCCTTCAACAATGGTGGAAAGAGCTGGGAGGAAGAAGAAAAGAGGGATTTTGACCAAAAATCGCGTAAATGGCCTTTTATAGGGGTCCTGTCCACGTTCTCGCGCTAATAGCGCCATTCTAGCGCTATTCGCGCCAACTTCTCGAGTCTGAGCATGTTTCTGGCGCTAATCGTGCCACTCTAGCGCTAACCGCGCCAGATATTCGAGAAAAATAGTCTCCAGGTGCATTTTGGCGCTAACCGCGCCAAATCTGGCGCTAATCGCGTCAGAAATTCGAGAAGAAAACCCTTCTGGTGCAATCTCACGCTAACGGCGCCACTTCCCACGCTAATGGCGCCAGCAACTGGCCGTCGCAAAATTCGTCGCTAACGCTTTTTGTGACAAAATAAATTATTTTAAAATTGATTGTGAATGAATTTTGATTAACTGAATTAGTTGTAAATAAATTATTTTTCACCGATTTTGTTTTGAAGATCAATTTACATCATTTTAAATTAGTCGATTTGATTTTAAATAAATTTGATTAAAGTTCAATTCAAAATCAATTAAGTTTAAATCATTTTTTTACCTCCTACATTGGTTTATGGTAGGGTTCATTGAAGTTATGGTTTTAGTTCTTTAAAAATTTTATTTATTTATTATGTATATATTTTTTAAAAATTAAATTTAATAATTATTTAATAAATAACACTAGTATCTTAAAGTAATTACACACTAAAAAATAGAGTTATTAAATATTTATCCTCTAAATATTATTTATGATGCAATTTTTGTTTATCTTTCCTTTTAGTTATTAGATAATGACTTGCACTATTATGACTAAAAAATTGTTAAATAAAATTATTTACAATAATATTATAAATATTTTTACATCTTACAAGTATAATAGTATCTCTTTTATTATTTCATAGAAAATAATAAAAATATCAAAATAAATAAGTAAAGTAAATATCTTACATGTTTAATGCAAAGTAAAGAATTTATAAATGTAAAAAATAAATTAAAATACAATTTAAATATTTTTCACAGAATTTTTCCGTCAATAAATCCGTCGAAAATTAAAATATTTCCCACGAAATATTTTCCGACGAAAATTTTCGTCAGTAACCTAAGTATTTCCGACAGAATTTTTTCGACAGAAAATAATCCGACGGAAATTCATAAATTTTCCACAAAATATTTTCCGTTGGAAAAATCTGTCGAAAATGCTAAAATTATCGACAGAATATTGTCCGTCGGAAATTTTCCACAGAAATATTCGTCAGAAATGCTAAAATTATCGACGGAATATTGTCCGTCGGAAATATTCCATCGGAAATATGTTTTTCTTTTGTAGTGATATGGCTGGTGAGATGAATAAAATGTATTTGGATAAGTGATTAGTTGTTATATCAAATTTGTAGATAATTAGTTTAATTAAAAATAATGAATAATTGGCTAATCCATTAATAAAAATATTACTATGTAATGAGACATGATAGTGTAATTTTTATTGAGACATAAGTTATTCATTTTATTAAATAATTAGTGTTTTTAGCTGCGATGCATGAAGTAAACATAATCTTTGAAAAAAAATTAAAATTTTGTTTTGAATGTATTTTGATAAGGAGAACTACAATATTTTGACAGTAAATAACACATGAAATTGCATATAAAATAAGAACACGTGACACTATTCAAAACATAATAACATTATGTTTATTTTACCTTTCTTTTGTGTTTCATAAATAATTAAAAAATATTTAAATCAAATTACTCAAATAATGGTTATAATAAATGAGTCTTGAATCCTTCATCCATGACATCTTTAAAATAGTCTGATAGCTAAAACAGTGAAGAAAAAAAATTCAATAAATATCTTCTAAGTCCTACTTATAATAATATTTTCTTAATTTACATTGTAAAAAAATGAAACATAACTTTTTTTTATAAATTTATAATAGTTAAGAAATAAAATTTATACTTGCATAATATGAAAATAGCATTATAATAAAAATTTCAAAACTATTACTTGTTATAAATTGTTAAGGTGTTTTAACTATAACGATTTTGTTGTTGCATTGTTTTTTCAACAAATAATAATTATATGTTATACAGTACTGATATAATGTAGTTTGAATGCATGCCAAAATAAATAAAATGTAATAATACTTGGTCAACTATGTGACGTTAAAAACCAAAATGGTTAATTTAGAAGTTGCTTGTATATAAAATCATAAAACTGTAGATTTGGATAAATTTGTAGAAGTTTCCATTTCGATTGATCTTCATCCTGCATTGTTTTGTCAGTAAACGACGACAACTAAATATCAAACAGTTAACAAATGTAATATTTATAGTTTTATTTTGAGGACAAAATTATAGAACCAATATATAATCTATGAGAAAAATTATATAACCAATAAAGAGGTGTAATAGTATACATAATTCAAATTCTGAAAAGAACCATAGAGTAATTTTGAAGTACGTCATCATGTTTGTAACATTACCCTCATTGTTACAAATAAGTATCTTCAAACCCCAACATGATGTAATTCTTCATATTGCAACATACAATTGATCATTGAAAAAAACTAGACAGGGAATATAAATTCCAATGTGTTTGAGAGTTTGTCCTTGATTTATGTTTATGGTCATTGCAAAAGCAACAGTCACCGAAAATGTTTATACTAAAACTTAAAGGGAATTCTTGAATTAGATGGAATCAATGATATTGGAATAAAGATTTATAACATTAGTTTGATGGTTAAAGGAAGAAAGGGATAGAGTTAGGTTGTGGGTTTATATTCTTTTCACTAATAAATTAACAACTAGTACTGACCTTTAAAAAAATTATAATATTGGATTAAAAACTTTTCTCCAATATATGCTGCCATAATTTGTTTTTTCCTTCCAAAACATGATTGCCTAATTGAGTGACAAACTGTCAATGAGTCAAGTTCCATTACACAATCCAAAAGTCTGGTCTATATTTCTCAATAGCATGATGAGAACACCAATTTTCAACTTCAATTGATGATTAGGAAGTCCAGATACAACAATTGTGTTTAAAATTTCAAGATTATGTACATTAGTTGGTCTGTCAACATTTCCATGAATAGAACAAGGGGCATTAAAACTTAAGTATGTAAGTTTTTGTTTCTCCAAGAACCAATGACATATTGTGTGCATTTAACTCATTAACAAATACATTTGTTGGTGCTTAAATAACTTTATGCTAGAAAGTAAAAGATGTATCTTTCATATTGTCCAAAAGTGATGGGTATGTACTATTAATAATATTTGGACGAGGATCACGTGAGTTTTCAATAAGAATATCAGCTGAAAATATCAATAATAGTATCTTGATCGTTAATTTGACCAATATTTTCATTTCCAATAGCCAACACTGTAACGCCCCCAATTTACTAATTAGGGTCATTACTAACCACACATCACAATCAAGCATATAATCAATCAGAGTTTAAGCAGTTTGGAAGCATAAACTAGAAGTGACATCATCAAAGTCACTATCATAACACTGTACATCATAATATGGTGAATAGACATCAAAGTTTCACTGTACAATACAAAACTGTACAAAT
>PYAF01005218.1:474086-485080 GCA_007407185.1 Glycine tomentella | reverse complement strand
TTGTTTATCCATTAGTTTATCGTCTTCTGAAGTTAGCATTGATTTTGCCTGTTGCCACAGCAACAGTGGAAAGAGCCTTTTCTGCTATGAAAATTGTCAAAAATAGGTTGCGTAATCGAATGGGAGATGCATGGATGAATGATTGCCTAGTGACTTATATTGAGAAAGATGTGTTCAATAACATCGACAATGAGCTGATAATTCAACGATTTCAAAATATGAAATCACGTAGAGGTCAATTATAAGGTATGTAATTTATTTGATTATATATTAAAATTTTATTATTTTAATGTTGACGTCTTTATCTTCGTGTATATGATAATGATAATTATCAATTTTTATTTTTTAAAATAAATTGCCCCCACTGACCCAGGGTCCTAAATCCGCCACTGCCTATTTAAGGCCTGGTCTGACCTGACTTGTTTATTATAAAGGTCTGGTTTAGGTTTTTTAAAAACCTATTTAAATAAAAAGGTTAGACTCAAGCTTAAAAAAAGCATGTTAGACCTGTCAGGGTGACCTTTAATATATATATATATATATATATATATATATATTAAAACTAAAAAGATATAAATCAATCTTTTAAAAAAAGAAATAAAATAGAAAATTTGAAATCTTTGTAGTAGGTTTGTAAAAAAGCAAATATATATATATATATTAAAACTAAAAAATATAAATCAATCTTTTAAAAAAAAGAAATAAAATAAGATAAGATACCTAATCTACTTAAAAGATAAAAAATAAAAAGAGAACTTGTAGGTTTGTAAATTGTATAAAAGCAAAAGGTGTTAAGTTTATTTACCATAAGTCCATAACTTCCAAAAGCATAAGGTTGGCTGGCTGGTGGCTGCGTTGCGTGACCTGCGTCCACTTTTGTTGTGTGATGCTCCCATACAAAAAGTAATTCTAATTGTTTTGTTGACGCTTTAGTTAAAAAAAAACAAATTCTGATTGTGAGTTTGTGACATTTGCTATTCTTGCTTTTTCTTTCCTTTGCTGAAAATAATATCACCATTAAACAGAAATCCTTCTTCACCGATTCCGTGGTTGTTCACGCCAAACAACAGTAAGTATAAATTGTATCATTTTTTCTATAGTTAATTTAATTTTTGTTGTGGTTGTTTAAAAAAAAATAATGTACATTAGGTTTATTTTTTTAGTTTTAATAGTAAAGTATAATTTTTTTTGTGATTAAGAATTATTAATTTTTTGTGTTCTATTGACTGAGAACATGTTAAATATTTGTTGTTAAAGTTTGAATGTATTGTTAATTTTTTGTGTATAAAGCATAATTTTTTGTGTTATATTAAAAATTAATTTACTTTGTATTATGATTTATCATATCAACCATGTTTAATCATATGAGGTTGAGAAGATATTTTCTCTCAATATTGGGTTTTAAAATTGGTTACACTATTTTGTGGTGGATTACACTAACATTTGTAAAATACTAGTTCATGTTTTTCATATCTTTTTTTCATAATTTTTCAAGTTCAAATACAGCTCTCTCACATGACTTGACAAAATAATTCTCATTCCAACTGTCTTGATTTAATCAAAATATATCAAATTAAATTTAGGAATAGAAATTTTAAATTTGACATTTCATATGAAATTGAGAGAAATGCACAAATAAAATAAATGACTTTGTTAGCTCTCATCACTGCACATATATATGTTTTGCCCAAAACTAGTACTAATATATAATCTCTACGAGCCTCTCTCTCTCCTTTTTACTTTTTAATTGTATTCATATTGGTTGTTAATAAGCTAGCATCCATAGCAATTTTCTTGAATGGCCTTTATTTGAAACAAAATTATGAGTCATTGTATTCATTAATTTTGTTTATGGGTTATGGTGAATAATTTATATATAATATAATGAATTGTTAATTTAATTGAATTTAATAAGTATATGCATTATTATTTGATACAATTGATATATATAATTCACTATTTTTTTATTTTATTAACTTACCATCAATAACTCACATTTTCAATTATTGTGTGGCTACTATAGGTACATTATGTCTACTCCCATGGTTTGTGATGAACGCAATGAACAAGTACCTCCAACAACTAATCAACCTAATGGTGACAAGAATACAAATCAAGAAGAAGAGGAGAATGTTATTAAGAAAAAAAGGAAGAAAACATCGTGTGTGGAAGGGTTTTGATGAAGTTGAAATAGTTGGAGCATGAAAGAAGGCAATATGTAAGTATTGCAAAGTTAGATTATCTACTGGTGGGCCAAGGGTAGCACAAGTCATCTAAGAAGACATTCAGAAAATTGTAATGAAAGGAAGTTGCAAATGGCTAAAGAACAGAACCAATTTGTCGTTCCTTTTAAGCCTTCTAATCCATCAAACCCATTCCTAATTCCTGGGGTTAAATACTCCAATGAGAGGATGAGAGAAATAATTGTTACTGTTGTGATGGTTCATGAATACCCATTTAGCATTGTTGAGGATGAAGTTTGGATGTGGACTTTCGAATATGGAAATCACGACTTTCAAAAAGTAAGTCGTAAAACAGTGAGAAGCAATTGTTTAGCAATATATAATGCAGAAAAGAATCGATTGAATGCTTTTTTGAAAACTGTCAACAAAATTAGTTTAACAAATGACATGTGGAAATCAAGTCACCAAGTGGTTGAATATATGGTTGTCATCGATCATTTCATTGATGTCGACTGGAAACTTCAAAAGAGGGTTTTAAGTTTTGTGAAGGTGCATGCTCCAAGGCGAGGAATTGATGTAGTAGATGTCATTTTAAGTGCTTGAAGGTGTGGGGGATTGAAGAAAAGGTGTTTTCTGTGTCGGTTGTCAATGCTTCTTAAAATGACAAATATTTGAATGGAGATTTGTTTCATGTTAGATGTTGCGCACACATATTGAACTTGCTGGTAAAAGATGGGTTTGGTAAGATAAAAGATATCATTCAAAATGTTCGTGAAAGTGTGAAGTATATTAACCATAATGATGTGAGATTGAAGGCCTTCAGTGATATTGTTGAACAAAAGCATCTAAAAGAAAGAAAGCTCATCCTTGATTGTCCAACTAGGTGGAATTCCACATTCCAAATGTTGTCAACTGATTTGAAACTCAAAATTTCCTTTTCAGCTTATGGAGAACAAGATCCTCTTTATACTTATGCACCTTCAAATGAAGATTGGGAAAAAGTGTTGAAAGTTTGTAAACTTTTAGAAGTATTTACTTAGCTACGCATATAATATCAGACAGTGAGTATCCTACTGTTAATTTATATCTTGCAAAAGTTTGGAGGGTCAAGCAAGTAATTGACAATGCATCAGAGGATGAAGATTTTTCATGAGAGATATGTCAGCCCCAATGAAACTAAAATTTGACAAATATTGGGGGAATGTAATTTATTGATGTCTATTGGTAGTGTTTTAGATCCTAGGTGCAAGTTTCTTATGATTGGCGTTTGCTTCCCTTTGTTGTACAAGCATGAGGAAATTGCTAAGGAAAATGTCGATAAGCTATGAAGTGCTCTTCAACAATTATATGATGAGTATGCGGCTTTAAACAATGAAGAGTCATCCTTAAATGAAAGGAATGTTGGTGGCATAAACTCCTCAACTATCCATGTGTCTGATACATCTGCTATGATTGGCTTTGATCAATTAATGAGCCTTGTGCATGAAAAGGAAGCAGTCTCACCAATGAAATCAGAACTAGATGTTTATCTTGAGGAGAAAAATACTTATATTTCTAATAATGGAAACGCCTCTTTTAGTGCCTTGGAGTGGTGGAGGAATAAAAGCTTCAAATATAAGATTTTATCAAAGATGGCAAGAGATATACTAGTTGTTCCAATATCAACTGTTGCATCAGAATCTACATTTAGTGTTGAAGGTAGAGTAATTGATGAGTATCGTTCTAGATTGAACGAAGAATCTATTGAAGCTCTCATATGCGGTGGGGATTGGATTCGTCATAATTACAATTTGAAGAGAAAAACAAAGGTACACAAATTTTATTTTTAATTGACTCTTTTATAATATATTTATTTTCTAATAACATTTTTCTTCATTATGAAGGTAGATGATCAACTGCTTGAAGAAATCACCTTGAAAATCTCATAAATGATTATGACTTATTTGGAAATATAAGTAAGATGTTGAAACATTTTCTATTGAAAAAATCTTTTTTTAACTTTGCTAAACTAATTTAAAGGGTTTTTTAAAATTAATTTATATTCTAATAACATTTTCCCTTCAAAATGAAGGTGGATGAATGTCTTCAAGAAATCACATTGAAGATTTGATGATATGTTGGCTCATGGTTTCATGTTTGGGAGATGGCTTGAGAATTAAAAAAAATATTCTTCATTATATTTAACTTGTCTTGGTTCTTATTTCTTGTTTATTTTAGTATTTGACATTTAGACTAGATTATCAAATAGAATTTATGATATTTTACTTAACTTGTTTATTTTGTTTACAATAGTTTGTTGAATACTTAAAATACTCGGATTATAATTCTTAATTGGGTTGTTGTGATAGTGAATTTTAATCTCATATTAGAGTGCTCTAATTAATTTTAATTTTTCTTCACGAATAAATTAAAAGAGAAGTATGTGTCTTTCTTTATATCAAATTTACAAAAGTATTATGCGAATTCTCAAAATTTTATACCTATGACAAATAAATAGGCTAGACTATACTTTATATTTTTAAATCAGATCAAGACCAGATCTAACCAAACCTTACCTAACCAGTTTCTATCCCAACTCATTATTATACATTATAAGTATGTTTTTGAAACTAAAGTATTTGATTCACTATATATATAACTTTTAATATTAAAATAATAAATATAATATATATATATATATATATTTCAAAATAAATTACTGGATGACCGACTAGAATACAAACAAAAGGATAGCACACGAGGCAAAACGAGCATGTTATCGCTTCCACGATTAGCGATGAAGATACTCTGCAGAATGCAGTCTGCTCTCGGAGTTCTCGTTACAACTTAACTCCACCTGAAGATACAAGAAATGTTTACGTATTCGTATATATAATTAATTATATTTTTATTATATTCCTCTGATATTTTATTAGAGATACTTATATTTTATTTCCTTTACTGATAAAAAAAGATACTTATATTTTTTTCGTTTAATAAATAAAATGATTAGTAAAAATATATTCTATGAATTTCAATATGATATTTTTAAAATGTTAACTAATATAAATTAAGTAATTATTTCACATTGAAAATAACATACAATTATTTATAAACTTAAATCACACAACTTAACCGTAGGCTTGTGGATGAACTAACGCATTTTTTAGCTTAACTAATACTATTTAAGTTATATGTAGTTGCATTAAATATTCGGGAAGAAGATTATTGTCTTTCAAATATATTGTTTTTAGTAGAAAATATTTTAAATTAATTTTGTATTTAAAATATATTACGACAATAATAAATAAAAAAAATAGAATTGTATATCTGATTTGTGTTTTTGACATAACAAATTTTTTCTTCACGAATAAAACTGAGACAGGACATTTTTTTTCTACTTTTCATTTCTTTGATGAGTAAAATCCTAAAAAGAGCACACTCTCTTTACTTTTCAGGTTTAGACACTAGACTCTTGTTGATTTTTTTAGTTTATATCTATAATACACTTTTGCTTTTGGACAAATATTTTTATTTATAGTGTTAAAAAGATATGAATTTGGAATTTTTCAAAAGAGATTTTATTTAAAATAATATCATATATCTTTATTTAAGAAGCTTATTAATTTAGGACAAACATAATTTTCAATTAATTACATTAATTAATCATGTGATTTAATCATGATATGTAACAAGAATCTTATTCTTATTTTTATGTACAACTTTCATATTTAAGAAAAGATACACTTTATATTTATATTAATTATATTTTTAGTGTTAGCAAATAATATAATAATATTCTACTAAAAATATTTATTTGATTAAATTAAATTATATAATTTAATTATCTATCAAATAAATTATTTTCTTGTTAAAGATTATTAAAATAGTCCTTTGTGTTAACCCCGTAAGTTCAATATTAAATTAATATGATTAATTTATTAATCAAGACATACATCTAATAATAGTCCTTGATGTCTAGATTATATGAAATAACATCGTATATCTTCAAGAATCAATAGAAGTATAGTGTAATATTTTCTTCTATTATTTACAACTCTAAGTTAACTCTAAACTATGATATTATTGTCAAACTCTAATAAGTTAACATATGAATTGAGAAATTATTTTCTTATTTCACTCAATTGCCTTGATCAAGAATTCAAACCCATTACCTAAAGTTTATGAATTGTTCATTAATTAATCATTAATCCTACAATTATTAAATCATATCCAATGTCCTTTCAACTAGTGTCCTAAGACATTAGGTGTCCATAATTAAAATTGTAACACCCCGTATGTATTTGGTGTATTAATAATTACTTAATCAGATTTGCGCAGTAACTAAGTTAATTAAAAACCACGAAAGTGATTTCAAACCATATATCTTGATTCATTATGTAAGGTACGTAACTTCATTAGCTCAGTAAGCTCAGGGCTCTGGAGGCTTCTCCTCCCCCCTGTCTCACTTTCATGATACACAACATCAAAGACATCACAATCAATCGGCCACCTGGCCCTCACAACAATACATAGCCATCATCTAGCCCTAATGTATATCCGCGGTACTACGCTCGCCACAAGATGCATCATCATCAGCATCTGGGACTCTCAGTCCCCAGTGTGAGACCGAAACTCACACCTGTGTCATCTCATCGGGAGCTATCCCTTTACAAATGGATGCACGTATATGACACCTCCGAGAATAGGCTTCACCCGCGATGAAACCACCTATCTCTTGGTCTTAAGGGATCATCATCACCCTTTACGTGAGCAAACCAAACTAGGAGTCGCGCTCTACTCGTAGGGAGGTCCATATCTATCTAATTGGTCAAAAGATCTATTCAACAGATAACCATCCACACAAGGCATAGAATCATGCATACATATTATCATGAGAAAACTATAACAACCAATTCAATGCACATGCATCATATAAGCAACCATCACTCCCTCGGAGTATGGTGGAACACAGGCAGTGAGAAACATTCCCCAAGAGCGAAGAACTTACCTGGCAACGTAGTGCTCTACTATTCAATCCCAGTACGGTGGTCTACGCCACGACACCCTTGGTGTCACGCCCTATACCAAGACACACAAGCAAAATCAACAACGGTTCTCAACCGTTAGAAAAACATGAAACACTATATAATATTGTTAAAACCCCTTAGTCCTCTATCTTAAGGTTATCGGAACTAACCACCTAATAGTCAAATCACAGACCCTCAGCAGGATCTATCTCGACCTAACCAAGTCACTAGAGTCTCCCAAAGACTCTACATCAACCAAATTCAGAGGATTCAACACTATACAGGCCGAAACTCAAGGATTAACAATATGACTAAAACGGTTACTTCAACACAAATTCACCGTTTATATAGTCCCCTGAGCACATATTGTACAAGCATCAAGGCTCATGCATGTCCTACAATCACCAATTTAACCAACATTCTTCCTACTCATGCATTTCTCAGAACCAAAATCCAAAGTCCATGAAATCAACATTTCAAAGCTAATCCTTCATCACAACAATCCTCTAAGCATATTTTTCTAAAGGACCCAAGCCTAATTCCAACTATAACTCAAATAGGTCATTATTCATCTCAAGAACAATTTCACAAATCAAACGGTAAAACTTGAGTTTCTTACCTCTAAACAGTCAAGGAATGCTAGAGGATCACTTCTCCAAGCGTGGGTGTCCGCAAATCGCCTCCTTTCCCCGCCAAACTCAAGTTTTGTGAAGTTCCCTAGAGAATGCGATCTCTCCGTTTGAAGGTTTTTAGGAAAAAGTGGTGAAAGATTCTAGCTTATAGATGACTCCCTACAAGTTTCATGTTGGGTGCTAAAGGTTTTGACCAAAGAATGAGTGGTATGGAGCTTCCCAAACTCTTTAATGGTGGAAAGCGTTCAGAGGAAGAAGAAAGGGAGGGTTTTGGGCTAGAAATAGCGAAAATGACCTTTTATAGTGGCCCTGTCAGAGTTCCCGCGCTGATCGCACCAAACTCGCTCTAATGACGCCACATTCCAGAGAAAATTGGCTTTCTAGAGCACTTCTGGCATTAATCGTACTGGCGCCAACTCCCAGTGCATCTGGCGCTAACGGCGTCACTCTGGCGCTATTGGCACCAACTTCCAATGAGAAATGACCTTCTGTTGTCATCTCACGCTATCAGCGTCAATCTCACACTAACAGCGTGCGTTTTTGTTTTTTTTTTTAGAAACCAAGGGTTATTATAAAAATACAATAAATAACTTTTATCTACTATGATAATCTCAAGTTAATTATTAAGTTTCTTCTTAAAAGTTTCCTATTAATTGATTAAGGTAATATTAACCATTAAGAATTCTTAATTGAGTTAGTTCAATGATCACATCCATCATTTGCACCATCTATATATGTATTTTTTTTTGTTTTGTGTTAAAGACCATGGGTGTTCCCCAACCTACTGAGTCAAAGATTAATTTCACTCGTAGTGTGTAACTATCCTGGCCCAAAGAAATTTTGCATACTAAGGGAATTGAACATGGATTTTTTCACTAAATAGATTGCTCCCCCACATGAAAACACAATAGTCTTACATCATGCACCAACCCTATGGGTTATCTATATATGTAATTTAATAAATAAGATCTATTAATCAATAAAGACCATTACACATATATTGATCTATCTGAATTATTAATATCATATTCACAATAATTCTACGATCAATTTAATTAAAATTACAAAGATCTTGTTTCTCATTATCAATAATCTCTATTATAATAACAAAGTCCATAATTTAATCAAGGACCTTCTTAAATCAACTATTTTAGAGTATAATTAATGATGAAACTCTAATAGTACTTTATTATTAGAATTGAAATTGATTACATGATAAATTGAGTGTTGGATATACACATTTACCCCTAACAAAAATATCACACAACTTAGGTGTCGTTTGTTTTGCAGATAATTTTTTAGTTCAGGGAATATTTTCCCAGTAATATAACATGAGAATGTTATTTATGGGTACTATTAAAAACTGTGTTTGGTTAATTATTAAAATTGGTTGGAATTATTTTTTAATTCCCAAGAATTATTAAAACATGTGTTTGGTTGAATTATATTTTTGGGAAATATATATTAAAATTACTAAACTATCGTTATTACAAAATCTCTCATTACACACCTCGTCTCCTCCCCATTTGTTAGATGATCATGATAATTGAAAGAGAAACAATAATTTTTTATTAAAAAATGAGCATTGGAGAAAAATGAAAACTTATCGTAATATATAAGAATGAAATTGATAATAAATCAAATTGTAGAAAGATTATTTGGATAAGAACAAAATTTGTGGGATAGGAAAAAATTTAAACATGTATCTTGAATGAATAATGAGACACTAGTGGGATAATGGTTGATAAGAGCGCATAGAATTTTTACTCATGAAGAAGTTTTATTATCTCATGGGAATAATTTTTTACAGCCTCCTCTATTGAGATTAAATATTGATAGAACGTTTGAGATAAAATATACTTACAATTAATTTTTTTATGATCTTATAATAAATGTGAGATAAATTTTTCTGATCCTATATTTTTAGGATTAACAAAATAGTGCATGAAACAAACACCCTAAAATATATAAATCAATTAGTATGAAATTGTTCTTTCTTAAACAGACTTAAGAAGAGCATTGTTGTTTGTATTTTATTTTATCTGACTGAAACATTTACTTTATGTAATAATAATGTATTATATACACAGCTTCTTTAAATCACACCTTTTAAAGAAATTTTCAAAAGAAGAAAAAAGCTTTCATGAATTATCATATCCGCAATGGTTATTAAGAAGAGGAAAAGAAAGAAAGAAAATCAAAGAAGCAATAGTGTCGCCGGGAAAAGGCGTTGTTATGATGCTTCCAGTCGAGGGAGTTGCACGGACCGGCACGGGATTTGACGGCGCGGTTTCTCAAAGCATTGACTTTGGGTCAACCCATCTCTTCGCACATCCCAAGTATTGACCAAAATCTCGTCAATCACACGCGATATATCATTCCTCATCACAATAATAATATTAAAAACAGTTTCTGTGATACGGAGAGATCATAGTTGGAAGTGGATTTCAGAATCTCAGCTCCATGTCTAAACATTGAAAAAATAACAAGAAAAAGGGATAGTGAAGATTTTGTGATTTCCTGAGAGATTTGGTTTTGCGAAAGGGACTTTATATCATAGAGAGATATTAGATGACATATGGTATAGAAAAATCTTCCATTTTATATATATAAAAAAGAAAATCTACCATTCATAATTCAATTTTTTTAAAAATTAAAATTTAAGAAATAAGAATTTATGGGAAACAATCAATGGGATTTTTTTTTCATTAATTAGCATTCGAAAATCGATTTTGAATTATTACTGAAAATGGGTAAATAGTAACATCTATTATAACTTATGAATTAAAAGTCGTAACCATTTTTAGGATTTCTACTTTTTTATTTCTTTTAATTGAAGTCGTAAAATATTTTACGATTTTGATTAAGTTTTTCTTTATAAAAGTTTAAGGCTTTAAAGTTGTAGGATTTTTTAATTTACGACTTCAAAGTTATAAAGTTTATTTTTTATAATATTTTTCAAATATTTAAAAATTGTAAGTAATTTTTAATTTAATTATTTAATAAATAAATATATTTTTACTTTTTTAGTTTTATTTAATATTATATATATATATATATATATATATTTTTGATATGGTTTTATTTAATATTTTCTATATTTTTAATATATTTTTATTTAATATATTTTCTATATTTTAAATTTGGTTTTATTTAATATTTTCTTAATT
>PYAF01005218.1:446277-461936 GCA_007407185.1 Glycine tomentella | reverse complement strand
GAGGATGTTATGCAATTATTTAGCTCTTATTAAGAATTAATTAATGTTAAGTGATTAATATAATTTAATTGATTAGAGAATAGCCACAACATCTTTGATTGATTAGACTTATATATTAAGTGTTAAAATCACATTTAAAAACATTAATTGTGATTAATCATATGTAATGTAATAAAATCTATGCCACAGGAATTTTATTATATTTGTATGACTAATTAGGATAAAATATCATGTTATATTTCTTAATTTACCCACAGGAATTAAGAAGAATAATTATTATAATTTGATAGTTTTATCATAAGTTTGAATCTAATTTGAGTAGGACTTTAGCCCATAGACAAGTTTTATGTCACTAGGTTCATAAACTAATACATGTTTTACATTGGTAAAAACATTATATTTATTTAGTCTCAAATTATGAATACTGAAAATGTATGTTTGAATTTCAGTTAACCAATCTGGAAACATTTCTGATATTAAGTGTGAAATTCCCGAATTAAAATGGGACAATTATAAGATTTTGAGGGAGATAATTCTTCTTCATTTAGGTTGGATGGATATTGACTATGCTATTAGGAAAACTAAACCACTGGGTATTAATGAAACTAGAAATCTTTATGAAAAATGGGAGAAATCTAATAGTCTCTTTGTGATGTTCATAAAGACTTATATATCTGCCAGTATCCGTAGTTCTGTTGATTATCATGAAAAGGTCAAGGATCTTTAGAAGACCATTGATGATCAATTTGTTACATCTGATAAGGCCCTTGCTAGCTCCCTTAAAATGCAATTTTCATCCTTAAAGCTTAATGGGATAAAAGAAGTGCGTGATCACATCATGCGCATGAGGGATATAGTGGCTCAACTGAGAAATTTGGAAGTTACCATGTCAGATTCTTTCCTAATACACTATATTTTATGTACTTTACCTATGCAGTATGCCCCTTTCAAAATCTCCTATAACACACATAAGGATAAGTGGTCAATTAATGAACTATTGACTATGTATGTTCAAAAAGAAGAAAGGTTGATAATGGAAGAGGGTGAAAAGGTATACATGACTACTCAGGGAAAGAAGAAAGGGGATCAAGCCAAGAACAAGGGCAAGATTCTTGCTCAGCCAGTCATTAAGAAAGAGTCAAAGTGTTTCTTCTGTAAGAAGAAGGGACACATAAAGAAAGACTACTCAAAGTTTAAGAACTAGATTGACAAGAAAGGTCTCCATTTACTTTTGTTTGTTATGAATCTAATATGGTTAATGTTAATCATAACACATGGTGGATTGATTCTGGTTCTACAATCCATGTTTCTAATATCTTGCAGGGTATGGAAAACCTAAGGAAGCCAGTGGGAAGTGAGCGGTACATCTATTCAGGAGACAAGATGAGCTCACATGTGGAAGTTATTGGGACATGCAATTTAGTTTTAAGCAGCAGATTTATTTTTCATTTAGACAAGATATTTTATGTTCCAAGTTTTTCTAAGAACTTAATTTCTGTATCAAGACTTGCACAATTGGGTTTTTCCTTTAATTTTTCGAATCCTGGTTTTACTTTAATTAATAAATCTGGAATTATTGGTTCCGATACATTAGTTGATGAACTTTACTTTATTGAATTGCAAAATAATGCTGCTTATAGTTCTATGCATGTTTCTGTCGAGTTAAAATGATGTGTTATGAATAAGGACTCCTCTATGTTGTGGCACCGAAGATTATGACACATCTCTATCGAGAGAATTAAGAGATTAGTAAATGAAGGGGTACTTAGTACTTTGGATTTTGTTGATTTTGATACTTGTATAGATTGCATTAAGGGTAAGCAAACTAACAAGTCTAAGAAGGGTGCAAAGAGGAGCTCAAATCTATTAGAAATCATAATGTAGATATTTGTTGTCCAGATATGGACGCAAGTAGTCTAAAATATTTTATCACTTTCATTGACGATTTTTCACAATATATGTATCTCTACTTACTTTGTTTTAAAGATGAAGCTTTAGATGCCTTTAAAGTTTCCAAGGTCGAAGTGGAGAAACAATGTGGAAAGCAAATTAAAATCATGAGATTGGATAGAGGTGGTGAATACTATGGTAGATACATGGAGAATGGACAAACATCTGGTCTATTTGCGAAGTTTCTTCAAGAACATTGGATTGTTGCCCAATACACTATGCCTGGTTCTCCAGATCAGAATGGTGTAGCAGAAAGAAGAAATCAAACATTAATAGACATGGTGCGAAGTATGCTTAGTAGTTCCAAGCATCCTAAGTCATTGCGGACTGAAGCATTAAAGACAGCAGTGTACATATTAAACTGAGTTCCAACCAAGGCTATCTCCAAGACACATTTTGAGTTATTCAAAGGTTGGAAACCGAGTTTGCGACATATGCGTGTTTGGGGATGCCCGTCTGAAGTAAGAATTTATAATCCATAAGAGAAGAAACTAGACCCAAGGACTATTAGTGGGTATTTTATTGGATATGCTGAAAGGTCTAAAGAGTATAGATTCTATTGTCCATCACATAGCACCAGGATTATGGAATCGAGAAATGCAAAATTTCTTGAGAATGACTTGATTAGTGGGAGTGGTCAATTTCAGGACATTACTCCTGAAAAGATCACTATGAAGCCCAACCCTCTGGCTCAGGTGACAGATTGATTGTCAGGCACACCCCTCAAGCTCAAATGGGTGTCAGATAACCAGTAATGAAAATCCAGAAACTATTGAAAATGACCCTATAGATCAAGTTGCTAATGAGGAACAACAAGTTCCTCAAGAAGATAATAAAGAAACATTAAGAAGGTCTACTAGAGTCAAAATGTCATCAATTCCTAGTGATTATGTGGTGTATCTGCAAGAATTAGACTATAACATTGGAGCCACAAATGATCTTGAATCATTTTCACAGGCCATGAGTTCTAAGGAATCAAACTTATGGTACAATGATATGAAAGATGAGATGGATTCCATTTAATCAAGTCTTGGATCTCGTTGAGCCTAATGGTGTAAAAGCCATTGGATGTAGATGGGTTTTTAAAACAAAGAGAGACTTGCAAGGCAATGTTGAGAGACATAAGGCTAGACTTGTTGCCAAAGGTTTCACTCAAAGAGAAGGAATTGACTATATAGAGACATTTTCTCCTATATCTAAGAAAGATTCTTTTCGAGTAATTATGACATTAGTAGCTCATTTTGATTTTGAGTTACATCAAATGGATGTGAAAACAACATTCTTAATGGTCATTTAGAGGAAGAGGTTTACATGAAACAACCTGAAGGACTCTCCTCTAGTAATAAAAGGCACTTAGTTTGCAAGCTTAATAAATCCATCTATGGATTGAAATAGGCGTCCTGCCAATGGTATCTAAAATTTCATGAGGTCATCACTTCATTCAGTTTTGAAGAGAACATCATGGATCAATGTATATACCAAAAGGTTAGTGGGAGTAAGATTTGTTTTCTTGTGTTATACGTGGATGATACTTTACTTGCAACTAATGATAAGGATTTTCTATATAAGGTGAAACAATTTCTCTCAAAGAACTTTGATATGAAGAATATGGGAGAAGCATCTTATGTCATTGGCATTAAGATCCATAGGGAAAGATCTCAAGGCATTTTGGGTTTGTCTCAAGAGACCTATATTAACAAAGTTATAGAGAGGTTTAACATGAAAGGTTGTTCACCAAGTGTAGCTCCCATTGTGAAGGGTGACAAACTCAATTTGAGTTAGTGCCCGGAAAATGATTTTGAGTGGGAACACATGAAGAATATTCCATATGCTTCAATTGTTGGAAGCCTTATGTACGCTCAGGTTTGTACCAGAGCTGACATTGCATATGTTGTTGGAGTTTTTGGAAGATATCAAAGCAATCCAGGTATTAACCACTGGAAAGCTGCAAAGAAAATGATGAGATATCTTTAAGGAACAAAAGATTACATGCTCATGTATAGACAGACTGATTGTCTGGAAGTGATTGGCTACTCAGATTCAGACTATGCTGGCTACGTTGATTCACGAAAATCAACATCTGGTTATATCTTTATGCTAGCTGGTGGAGTTGTATCTTGGAGAAGTGCCAAGCACACCTTGACTGCCACTTCTAATATGGAGGCTGAGTTTGTTTCATGTTTTGAGGCTACCTCGCATGGTGTATGGTTGAAGAGTTTCGTGTCTAGGCTTAGAGTTATGGACTCTATTTCTAGGCCATTAAAAATGTACTGTGACAACTCTGCTGTGGTATTCATGGCTAAGAATAACAAAAGTGGAAGTCGAAATAAACACATTGACATTAAGTACTTAGCCATAAGAAAACGTGTTAAAGAAAAGAAAGTGGTCATTGAACACATTAGCACTGAGTTGATTATTGCCGATCCTTTGAAGAAAGGCATGCCACCAAAGAATTTTAAAGATCATGTAGTACGAATGAGACTTGGTTCCATAATATGATCTTATTGAAATTACAAATGTTAATTTTGAAACTCTCATTTAGTTTGATATTTTCTCATATAGTTTTGTGCACATATTCATTTTTTTTATTTTGAGAAATGTCATTAAGCTTTGATATGGAATAAATATATGATTTATTCATTAAGTTGAGAGCTAGCATTTAGAGACTTTATATATTGTGGTACATGGAAGATAGTATTCACTATTAATTAGAAGACCTATCGCCATGACTCGTATATTTTGTTTCTTCTTATGTCTAATGTTGGGTTAAATGGACCAAGTGGGAGAATGTTGGTTTTCTGTTTCTAAAAAGATATTTCATAAAGATAGGAATGAAAAATAGGAATATTTAGATATTCAGTTTATATCTTTTATTCTATAAAGATAAGAATATTTAGATATTCAGTCTATATCTTTTTAGGGAAACCGTTTCTGTATGTGGTCCATTTATTGGCCACGTTCACCCACTAACCCATTATCTTATCCCATTCAAGGTTGAGTTCTGTGATGGGCAGAACTCTATAAATAGAACTGGACATTCTCTATTTTAGATCACCAAGCCTACTCCTCTCTGCAGAAAAAACACACCATCGAGTTTGAGTGAGTGAGGGACTAGAAAACTAAAACTCTGAAGGTTACTTGAAGGTTGATAACAATGGCTGTAGGTAGGTACCTCTAAAATTTATTTTTCTATTTTCGCTTCTGCTGTTTGATCTGAACGTGTTGTTTATGTTTGTTAACATGTTTAGACCAATATAAAAGTTTTTACACTATGGGCATCGTTGGAGGACTGAATTGGTGGATCTGAATCAGCAGAGGTAGATGGTGAGAGCAAGTTCTGGGCTGTAATACCTATAGTGGTTCTACACTGCGACGTCTTATGTGGGTTTTGATGGATCCATAACGACCACCTCTCCAACCAAAACCCTCACCTCCAAATTTTCAAGTCCATCACTCTTCTTCTCTACATCTTATACCAACAGGTTTCCTTGCTTTTTGCCTCCTCGTGCTAGATCTGCTTTTTGTTCCTTTCATTTATTAATGGAATTCAAATGGAAAATGTTCATGCTGGTTGATTCAAGTAATTTATGAGTAATGTCAAATGTTAGATGATCCCTTGTTGTTTCCAATTGCCTAGCATTGAAGCATTTGACTGTTGATCTATGTCTGTGTTTTATAACTCGATGGAATTGTTGCCTACAAAATTATGTAGTTGGGTAAGGCTTGGTAGTTGTTTAGTTGTTGTTGTTGCCTCTGGGTTTTCGACCTCCTCTCTCGACCTCAGCCACATCTGGACGTCTCTCGACCTCAGTCAGCGTCTCGACCTCAGCCACCGTTCCAGCACTGACAGCCCGACACCGTTCCAGCGTCGACATCGTTCTCAACCGCAACCTTCGATCCGCGACTCCGCATTCCCGCGCCGATAGCTCGACACCGTCCAACTTGCCCAGGTTCCAACCAACTCCATCTTTTATATTTTTCTGATTTGTTCCTTTTTCAAGTTTAATTTTAGATTTTGGGTTTGTTGGTATAAGACAGTGCTGAATAAATAAGGACAAATTAAAAGAGTAAAACTTGATTTTGGTTTGGTTTGGTTGGTGTTGTTTCTCTGAACACAAAATGATTTTGGAATTTTGTCCCGTAGTTGATTGCTTATGGATCACCTCCATTCATGCACTTCCGTGTATTTTGTGCCATGCCACAAATTTGTTTTATTTTGTTGAACTATGTTCTTTTTGTTTAAATTTGGCTGATTTTGATGGACTGTGTTCTTTTTTTCTTTACTTCGTGTGAATTGGGCATGAAGGAAGTGCTTGTTCCTTTTGTGTTTAACTTTACTTAATATGAATTAAAATATTGTATTTTCTGGTGATTCGATTGGAAGGAACCAATGGGAATTGTAAATTTGGCCGGTTTTGATGAAGTGTTAGTTGGTGATTCGATTGGAAGGAACCAATGGGAATCACTCCTTTTATGCTCATAAAGCTGATTCTTGAGGTAGATTGATATTCTTCCCTCTTACCATAAAATACTGCAATGGATGGACACTTCTATTAGCAATTACCAATTATTCTTGTTGCAGTACCAATTATATAAAAGCTGATTCTTCAAGAGAAGTGAATTTATATAAAAGCTGTGATATATGTGTTTAGTTTAGGTATTACTAGCAAGTACCAATTATTCTTGTTGCAGTAGAAGCTTATATAAAGGGATTAGGATCTAATTTGATTCACTTCTCTTGAAGTAAAGTTCAATATACAAAAGTTGATTATTTATGCTCTGTTTATCTCCATGATATAGAAATCTTGGGCATAGCCTAAATTACTTTGTTAGTAGTTTGCGGAAATATTTTTTACTCTTCACGTGATTAAACTATCAATATTGTTGGTAATTATATTTGACTTTGATCTTTGGCTCATTTTATTACATAGGGGTTGTTACTGATAGGTTGCCAACATGTAGTAGTTTTTAAGATAGTTTATTAGGAAATTAAAGACAAAATATCAAAGAAATGCTGAATAAAAGCCAAATTTCACTAACTTTGATTCTTGTTACTAATGATTATTATTTTGATCTTTAGGAGCAATAAATAGCAAGAAAGAAGCAAAATAAAGGAGCAATTGCAAAAGCTAGCTCACGTGGATCGCGTCATTACGGCGCTAATCGCGCCAAACTCACTGCAAGTCCAAGTCAATCGCGCCATACTCGCGCGAATAGCGCCATAGTTACTGGAAGCTGACGCCAGTCGCGCCAGACTGGCGCCAGACGCGCGAACGCTACGGGAAATTCAAAATTTAGATAAGATAAGATGATAACAAAAAGATTCTAGGGTTTTACAAGCTTGGTTATAAATAAAGAAGCTACAGAACGTTTGGGGGGCTGATATACATGCAAAAACACACAAAAAATAGATACGGAGGCTAAACAAGTGAAGATTGAGAAGAAGATCAAGATTACAAGGTTTGGTTATTATTCTCATTTGTATTCTATTCATCTCCTTCTTCATTCATATATTGAGCTAGACATAATCATGTCTAGCTAATTCCTCCTTGATTGTGGTAAAGGCCAAAACTAATGTAAACTCTTGTGTGGATTGGATTGATGTTAATGAATATTATTACGATTGCTTCTCTTTATCTTGTTCTTCAAATTGTTAAATTCCATTAATAGAATTGATCACTCTGTTAGAGGTATTAAGGGCTTTAATTCACAATAGGAATATTGGGGTTTTAGTTTCTGAAAGCGATAAAGTGACGGTTTGACATTACCTAGGGATAGGGATGAAGGATTGCAAAGTTTTTATATGCCAGCTTAAAGCTTAATTTGAAAGGGGGTTACTAAGGAATTAGAACACTTAACTAGGATTAAAGGGTTAAAAAGACCGAGGAATCTGGGTTTAACCAATTAATTAAGGCATATCTTTGAGTGGTTATAGTAATTGAAATTAATTATCAATTCAATTAAACAAGTAGGGATCAGAGGTGGATGTGCTTTTACCGCAATTATTCTTCATTACTGCATCACTTTTCTTTTTAATTCCAATTTACTTATGTTTTCAATTATATTCCAAATTACAACACAATTCATAAATCAAATTTAATTCTATTTTTATTCCTTCCAATTTTAAGATAACAATTGCAATTACATTAGTGCCTCAATCCTCGTGGAGACGATACTCTACTTATCTAAATTATTACTTGAACGATCGGTACACTTGCCGTGAGTTACACATCACTTTGTGGCGCAACAGTTACTTCCAAATACTTTGATCTTACACATACTTCAATTCCCAAGCTCATAAAGCTCTTGTTAATCTGGTGAGATATGGAATCCAAGTAGCCTTGTTATTGTATTGTTTGGCCAATGAGAGCTGAAAATGGAATTTTCCCTTTTTGTGTGTTTGTTAATTGGCTTTACTGTTAGTGTAGGTTGTGGGTTGTGCCAAGTAGCCAAGAAGCATGTCAGGGATAAAATCTTATTTCAAACGTTTAAAACCCATAAATACAGAAACTGAATCCGATCAACCTCAGAGACAAAATGTTTCAATTGTGAAACCACCTCAAGCATCTCAATTTCAGCATTTTCAACAACCACCTGAAAAGGCAAAAGTTAATATAGAAAATCTTGAAGCGGATCTGGGAAAAAGACCTTCAATTTATTCAATGACATCAATTCCTATAGAGAGAGAGGATATTTGGAGAGCTTATTTGCTTAAGGGGCCAACTCAACCAATTCTTAAACCATTCTCTCAAACGAAAATGTTTGGAAAAATGCGTAGATTCAATCCTAAGTGGTATGAAGAATTTGGTTCTTGGTTGGAGTATAGCGTATCACAAGATGCATGTTTTTGCTTGTATTGTTATCTATTTGATACAGAGGTTGGAGGTAGTGGTTCGACGAATGAAGCATTTGTCAGTATGGGGTTCACAAATTAGCAGAAGAAGGATAGAATCAAAGTTCATGTTGGGGAGCATAGGAGTGTTCATAATAGATGTTATCAAGCTGGGCAAGATTTGATGAAGCAAAAGCAACATATTGATATTGCCTTTTCAAATATGGAGGATCAACAAAGAATTGATTATCGTATTCGGCTGAAAGCTTCTTTAGATTGTTCTAGATACCTACTACGAAATGGTCAGCCTTTTCGGGGACATGATGAATCTGAAAGTTCAAATCAACAAGGTTTATTTCTTGAAACTCTAAAGTTTTATACTAAGACAAATAAAGAGATGAGTCGTGTGGTCTTGCAAAATGCCCCCGATAATCACAAATTGACTTCCCCCAAAATTCAGAAAGATGTTGCTCAAGCTTGTGCTGATTTGACTGTCAAAGCAATAATTAATGATCTCGGGGATGATTACTTTTCCTTGTTAGTTGATGAAGCTCGTGACGTTGCAATTAAAGAACAAATGGCAGTTGTACTTTGATATGTAAACAAAAAGGGGTCTATTGTTGAATGTTTTATTGGCATAATTCATGTCTAAATACTACTGCACAATCACTAAAAGAAGCGATTGATGGGCTATTTTCTAAACTTGGTTTAAGTTTGTCTAAATGTTGCTGTCAAGGCTATGATGGTGCTAGCAATATTCGGGGTGAATTCAAAGGGCTTAAGAGTTTGATTTTGACAGACAACAAATCTGCATTATACATTCATTGTTTTGCTCATCAGTTACAGTTGGCACTTGTGAAGGTTGTAAAACATCACAAAAAGATTCAAGAATTTTTTGACATGCTTCAAAAGATGGCTACCATCATGGGGGGTTCATGTAAGCGGAAGGAAATTCTTCAAATGAATCAATATGAGCTTATTGTTGAAAGAATTGCTTGTGGTGAAATACCAACAGGAAAAGGTTTAAATCAAGAGACAACCTTAAAGTGACCTGGAGACACTCGTTGGGGTTCCCATTTTGGTACAGTCACAAGTGTTATCTCATTATTTTCTCCAATAATTTCCTTGATGAAAATTATTGAAGACGACCCTAAGAATGATGCTGCAAGAACTGATGTAGGTTGCATTTTGTATGCCACGGAGGATTTTGAGTTTGCATTCTTGTTGCATCTTATGCAACTTATCTTGGGGATTTCTTATGAGTTGTCGCAAGCACTACAAAGAAAAGATCAAGACCTTTTAAATGCGATTGGTTTAGTGAACGTAGTCAAGTCTCGTTTACAAGAGGTGAGAGATAATGACTTTGATGAATTGCTTCAAGAAACAAACCTTTTTGCCAATAAATATGATATTGACATTCCGAATATGGAGGATGTTTATTGTCCTAAAGGAAGATCAAGACGGAGATTGGAATCATTCACATTCTTGCACTACTTTAAAGTGGAGTTATTTAGTACAGTGATAGATACTCAAGTTCAAGAGATAAGTGATAGATTTGATAATGTCAGTACCAAGTTGCTTGAGTGTTTGAGTTGTCTTGATCCTCATGACTCATTTGCTACTTTTAACAAAGAAAAGTTGATTGAGTTTGCTAGATTTTATCCTATGGAGTTTGATGAGCATGCAGATATTCCTTTTCTTTCTTCAAGTCTTAGAAATTTTATTGTTGATGTCAGAGCTGATTCTGATTTTGTCAATTTAAAAAGAATTTCTGACCTTGCTGTGAAGATGGTTGAGAAGAGAAAGGATATTGTTTATCCATTAGTTTATTTGTTGATAAAGCTGGCACTCGTTCTACCGGTAGCAACGACTAGTGTTGAGCGAGTTTTTTCAGCAATGACTTTTGTTAAGGATAAGTTGAGCAATCGAATGAGTGATGATTGGTTTAATGCCTGCATGCTAACTTATGTTGAACGTGATACATTTAATAAGATTGATGATGAAGATATAATGCAATATTTTCAAGGAATGAAGCATCGACGAATGCTTTTGTAATCACGGTATTTTCTACACTTTGTTTTATTATGTTGCTTTACTTTTTTTGCTTCATATCTTTTGCTCGCTAGTTCGGTTTAATTGGGGAATGACTTTTATATCTTCCAATTGATGTCAGGTTTGACATTCTCAAACAAGTTAATATTCTAGAGATGAGGGCCTTTACTGTGATTTTTGCTCGCCTTCTGTACAGGTATTATTGACTTTTTTATTCACCATTATAAATAAAATGATGATGTATGGATGTACTGGAGTATATTCTCATATTTGTTTTGGATGATTGGCAAAATTTGGGAGCTTAATGTTTGATCAAATTATTACTTGCATCTTGTTATAAAAACAACTATATTTTAAATGGGTTTATATCCTTGCACATAAAACATTGATTTAAATTTTATTTACAAAATTTTTTTTCGGGGGCGCTGCTCCCGAACCCCCACCACTAATTGTGCAGACATAAACTAAAAATTCTGGGTCCGCCACTGGTTTGGATGAAATGTGTATGATCAACATTGTAAAAAATTGCTATTTTAGGCTAGTGTAAGACCTTGTAACATCCCAGAACGCAGTACATGCAAAAATGTGGAGCATAGCAAATGGCCCAGGTTTATTTGCTTAAAATACAATTGCTGTTTTTTTACTTTTTGTATGCTGTTATTATAAAATATACGTATGCATTTTGTGTACCATTAAGGTTTTACCATGCTTGACCTTGCATGCAGATCTTTTGTCATTAATACTGAACTATCTTTTATCAATGTTATTTTTTATAATAGTACTTGTAATATGCACTATTTCATTCCTACTCTCATTTTGTTGAGAATATTATTGAAAATAATAATTGTTGATGCAGTTGGAACCAGCTTGGAAACATGTTCTCCACTGAAGCCATGCGTCTTTTTGTAAAAATATTGGAGGTCATGCAAATAATTTTTATATAATCATTCTTCCTTGGTGTAACAAAGAATGTTAGCTGATTTTTTTTTTTTTTAATTTCTTTTGTAGTGTAGGAAGAAGATCCTGGTTGGTATTCAAGAGCATCTAACTCTGTTTGTAGACGTGCAAATGAATGTGAGTTTTATTAAGGCTATAAGCTATATATAACAATGACTCTTGTTCTTGCTATGGTGTTTTTCTCAAATGGTATTAATAAGTTTTATCTCTACTAGTACTTATGTTGTTGGCTTGCAGTGACCTTTAATTGTTGTATGCAAGAGTACGTGTGAACATTCAACATTTTTCAAGGAACAATAATACCAGAGTCCCACTCCCACCACTTTCCCATGCATTGAAGGAGTACGTGTGGTGTTAAACAAACTTTCATGTAGTACTGGAGATAGTGATACACATGATTTCCATTCTTCACTAGTTTTATATTTTGCTTTATGAGTTTTTCTCTCTCTAAAATCTAATAGTTTTTCCTGTCCTAAGTCTAGTTTGTTTAAATGTTCAGCATGGAGCTGCAGTCGTGCAAGATAAACTGTACATATATGGTAGAAATCACAATGGTCGATACCTTAATGATCTTCATGTAAACATATGTTCAATATATTCGTTCCATGAAGCCATACATTTTGGCTATGTTACAATTTATCTTGTGAGGTTGATTGAAACCGCCAATTTTGGCTAAGTAGCTATATATCTCGTGTTTTTACAGACCAATTTTTTGTTATCTTCCTCTTAGGTTGACTAAGTTATGTGTTGTTTCTTTTTGAATAAAATGGAAACAAATACAGATTTTGGATTTGAGAAGTTGAACTTGGTCAAAGATTGAAGCTAAGACTCGAGTTGAGTCCCCAACAACTTCAATCCCTTGTGCTAGCCATTCACTGGTTCGTATTGAACATAAAACTCTGCATAATCTACTGTTGTGTTCAATCTGCTTGTAGTTGGTTGCTACTAATTCTGGAATTTTTTTCCACTACAGATTCTATTGGGAAATAAAATTTTGTCAATTGCAGGGCATACAAAAGATCCTTCTAAAAGTATCCAAGGTATAATAATAATGTCATTATGTGTTATCTTGAATTTGGACTAGGTGACTGGGTCTAACTCAAACCCTCAAAATTAGTTCATAAGGTGAGGATTGTCCAAGTCTTAAAAAGCATGACACTGTCACTTCATTCACTTTAAAGGAAAAACCATTCAAAATTGGTGGTGGTGATAACATTTTTGTGCATATTTAAGTTAAACATTTAGGCTAAATGTTTTGCTTAGTAATTATCATTTTTTTGGGCCTTAAAAATATTTCTTTAGTCGAACATAATAGCTTCTAACATTTTTCCCAGTTCATTGATTTGATCTATGTCCTCTAATTATGCCCTCCTCCTCCCTCCCCCTTTCAAATGACTACATGGTCAACCCCAAAGATTTTTGGGAAAGTTCCTGTTAGTATGTAGGTGTCCTAGGCACAATTTGTTTCATCAAATGAACACCTCTTGTTATTTAGTATTTCATGGTTAATAAATATGAGCAAACTTTATCTTTATCATATTTATGTCTCACCTATATTTTATAGTAATATGTGTTTAAAGATAAAGGCCCTAGGAATAGAACAAGTTTTTTTCTCAAGGATCAATGATAGGGATCATGATCGTGGACTCGAGGACACTAAATGTCTATCACCTGAAATGAGTTCTTAGTCTTGAATCATCAAGAAAAGACATTAGTGATTTCAAAAAGGACTAGTACGACAACTTCTACTTGTATAGAGATACAAGGTAGGGACCTCATAGAATGTAGGCATGGTGATGCCTTAGCTGATGTCGTGGGTGGATTTGTTGGAGAACAGATAGCATCGAACTGACCTGCCAAGAGACTTCACAAGGATTCTTTAAAGTATCATTGGATTTGTAAAGTCTCTCATCATTTGGTAGTGCGGATCATCCTAGACTTGAGGATGTCATCGAACACTATGTCCTAGGGTTATACTTTGACTGTACAACTCTATCCGCCTGAAAATGGGGAGAACAATGTACTCTTAGATATTACTTGAATACATGAGAGAAGAGGGACATGTAAGGACTCATAGTCCCTACAAGGGATTAGTCGTTCACAAGACCGGTAGGGCTTGGATAACTTCTAGTTGACTTGGGAATCTATGCATAGTAAGAGATCATGAGGAGTCATGATCCATCTTAGAGTCAATAAAAGAAGATTCTTAGTTGTGTGAAAAGCTATATTTAGTCAACTAAGAGAGATGATACTCTATCCTTGCTCTCGACTAAATGTGAATGACGATATGAGGGATGGTGTCAGGATGGTATCCAAATAAAAAAGGTAGATCACTTGATCAACTCAATTAATTCTGGGGTCGTAGAACATAACTAGTGTCTTATGTGGTCATTAAATGAATTGGGTCTGTTAAAGGAGTTTAATTGGTCAAAGTTCATTTATGTTAGTGACTAATTGGGCCTAATGGATCACACACAAAAGGTTGTTCTTAATTGTTTATAACTAGAAAGTTTGGACCAGTAATAGTTATTGGACTTTTTCAAGGCCAGAGGTTTTATTGGGTTGGAGTTGGACTCCAAGTCCAATTGAAGCATGCGCCCCATTTGGAGTATTAATGAGAAATTAGTTTCTACACTAATAGGCCCAAATGTGTTAAAAGGCCCAATAAGGTATTGGGCCATGAGTCCTAGTAAGTCAAGAAATTGACTTGACCAAAATGAGTTTTAGGCAAATTCATAATTTGAATTTGAATTTTGAATTTTGAAATTTTGAATTTAAAATTCAAATTCAAATTTACATTATGAACTAGGACAAAGATTGAATTTGAATTTGAATTTAAATTTTAAGTTTGAAATTTAAATTTGAATTTTGAATTCAAGAGGTTAGGTTGTAAGGATAATTGTGAATTATCCAAAACTATATCCAATAAAGATTGGATAATGGTTCTTCCAACAACTTTTTAATTGAATTACTAATTTAAATAAAATAGATAAAGCAACAACCAAAGGGATATGATGATGAAAGGTTGAATTTTGAATTTATAGATCCTTGGGGTGATTATGAGTGATTGAGTTAGGATTCTAATCCTACTAAGATTACAAGATAATATGTTCCTAGGATAAATAACACTCCACTCTTATGTTATGTGCTAATGCTCTTTCAAGAACCAAAGTTCTTGTTTTTCTTTCTTCTTTATCATCTTCTCTCCTCCATTGTTGCAACCTTACCTAACCTCAAGACACCATCTTTTGTCTTGAGAAATAAACCAAACATTTGAAGCCTCCACCTTGCCATTGCCTAGCAAGCAACCAAGTGAAGGAGGATCAAGAAAGAGAAGGAGTTCTCTCAAGCATTCAAGGTTCAATAGTGTGGATCCCCATTGGAGGGCATCATCCTTTTGAAGCCTTTCAAGCAATTAGAAAGGTATTTCTAAAACCCTAGTGTTTTAATAAGTAGATTCTAAGCAAGTTTCAAGAGGACCGTAAGAAGTTACGGGTTTGCAACAAAGAACAAAATAGAAAATTTTATTTTTCATCCTCACGAATATGTTCCATGAACGTCATGGAACGTGCATACTTAATTTCAATTCCAATATGTATCTATTGTTATTTCATGTTTAATAACCACAAAATCTCTTAGAAATTATATAATATCACATTAGGGGTATGTTGTAAGGACCCTCTCGGTGGCGCTGGCGGCGCCAGGTCCCGCGCGGGTAGCGCGGGGACCTTCGTTGGAAAACCCTGCAGAGGGTGTGGCGCGGGTCGCGCCACAGGTGACGTGGATCGCGTGGGATGAGGCTTAGGAAACCAGATTCTTCTCTGGTATCCCACGTGGGTCGCGTGGGGGTATGGCGCGAGTCGCGCGG
>PYAF01005218.1:408030-444369 GCA_007407185.1 Glycine tomentella | reverse complement strand
ATTTGTATAAGTTATGTATCTGCCTATTGTGTGTGTGTTTTATCTGGATCAGTGTTTGTTGTTTTATGCTTTGGTTGTGATTTAAATTTCATACATAATGTAATCAAGATAAACGATCTTGTCGCTTCCGCACACCGCATGTACAACGCTTTTAGCGTGGTTTGGTATCATTAATGTTAGCACGTCCGGGGTGTTACATATGTGACATGTCACATGCATTTTTTTTAATAAGCGATGCATAGGTTTTATGGTTTTTAAACACAACAATAATTCCCCCTCTCTTTTTCTTTCTTTCTTTCTTTCTTTATTCAGTTCTTTTTTTACTTCTCAAAATAAAAATGCATTAATGGTTTGTTAAGTTCCCTTCAATCATGTATACTTTCTAGGTATCACATGGAAGCCAATTAGTGAACCTTGTAGGGAAAACCTTGGTCAGTGGTAACTTATGTTCAAGGACGAGTTCCTGTTGCCAGTGAGGTACTTTGTTCACATGCCAAAATTATATCTAGTGTGCATTAGAGGTGTTAGTTTGCTCTATTTAACAACATAAAACCTTTTGATAGAGTTTCAAAACCATTTTCTTAAATGACTTAACTTTTGTGCACAAAACAAGAAATATTTAATTGCTGAATATATATATATATATATATATATATCCGTGTTTCTCTTGCAAAAGGTGATGAAAACTAAATTTAGTGAAGTGATGCATAACTTTAAAAAATAAATCTTATCGATTTAGTTATTGATTTTGAAATGTATAAGAAAAATTTATTAACAATATCCATCATTTCACTTTGTTTAATTTAGTTATTAGTTAAATGTTTAATTTACATTAATTTGTACACAATATTATTTACATCCTTCTTAGTTCTTACTGTTAGATGCTTGACTTAAGCTTTTAATGTGCATTTTAAAATTACAAGAAGTTAAATAAAAAGAATAGGCCATATTTTATTTTAAAAAAATGACATTCTACATAGGTTATGTAGTGAACGATGTAGAAAGTAACTATACAACATCGATTTTTCAAAAAATCGATGTTGTGGTACACTTAATAACATCAGTTTTCCTGACAATTGATGTTGTCGTGTCAAAGAATTGGCACCTTCCCTCCTTTTCTCACTTTGGAAAGATTTCACAATATTTTCTTCCAAATAAATTCTTAACTAGAGATTGAAGCCTAGCCTACCTCAAGTGAATTTGGATTTGTAATTGACTAGATGGTTGCTTCTCTTAGAAATCTTTTATGGAATAAAGTCTTGAAAAGAAGAAAATTTGATGTATAGGTTAGTAGAGATGAAGCAACGCGTGTGAGTAATAAAAGAAGGCAAGAAGTGAAAAGCAAGGTGCAAGGGAAACAAGTAGCCGCAAGGTTTGAAGCTAGCAATCCTACGTGCAAATTAATTAAGTTTTAAGTGAATCTAGTTAGATTATAACTGAATTAGTAGTTAGCCTTGTTAGAACTTAACTAACTAATCATTACTTTAAGAGATATTCTTCTAAAACCTTATCTTGCACTAGATTTTCTTGGTCAAGATTCCCTAATTCATTGATTTGGGCAGCTGGCTATGCTACGTGGAACATGGCTGGAGATCTTCATATCCTTTGCTCAATTTTCTTCAGCTACACACACGGCCAAAAACACAACAAAATGCAAATATCATGGCTGCACCAATTTTCTATGGTTTAAGGAAAGATTCCATTCATTAATGATCATGTGGTTATGTGGAAAGCTTTTTACAAATGACCAATTTTGATTGGTTCTTAAATATTTGGCTGAAATCATTCCTTACCCTTAAGTCCCTAGGCTTCCATGTTGATGATCTCACAAGATTGTTCAAGAATCTTGTTTTCAACTTTGTCTCGTTTACTTTATTGACTTCACCTTGACTTTTGTTTACCAAATTTTCTTTCTATTAGTTCACTTAGCCATGCATATTTCTATGGCTGCAGCACATGAATGCTTTGGGAGTATTCATCCACTTTTGAATGGTCCAAGTTTGGGCTAAATCTTATAGCCAAAGTTTTAGGAGCTACAAGTTGCCAAAACTAGATTTTTCAAATAGCTAGAAACACTTAACCAGATGTGGTTCGTTCTTAGTATATTCTGTACCAATCTCTCAGTCCATAAATTGTCATCTTTTAGTATGTTAAAACTAGATTTCCTAAGCTTTCAACAAGGTATCACATGCCTTCACTACTACAAAAGTAGTATTCTACGACGCACTTTCTAAGACGGTTCCTAAAAAATCGTCTTAGAATATTAGGCAGTGACAATTTTGTAAATAAAAGGAGATGTACAATGACGGTTTTATAATAACCGTCTTAGAAGGTGCGTCTTCAAAGACAATTTTATTAAAATCGTCTTAAAAATGTAGTATAGAAAGACGGTTTAGTTATAACCATCTTTAAACGCAAGTATTTCGATTTTTAAAAAAAGATGTTTAAATAGAAATTTAGGTTTTCTGGTCTCATTCTCTTCTCTTCTCATCCCTCTCCCTCACTATCTGCAAAGCCCTCCCTCAAGACGACAACCAAAATAACAACGACGTCCTGGTGCGGCCACTGGCAGGTCGTCGCCGCCACCGAGCTCAAGCCCGACGGTGTCGTTCTCGCTGATGACGGCGAGGATCTCTTCATTCCGCCCCCAACTTCGCGATGGTTGATAATGGCATTTCTGCTCCAGCTCCCTGAACCTGCCAACTTCTCCTTCCTCCAAACTCTCGGCCTCTGTTCCATCATGTCTGTCCAATCATCTCAATCACCCTATTCTACCTTTTTTATTATGTTGTTGCTATTGTTAATAGTGTTATTGTTAACATTTGTGTTTGTGTGTGGTTCTGTTTGAGTTTGATGATGCTTTTGAGTACCCAATTGATGAATTGTGAGTAAAGTCTTCATCTTTTCCTCGCACGCTGTTGCTTTTTGAGTTTCATGATGATTATTTGATTGGGTGTTTTTTTTATAGATATCTGTGTCTTGAGCTGTATCCGGAGGCCAAGATGGAGTTCCTGAAGTCAAATGGGATCAAGCTTTTTTAGTTTGGGATTGAGGGTCATAAGGTCTATTTCTATCTTTGGGTGTGCTTTTAGTTTGTTTTCTAACACTGGACTCGGTTGCTCGATTTTTGCTCTTCAAGTGCTCGATAGTTGATTTTTTGTGTTTCTTTCTGCTGCAAAGTTGAAATTGAGTGCTGGCTTGGAGGTATTTAATTAGATTTTTGTTTTCGTTTTGATTCAGAAAAGTGTCAAAACCAAGCATCCTCAATTGTTGTATGAATCGAAGCTGTATAAAATACTGCAGGGAGGAAGTAATCTCTCGTGTCTTGATGAATTTGTGTGTTGTGAAAAAAAATTTATTTGTTGTTGATTTTATGATACTCACTCAGCTTAAAAGTTTTTGGTTTGCCATCTTCTATTTGGCAGACGAGATTCCAAATGTGAAATGGTATGGTGTTGAAGGAGAGTACAATGTGCTCGTGATCGATTTACTTGGCCCTAGCCTTGAGGATTTATTCAAATTCTGCAGTCGAAAATTGTCTATCAAAACTATTCTTATGCTTGCTGATCAGATGGTAGGTTTTCGCACATTGTGTAGACATCCTTCTTAATTCTTATTTACTACCACTGATTTTCTTTAAATGTCTTGAACCATATGCAGCTAAATCGAGTTAAATTTGTTCATTCCAAATCATTTTTACATCGCGACATCAAGCCAGACAACTTTCTCATGGGTTTAGGGAGGCGTGCAAATCAAGTATGTGCTTAATTGTTGGTTTTCTTCAACTTTATTTTTTTTCTATCATCTCCTGTAATTGATGTATCCTTTTCAAATTTGCCTCTTTTTAGGTGTATATCATTGACTTTGGCCTTGCTAAGAAATATAGAGACACCACTACACATCAACATATTCCTTACAGGTACTTTTATGACATCTTTACTTTTATCAGATTTTATTCAATGTGGTTCGTAAAGTTCAATTTCAAACTGGTTTCAACTTTTAGGAATTGGGACCCATATCTATTATTATGGGAAATCCTATATCAGGATGTTATAAAGTTGTCAGCTATTTATATGAGTAACTTACTATATAGTGGGAGTTTTCTTGTAAAAGAATAGCAGCTTCAAAATTGATGTCATTTAAAGATGTGAAACTGAGTTGGCTTGTACTGGAACCTTCTATGCTTTTGTGTTTCAAATATTAATGCCATTTTATGTCTTTGCAATTTGTGAATATGTGTTTCTTTAATCAATCATGACTCACTATTATTACTTACATGCCAGTATGAATACTCATCTAGGAATTGGTATGCTCGTATGTCTCTTTTGATCAATACCCTTTCTTATTTTTTTGTTGAATACCATTGATATGGAACTAAAAATGTCATTTTCATGCTTTGATAGAGCAAAGCCGTAGGGATGATTTAAAGTCACTTGGATATGTTTTTATGTACTTTTTAAGAGTAAGGTAATTAGCCTCTTTCCTTTGTTATTTAATTTATGATATTTATCACCTACTATTTTTTATTTGGTAGTTCTGCAGTCTGCCTTGGCACGGATTGAAAGCTAGTACTAAGAAGCAGAAGTATGAGAAGATTAGTGAGAAGAAAGTTTCTACTTCTATTGAGGTTTGATTGTGTGATGAAGTTTTTTGTTTCATATCATATATGCCCATATTTTGTTTTTAAATTTGTATGAGTAAGGGTTCATTTGGTACATTTTTAGAAAATACTTTTATAGAATAAATAAATTAAATTCAAAATTTAAATTTAAGAAATTGGATAGATTTAAATCTTATAGAAACTCAACTTAATTAATCTATCTATATCTATGTACCCAACAAATATATATATATATATAATAATGGGAAAAATGATGATTTGTTTTAATCATGCGAGAACAGGGACCATAATGAAGATATTATAAGAAAAAGGCCAAATGTGTTTGGTAAGGTCATTAGTAGTTTATAAGCTATTTTTATTAAAATTAATGATTATGCTCAAAATCAATTAACCACTCAGAGCTAGCCTTGTTTTTCATTTTCTATATTTGATTTAATTAATTTTTAATTCTTATAATATAAGAGTTTTAAATTTTTTATCCTTATTAAATTTTTCTTTTTGATTTATATATATATTGCATTTGCTTCTATTGTGGTCATGCAACTAGATCATAAGCATACAATAATCTTATCATGTTGGTAGCATCTACGTTGCACGGATACGGGGAAATTTTTTTTTCCCAACGTATCGGACACGTGTATCGGACGGGTACGCAAAAAAAATGGCTTTCTACGTATCCAAATTTGGAAGGACAGTTTTGTAAATAATAAAAAAAAGCCCTAAATTAAATTAGTTCTGATGTGTGCCTTACCTATGTGCTTCCTCTTTCGATCGCAAGCCTCAAGCCGCTGCTCCTCTTGCTCTGTTCTGAAAATCGCAAGCCATTGCTCTGTTGTGCCGTCGCTGCTCCTCCTCCGTTACTCCTCCGCGTGCCGTCGTTGCTCCTCCACCTCCGTAAGCCCATACCGCATAGCTCTCTCTCTCTCGCACACCGCTTCTCTCTCCGCCGCACTGCTCCTTCATAGCCACTCTTTCTTCCTTATAACTTCTCCGTAAATGAACCTGCTCCTCCTCCTCATGACACTTTTCAAAGCTCATTTATATCATTTATAATTTTATATTACCACTTTTTATTTTAAACATTTTATTTTATCACTGTGGCTTATGATTTATATCATTTATATTATCATTCAATTTGTACTGTGGGTTATGATTTATATTATCATTCAATTTGTAACTCCCTCCCTGTTCATATCATTTTATTTTACTTATTTTATAGTGCTGATTTGATAGTGCGCAAATTAATAATAGTTAAATATTCTTTTAAGACATGATGGTAGTGAGTATTTAGTATTTTTTTTTTACTAACATTTGATTCTTTGGTGTGATCCTATAATATTGCTTTGTTATTTTACATCATTTTATTAAATCTGTTTTTAGCAATTTAAAAACAATTTGTATTGTAAAAGAATTATTTTTCTTTCTTTTTAAAAGTAAATATTATGTTTTTAAATTTGATTTTGTTTTGTTTTTTTAACATAATAGAATGGAGTCAAACATTAACCAAAGCAATAGTTCAATACAATCTAATGCACAAAATGTGGAAACTGAAGTTGAAAACTCGAGCAGGCCATTGTGGAATTATGTTACTAAAGTTGAGGATGGAAATGAAGCAGGAGGGAATATGAATTGGAAGTGTAACTTTTGCAAACTTGAATATAGAAGTTCATACACGAGAGTAAAGGCTCATTTGTTAAAGATTAAATGTAAAGGGATTGGAATATGTAAGAGTGTTAAGGAGACATCTTTGATGGAAATGGAAAATTGGATAATCTATTATTTGTATGGATAATCTATTATTTGTACTTATGATTTTCCTTTCATTATATTTTATTAATATGAAATGCACTTTATATAAAATAATATTATTTAATACTAAGACGTATCGGGAACGTATCGAAATATTAGAATTTTTGAAGAACGTATCGAAGTTCCGTATCAGAAACGTATCGAAAACGCCATGTCGGTATCGGTGCTACATAGGGTAGCATTTAGGTGAGTCTAGCAGTGTCATGTACCTCTACTTAGTGTTGTTGCTATACCTATTTCCTTTCTAGATTGAGACCATATATTGTATTGCTACATAGTACATACATAGGTAATTTGAAACTTGAAGTTGTTCTGTCCTTGGCATCCATCGCTTTCACCTTTTACCAGCTCTCGCTAGCTTCAGAATAATGGGCTCCCTTTGGGTTAATTATGTCTGTTATATACCTATCCTTCACCATCATCTCACCCTGTACTTACTCTTATGGCTAATTCATCCTTTGCAGGCAAGACCTTTGCATTATCCCTTTTTACGGTAGTGGCCCATCATCACCCTCTGATCAATGCCATCCTTTTTGACTTATACAAATTGAAATATAAGACACCACCCACGTGGAGCAAATGTAGGTGGGATCTAACAAAATGTACCTATTCTTTTATGTTATAGTTTTCCCATTTCCAGAATGTGAGATCAGATCTACCCATGGTTGCCTGACCTATCTCTGTTATATCACTTATGTGAATTATTTTCTGCAGTACTATTGAATGTTATACTCATTGGCTATGATATGGAAGGTTGCCATTCACCAAAGTGTTGAACAAAATAAATCAATTGTGTTGTGGTGGCGGTGTAGAAACTTAGTTCGTTTCAGTTGCAGTTAAGACTAAAAGATTCTTGCGAACGGAGAAAAAGTGATTTATTGTGATCAAATCAATGTTGCGGTGTTGTTTGATTTTGATGGCACAGTTTGGTGGTGAGTGTGAGTGTTCTTGTTGTTGACTGTAGGCGGATTCACACCTCTTACAACCAACACAGTCTTCTATTCTTGGAGCAGAAGCAATTTGTTTCAAATGAAAACTGCAAAACGTGATTGAAGAAAAGAAAGAGAGGGAAAGGGTTTTATTGATTCATTTATTCGTTTCTGTTCTAGTGTGTTTGATTTGTGGTGTTGTGTTGTGCTTGTGAATTGGTGAAGTTGATATGTGGAAAATGAAAATGAGCTTTAAACATAATAATGCTTCATCAACAATGTTTTGTTTGCAAAAACATGTGTTTCATGATGGCATAAAATGAGAAGAAAAAAAAATCCAGACCCTACTTTTGTGTTTTGATTTGATTCATTGTTATCAATTTGCTCTTAGAGGCAGGGGATGCTTTGCATGAAGCCTGAACAGTTGGTAAATTTGCTGGAACTTTGCCTAGTTGGTTGACTGGTGCAATGTTCCTAATGTAAGATATATATATATATATATATATATATATATTATGGCATTTTCTATTCTTGAAAAAGTTTGGTATAAAAAATAGACTTCAAATTTGAAAAAAGTATCATTTCATTTGGTCTCCAGTTATATAGATTTTTAAGGCCTAAATCTGCATTTTTAATTGCTTAATTAGAATCTCTTGTGCATGGGTACCAAATCTCCTTAAAGCTCAAACTATTAGGTGGTGGCATAGGAAATAGGAATGTGTTTATATTCCTAATTTCCTATCATTGATTTGTTCATATACTTTCTATGCAGATTAATAGGTTAGAAGGTAATGCTGTACTGCTCCAAAAAAAACATGGAACTAATTGGTACTACTTCAGATGCCGTTCCCCATCAGAATCACTCTTCAAGGGGCTCACACAATGCTGGCAACAAGAATTTAACTGAGAAAGAAGTCTATGAAAACCATGGTATGTTTTAGTTATACTTTAGAAAAAATGATAATAATTAGCTTGCATATGTTAACACTCAACAATAACAAAAAAAAAAAAAAAACCCCTCATTCATGGTTCAAGTTTTTCATGTATCCAGTGAGCACAAGGCAATGTGGGTGGGCTAAGTAATACTCATATGTAGTATTCAGGTTTAATAGGTTTGTCTCTGCAACAAGATTGATGTAGTCGTGTTTAGATTCATAAGTAGTTTTGTTTTCCTCATCACTTAGAATGTAAATTTATTCACTGATATGTTAGAATCCTGTATTTTTTGTTCTTTGTTTCCTAGGTAAGTTATGAGACAAAATGCATAGTCATACCTGTGGTTTCCAAGTAGGAAAAGGTAGAAAATGTAAAAACTAGTCGAGCTACATAGTTTGGCATATGGTTATGTTAGTTGCTACACTTTATTCAGTATGACACACAAAGACAATTGCAAACTTACAAATTAACTTAGCCAGATTGAACAAACATTTTATAGAAAATATCTTATGTTAATACTTTTCAGTCCCCTGAAGCCTCTCAGGAAATACAAAATATTATAATATATTTTTTCACCTTTTATATTGACTGCTATGAGACTCTTTTCGTAATCAACTTTCCAGTATCAAATGCAATCCACTTGTGTGCCTCTTTGTGGAATAATCACGTATATTAATTTTCTCATGCAGCTGAGTTAGCCTGGCATCAAATGAGGATAGAATGGGTTGGTGATCAATCAAAAAAATTACGGAGGTCACCTAAAGGTTCAACATTAAAGTATATACACTATACCAATATTTTCACATTCTCACAATATGATTGAAAAAGTAGGGGGGGGGGGGAGGGGGTCTGCTCAGTCAATGATCTAATTATACTTTTTCCTATGTTCATAAAAGAAAAATCCAATAGGACGCATGCGGGTTACTATATTCTTTAATTTATAAGGTAAGTTTGTGGGTTTTGTATTCATTTAGACTACCCTTATTAATACTCTAATTAAGTTTCCTTTGCTTATAAAATAAATATAACTTAAATACAACAAATTATATAACCAACAACTCTATACCATGAGCAGCTAGCTGCCACTGGATTAATGGATTTTTTTTTTCACTAAACTAGGTATAGTTTTTGAAAACAAATTACCAAAAAAAACAATTTATATGATAGGAGTTGTTTTCTAATACTCATTTATTTTGTGACGGGAAGAGTCATCCTGATTGAGTGGTTCTGTAAGTGTTGGCCATTTTTTACTTTTTATACTAATTATATGAATAATCGATATGGAATTTTTTTTATAGGTTATAAGGACAACACGGAAATGAGGACAGGTATCTATAAAACCATGCATATTAAATCTTTGTGTATATTTTATATTAACCAAAGGGTTGAAAGCATCGATCCTGCAATTCACTTGCAAGTGAGAAAATAAAAAGATATGAACACCACTTTCTTTTGACAAAAATATTAATGCACCTCATGCCATTCAATTCCCCCATATTCTCTGTTTGCTCCCTTTTTTCGTTTTCTTTACAATTTTGCAACTTTTTTTATTTACTTTATTAATCAATTAAACACGTGCTTTTTCATTTAATTTAGAATCAAGACAGCATTATATATATACTCAACAACGCTGATATTTTCTCCACTTTATCAAAGGTTAAATTTTATTGGCACTCCAACATGATCCTCTTCCATTGATATTTTATTTGGACACATAATAGGTGAACTAACATTTTAAGCAATGCATACATATAATTTGTCACCAATATAAGCTAATATAATGCTCCAACATCTCTTATTACTATAAGTATTAATTTGTCACCACAAACTTACCTTATTATACCAATAATTTTGTATATTATATTAACTAGTAACAATTTTGTTTTTTGGATAGAAATTGGTATTTAAAAAATTATACTTTCTAGATTTTGCAGAAATAGTAGTCCCTAACTTGGTGGTTGTCGATTCTCTGGATTGTCTCATGAGATACTTTTGATGAAATTCTCTTTATATATTTTTTCATTTAGCTGAAGCAATATGTGATTCCCATCCCTGTGAACTTGAATTTTGATTTGACTAATTATGGGAATCCCACGCTTGACTTTCTGAGGACTTGGGTTTTCCCCAAGAGGTATTGGTGACTTTTGATTTAGTTTTCCAATTACCAGAGTTCCAAGCATCCTCTTGGGACTTTTCTGACCCACCATCTATTGTTTCCGCTTTATTTCTCGCCCATGCAGACCCAGAATTTTCACCCCAAGCACCAGACCCAGAAAATTAATTTTGGGTATCATCTTTCAATTTACCCGAGCCCCATGAGTCATTCTGCACAATTTCAGATCCACCAGCTGGTATTTCAGACTTGTGCTTTCCCCAGCTGGACCATTCAATAGATTTGGATTGTGTCAGATCTGTTCTGTTGGCACCCCAACCACCACTAGGTTTTATCTGATCTCCTGCATTTGCATCCCAAGCACCAAGCCTACAATTGTCTTCTTGGGCAGCATCAGCCTATAGCTAATACATTTCATTACACTGTATACAACATTGGTAACTCTTTTGGGACCAGAAAGTGTTGAATAAATGTGTTAGCCTGCATTCCTTACAAGCTTTCTATGTTGAAATTAGGAAGAAAGAGCTTCAACTCTTTCACTAGCAGGCAAAATGGTTGAGTCAATGAAGTTTCTTCCTTCCCAGGTAATTTTTCTTTGAATGTGTTATTTTCAATTTGTTGAAAGATTATTTATGCTCATTGCTTATATCCTTATTGATGGTATCTGTGTGTCATTAATTGAAGGCTGGTATCTATGAAGGCAGTGAACCAATTTAATTTCATGCCATCCTGCAAAGTTGTATTGTTTTTAAGGTTTGTGGGATTTTGGTATTGGGTTAACTAAGAAAAAACTTATTTTTATGAATATAATTATTTTAATATTGGACATTTATTTTAATTGTCTATCTAAGAAAAAACTTCTTTTTATGAATATAATTATTGGGTTAACTAAGAAAAAACTGTATTTTAGTAGTTTGTGATATATGTGCCAAATATGTAGTTTAGCTATGATATAAGGGTTGATTTTCTTATAATACTCAATTTATATGGGTATTGTCAGTTTAAATTGTTTAATAGTTGCATTCATTTGGTCATTCTCTAAACTCTATTGCTTTGGACTATAATGTATATATACAAAGACGGTTGCTTCCAAGAAACTTCTTTGTAGAGGTTTTTTTCTTTTTTCTTTTTTTTTTATTTAAAAAAACAGCATTCTAAGACGGTTCTTGGTAGAACCGTCTTTAGCAAGTGACCTTTCTAAGACGGTTCTTCCAAGAAATCGTCTTTGTAGAGTTTTTTTTTTTTTTAAAAATTCTAAGACGATTTTTGGAAGCAGCCGTCTTAGAAAGGTCACTTTCTAAGATGGTTGTCACAAGTAACCGTCTTTGAATGACTTATTTTTTTGTTTTTTAAATAAATACAACGACGGTTGTGTCGAAGAATCGTCTTAGATTTGTGACTTTCTAAGACGGTTGTTCAATCGTCTTTGAAAATCTTGACTTTCTACGACACCCACTACGAAGACGGTTGTACAACCGTCGTTGTATGCCTCTAAGAACCGATGTAAAAGACCCCTGCTGTAGTAGTGCTTATTTGGATTTATAAAACTCTAGCTATAGCATTTTTAAAACTAGACTCCAAAGCTGCCAGCGAGCTCCAAATTTTCACACTAACATCTCTTAGTGTTTTCATGATTGCAAGCAGTACACAATCTAGATTTAGCTGAAATTTTTATATGTCATATTTGACATCTAGATCTTTAATTCCATATATAATACGCTTAATTTAAGTAAGAAATGAAAGAGAAATAAAATTTTCAAAACGGGTGGCAGTAGTAGATAGTTTTGGACAACTTGTTGTTCAAATAAATTCTATCTTATTCTTCTTGTATCAATTAGCATCACACTTTCATAATTAATTTAAACATGACTATAAGCTCAAGATAAAATTTTGAGGATGTTACAGTTTTCCTCTCGGACAACACGACAGCTTCAAGGAAGATGAGTCGCACGTGACATCATGTCTCAACAAGGCTAGATATTTTGTTGTTTTTTCATGAATCTCTTCAAGGTACTTTGTGAATGGGAGCTTTCTTTTTGCCAATATTTACTTTTTTTCTCAATTGATGCAAGGAACACCGATAGAAAGGGTAGCTAGCCAAAGAAAAACAACTATGTTATCTGACTTATCTTTATTGAACCCCATTGCAAAGAAAGGAGCTTTTACCCCCTCGTGTGTGTAATCATCCTTCATAACCAAATCCATTGTCTTATGCAGAATACTCCCTAGCTAGGTTGTGTGTTCAATCCCTATGACGACTTAATCGTCCTTCATAACTTGTTGTTCCCTCTATGTGAAGATGTCATTGTTCAATGGAGTATTAAACAAATTGACAATTTAAAAATTAGAGTCCTATCCTTCTATTGGAAAGGTTGTAGTTAAAGTACTGCTCTATAATCAACTCAAAAGAATAGGCTATAGTCAACAGAGATCTCGTCAAAACTGATTTTTTTTTTTAATGAAAGAAATAAACTCCAAATAAGTTAAAATATATTCAACTACAAATTATCCAAAAACTCTTTAATTTAAGCACTATATCCTTCTAGTATGGAGATTATCTACCAACAACCTCAAATTAATTTGTTCCAACATACACATCACAACAATCTCATATTATCAACAAAGAAACAATAAGAGAGGAAAACCAATCCATGACAGTTAAGCTCATAGAGTTGTGAATAAACTTCAATATTATAAGATTCATCTAACTTTAGTTCCGTATAATACTTAATCAAACCTGCCAATAAATATTTTAGTATTTTGCCAATAAATATTTCTAGGTACCATTACAAATTTAATCAAACCTACCAGTAATTCTCACATTTCATCCACTATATATATCCATAATTGTTGCCCATTATTTTCTTCTTTAGTTTAGGAAAATATGAAAGCCACACCACACACATCTTAATGTAGGATTTAGTAATTTAGGTTCATTAAAAACTTTTAGGATTTAATAAAAAGAGACATCAACTTTAATTTGCTCTGAAAATAAAAGAGGTGGGACTTGTGAGAGATAATTCATAATTCAGTTAAAACTTGGAATTTCTGGATGTACTTAGATTTTTGAATTTTTTAATAGTATTTTTAGAATTTTATTTCTAATTGTACTTTTGAAGGTATTTAGAATGTTAGATTACTGATTGTTTTCTAATTTTAGATTTGATACTTGGAATATGTTTGAGGCTAAGCAAAAAGTCAAAAATAGAATGAGATCCACAATAATGCCACACTGGTGCTTGACTCTTCAGAAAGCATGAAATAAAATCCTTTTGCTATTTAGAATACAATGGCTGTTTTTGCTACAAAAAGCATGAAACAAAATACTTTTACCTCTTGTTTTTGCTCAAATTTTAGATTTAACTCCTCTGAATGTGTTTGAAATACACAATTTACAATTGGTTATTTCTGAATGTATTTACTGTTTACTATTTACATTTCTGAATGTGTTTAGATTTGGTATTTGGAATTTTAGAATGTGATTGTCGTGGTGTAGGACCCAAGTGTGAATACCCTTTTAGATGATAATAACCCCAATAATGTGTCATCTGAAAAGCAATTTTTAGGAGATTTATGTGCAATTTATGGGAAATCTGATCCCAAGTGGGGGCATTTTACATATAAAAAAGAGGGAAAATCTAATGTGTTCAATTGTATGCATTGTGCTAAGTCTTTTAGAGGAGGTGACATATACAGAATGAAGCTACATCTTGCAAGCATACCAGGTGAAATAGCTTCTTGCAAAAAAGTCTCTCATGATATTCATCACCAAATGCAGTAGCTAATTAAAGAAATCGAAAACAAAAATAAGAGGGTTGAGCGAGAAGATGCATACAATAATGACACTATAGAAGAGGAAATACAAGTAGTCCAACCTTCCATAAATGTGGGTAAGAGTAAGACACCCTTAACTACTCAAAACAGAGGGAAAAGGAAAGCCATTGTTGAAGCTAGTAGTTATTTTGCTCCAAAGGACTACTCCTGGCTCCCAGGTAGGTCTGAAAAGTGTATTCACAACTAAGGAGCGAAATACAAAGCTAACATCGTATTTGCTCCATGGATGTATAATGCTTGCATTCCACTTAATGAAATACATTCACCATACTTTGCACCTGCTTTAGATGCAATTGTTGCTATTGGTCCTGGTTTTAAAGGTCCATCTTATCATGATTTAAGAATTAACTTGTTGGGAGATTGCAAGAGAGAGTGCCAATTAGTTATGGAAGGTTATTGAGCAAATTGGGCTAAGGGTGGGTGCACAATTACGGGTGATGGGTGGACTGATCGAAGGTAAAGAACTTTGATTAACTTTCTAGTTTATTGTCCAGCAAGTATAATATATGTAAAATTTTTATAGTTGATGCATAATTACTTCAAATTTATCTCTCACCAACTTTTTAATTTATTGTTCTCACTTTTCATAGGTGTAACATTTGTCAAATCTATTAACACATCAGATGTTGTGAAAGATGTTAAGACATTGTGCAATTTATTTTGTGAAGTTATTGAGTGGGTTGGAGCTGAAAATTTCTTCACATAGTGAGAGATAATGCAACTAATTATGTAGCTGTTGGTAGATTGACACATGAAAAATATGGAACGATTTTTTGGTCTCCTTGTGTTGCTCATTGTTTGAACCTTCTTTTGAAGGACATTGCTAGCTTGCCTCATGTTGCAAATCTTGCCTCAAAGGCTTCCAATATAATTATATTTGTATATAATCACATGGTCTTCTTATCTTGGTTAAGGTAAAGAGAATAGTTGTATGTCCAGTAGTAACACCATTGCTACTACTTTCATTACTTTGAAAAGTATTTATGATCACAAACAAGACTTGCAAGCCTTATTTGTGGACAAGCATTTCACTAGCCACAAGTTATCAAATATTGATGTAGGAAAAAATGTTAGTGTTACCATTTTGGATAAATTTTTTTGGAATGATTGTTTGATTTTATATGTGTGTTGTTTGATTTTATATTCTAGGTCTTGATACAAGAAAACATGTTATGATGGTAAGTTAGAAGTGATCGAAGCAAATCAAACTTCTTATAGGGTCTATGTTTCTTTTGTTGAGGAAAGTGATTAAACAATAGTAATCACCTTTCGATATTGAGGATTCATACTATGTGAATTAGAAGACTGAGGCAGATGCAAACAAGTTTTTTTTGTTGGGATCATAATAGGGGATTTTTATTAATCAACAAGATCGTCGAAGAAATGGCCACCATCAAAGAAGTATGAGTTCTTCAACAACTTATTCGAGCTTTATGGTTCCAATTTCAGCCTATATGGTCGATAGTTTGAATGAAACGGCTAAGAGAGTTATAGAAGATGATTCAAATGGAAAGAAAGTTGAAGCGGCTATTGCAACCATAAATAAAATAAAAACAGCTATTGCGTCCGTAAACGAAGAAGGAATGGTTATTAAGGCTAATGAAGAAAATTTGAATGATGAAAAGAGTACAACGAGGGTTGAAATCAAAAACAATGACGCGGTAATAGAAGATGATTTCCAGCAGAATGGTGAAAGATTAAGATTAGATTGCATTTATGATAATTCACCATTAGGTTTTGAAAAACGTATGTCCCTTAACTTAAAGAAAATGGAATTACAAGATCCATTAGAAGAAATTAATTTGGGAATTGAAAGGGATTGAAAGCTTACTTATATTAGTAAATTGTTAGATCAAGGCCTTCAAGAGAAAATTATTTCCTTGTTGAAGTAGTTCAAGGATTGCTTTGCATGGGATCATGATGAAATGCAAGGACTCAACAAAAATTTGGTGGAACATAGCTTACCCATTCAAGAAGGGAGAAAACCTATTAAACAAGCACCAAGAAGATTTGCTCCTAATGTCATGGAAGTTATCAAGGAAAAAATTGAAAGGCTATTGAATGTCAAATTCATTCAAGCAACGAGGAATTTTGAATGGATCTCCAGTATAGTTCCAATAATTAAAAAGAATGAAAAAATGTTACATGGATCTCTATTAATGGGTATTCAGGTTATAATCAAATTTACATTGTTGAACAAGATATATCGAAAACTGTTTTTCGATGCCCAGGGGCATTAGGGACTTATGAATGGACAATTATGTCATTTGGTCTACAAATGATGGTGCAACTTATCAAATAACCATGAATTTTTTTCATGATTTAATTGGGAAATTTATGCAAGTATATATTGATGATGTGGTTGTGAAATGTGAATAAAAAAAATGATCACCTAGAGCATTTGAAATTATCATTCTAAAGAATGAAAAAAATATGGATTAAAAATTAATCCTTTAAAATGTGCTTTTGGTGTATCTGCAAATGAATTCTTAGGTTTTGTTATCCATAAAAAAAGGAATTGAAATAGGAAAAATAAGGCAAAAGCCATTTTGGAGACTTCCACTCCAAAGAATAAAAAGCAACTTCAGTCATTGTTGGGTAAGGTGAATTTTCTTAGAAGGTTCGTTTCTAACGTATAAGGAAAAACTAAGGTGTTTCTTCATTACTCAGATTAAAGAATGAAGTTGACTTTCAATGGGAACTAAAATGCTTTCACTGACATCAAGAAATATCTTGTAAATTCACCAATTTTAGTGCCTCTTGTGGAAGGAAAAAATCTTAAGTGTTATATTTCATCATCAAATTCGACCATTGCAAGTAGGTTGGTGCAAAAAGATGAAAATGACATAGAATGTGCAATTTATTATCTTAGTTGAATCCTAAACGATACTGAAAGTAGATATAGTCCTATTGCAAAGTTATGTCTTTGTTTATATTTCTCTGTACTAAACTTAAGTATTATGTAATACCTATCGATGTTCAAGTGTTATCTCTTAATGTCATAAAATTTATGTTATCTAAGTTTATATTGCATAACAGAATAGTTAAATGGGCTCTTGCACTAACGAAATTTTCTTTTAATTTTGTGTCATTAAAGGCCATTAAAGGTCAGATTGTAGCATATTTCTTAGTTGATTACACTGATGTAGATATTTTAGAATGTTTCGTAGGGATAAAACCTAGTGTATTGTATTTTGATGGTTCTAAACATGTAGATGGTTTTGGAATAAGTGTTGTCATAATATCTCCAAATTATGTACCTTTGAGAATTTTATTTGAAATTAGATCTACATTTTCAAATAATGAAATAGAATACGAAGCATTGATAGCTGGTTTAGAAACTTTAATAGACTTAGGTGCAAAACATGTTTTGATAAGAGGAGATTCAGAGTTAGTGATAAATCAATTAACTCAAAAATATAAATGTATAAAAAATATTTTGCTAAGGTATTTTTCTCAAGCAATTAGGTTGTTAAGTAAATTCAATGATATATAATTTGAACATGTGTATCGAGAAGACAATAAAGAAGCAAATGACTTAGCATACAAATTGCATCTGGTTATAAATTAAGTGAAAAAATTAAATTGTTGATTACTACAAAAGAAAAATTACCAGAAGAATTTGAAATTCACACTATAAATGCATTAACACCTCTTGATTGGCAAAAACATATGGTTAATTATCTTCAAAATCCTAATTCACAAGTAGATTGAAAACCAAAATATAAAGTTGTAAATTATGTAATTTTGGGAGATGAATTATATAAAAGAGGTGTTGATGGAGTTTTGTTAGAATGTTTGGGAGAATCAGAAGCATATATAGCATTAGAATAAATCCATGAAGTGATTTATGGTTCTCACCAAGTTGGTGAAAAGATGAAATGGATTTTATTTCAACAAGGGTACTATTGACCAACTATTCTTAAAGATCATATAAATTATGCTAAATCTTGTGAGGATTGTACAAACATAGTCCAATTCAACAAGTATCAACAAGTGAATTACATTCTATAACAAAACCTTGACCTTTTCAAGGATGGGCTTTAGATTTGATAGGTCGGATCCATCCACCTTCATCAAAAGGTCATAAACATATTTTAGTTGCAGTAGAATATTTTTCTAAATGGATAGAAGCTATTCCTCTCAAAGATGTTGATCAAAACAATATCATTAATTTTATTGAACAAAATATAACATTTCGATTTAATATTCCAGAAACTCTTACTACAGATCAAGGAACTGTGTTCACTGGACCAAAAATGGTTCAATATGATAATTTTCAAAATATGAAACTATTAATTTCTACTCCTTACTATGCACATGCTAATGATCAAGTGGAAGCTATTAACAAAATTCTTATTAGTTTGATTAAGTAAATTATAGGTTAGAAACCTAGAAGTTGGCATCAAACTTTAAATGAATATGGTAAGTTAGAAGTAGTCAAAGCAAATCAAATTCTATGGACTTATCGAAATTCACCCAGGGGGAAACTAGGGTTACTCCTTTCAAATTGGTTTATAGACATGAAGTCATTTTGCCTATCGAAATTAATCTAAATTTGATTTGATTACAAAGACAATGAAATTATTGTCCAAGATTATTTATATATGATGTATGATGAGTTGAATTTATTAGACGAAGAAAGGTTAATTTCTTTGGAAAACATTATTTAAAAAGTTGTTAAGCATTATAACAAAAAAGGCAAAAAGAAAAATCTTTTCCAATTGGAGACTTGGTTTGGAAAGTGATATTACCTATGTATAAAAGTCTAAGGTATATGGCAAATGGTCACCAAATTAGGCTGGTCCATATGTCATCGAAAAGGTTTTCTAAAGTAAGACTTATGCGATTCGTGAAGTGAATACGGACAATTATATTGGTTCAATAAATGGAAAATATTTAAAAAATTATAAACCAATTGTAACTGAAATTAAAATTCCTATAACTTAGAAATTAAAGTGTAAATGTTCAGAAAGAAAATTACATACAAAAGAAACTTATCCCAAAACAAATTCAAATAATAGAATTTTCCTATGAATCTAAGGCTGATAAGGATTTGACATAATGAGTCCTCCTCTTTTTGTTGAATGTTTCAATCCATATGGATAGGGCATTCAAAGACTATTTCTGAGCATGCTCGAGATGCCTTCTCTTCTCGAGTGGCCCTTTTTAATTCTTGTACAATCTGATGAGTAGAATAATAAAGGAAACCTACGTTTTGTTCATTGGTTTCTTTGTTTCTTCGAAGCTCAGCCAACTTTTCTCGAACACCTTTGAGTTTGGCTTGGATTGGTTTAAGTTTTGCCAAAAGAACCTCTTCTTTTTACCAAATCTTGTTCAGATTTTTCAACCTTCTTTATATTACCTTAAATCAACATAATATTTTCTTTGGCCTTTCAAAACTTGTCTTGAGCTTCAATAAGTTTTGTCTTATCTTATTCTGTTGAAGACTCGATCTCATCAATATCAGAAGCATGTTGGTTACAAATTAGATGTGCTTCGAAGGCACTGTTGAAATTATTGAGGAATGATTCCATTTCGTCACAAAGTTCATCAACCACCAGGTCATTGAATTTGAAAACTTCATTTACTGCTTGTTAAAGTTTTTCTTTATAGTCATGCTCAGCTAAAGAGTCTTCCAGATTCTTGTCAAAACCAAGTTTCCTAAAACAATTCACAATTTCATCGAAATGCATAAAGAGTCTATTGTGACTTGCTTGGGAAGCCTTTGATGGCATCGGATTTGAGGACTAAACATGAATAAATAAGAAAGGATCAACATCAGTTGGACCTACATTATTTGAGGAAGATCAAGAGGTAAACTTGGGGGTGTGGCAGAATGTTGTAGAGAATCGAAGTAGCAACTACTATCCCTATAGATAATTTTTCTTGATTGACCATAGATGGTACTCTGATACCTGATGAATATAAAGATATGTTATAAACAAAATCGAAATCATTGTAAAGACTTTGAAAGTTGAAAGATATTTTATACATTTATCTGATTCAGGGATAGGATGGTTGATATTATCAGAGGATAAAAGAATATCATTAACAAGAAGTTCAGGGATGATTATTGCAAGAGCATCCACCATTGGTAGTTCCTCTTCATGGTAAGTAACTTTAGTTTTTTTTTTTTTTTTTTTTATATTTTTTATAAGTGGACTAGAAGGATTGGTGTTAGACTCAATCTCCATGAAATTTTCTTCAACAAAAGGTTCTTGATGAGATGGTTGTTTCAATGGAGAAGATTTACTTCGACTCTGAACTTCGTCGATGTCCTCCCCATCACTCTTTTCAGCTGCTTTTCTTGCTTTTGGTGTCAAGATGGAGAGCTCTGAATCTGAAACTAATAACAAAATTTAGAAGTATAAAGAATTCTAAGTAAAAAAATCGACTAAGATGACTATGATACTTACCATTCTTGTCTTTATTGACACTTTTAGCATTAGATCTAACAACACGAGTGTCATGAGTTTCTTCATCCTATTGTAAGACAAAAATTATAATCAATATCTAAATTTGTTAGAATGAATATCTATAAATATTCAAGTGAAAATATCTTATCATCTACTGGATTGGAAAGGCCTTGTGAAGAAGAAAGATCTACCACATTCACATCCTGCAAGCAAGATAGCCAAGAATTATCTCTCAATGTGCCATTCGAAAGTCTTTTTGGAAGATTCTGTCTCATCATCATCTTCCTAATTATCTGTTTCCCCTTGATGAGGAATCTTACTGAAAATTGCTGAAATAAATGAAACACATTCAAAATTCATAGTTAGGATTTCATAAAAATATATTGTTTCAATAAAAAGAAATTTACCATCTAGAGCGGTCCACTACTACATAAAGTACAATCTACGACGCGGGTTTAAAGTCGGTTGTTCACCAACCGTCTTCGAATGTAGCACAGTGGCAGGATTGTAATAATTGTTGAGTTTCAAAGACGATCGTTCTGAAGCCGTATTTGAAAATGAAAAATGACAACGTTCTTTGAGAAACTTGTCATCATTTGGATTAGTTCAAAGATGGTTTGTCAAAGAGCGTCTTTGAAATTATGCTTTTAATTCACAAAACGGAAGTGTTTAATCACATAACCTCGACAGTGTTGAAAGGAAGCTGAAGGGTTTGTGGAGAGAAGCGAAGGAAGGATTTCTTTCTCTGACGCTATCCCTTAGGGTTTGGGGTTTCCAATTGACTGTGCTCATTCATTTTTTGGGTTGTTTACTCTCTTGGTGCCATCTAGATTCTACCTCTATTATAACTTTTGATCTTGATATATGTTGGATCCTCATCGTGCTTAAGTCTTAATTAGCATGCCCTTTATTATGGTTTTTCTTTTGGTGTGATGGTTCATGATGTTATCTTGATGGATCTTGGCTTTGTGTTTGGTGCTGCTGGTGTATATACCTATATATGTTGCTTTATTGCAGTGTGTTCTTTGGAACTTACGCTTGAAGAAGATTGTCATTAATTGGGATTGAGTTTAACAACAAAGTCCTCTTTATATATCACTTGACTTGTGTTCTTTACTGCAGTGTGTCCTTTTTAGTTGGCTTCATTCTGTTATTCTATGTTACTTTTATGTAAACTGAATTTTCTCTCTAGCAAATAGGTGGTTAAACAATGAATGCCATAATTCTTTCATCCTTTTCGTCACGCTCTGAAATCTATGTTTCATAAGGAAAACATTAAGGAACTTCTTTGCTACAATAATATAACATGCATAAGAGGGTGGTTCATGGACTCTATGAATGACTTAGTATTTAATATTGATTCTCACTCCTAAGTTGTTATTCGTCTTTACTTTCTGAAAAGGATGATAAACACCATCCACGATATATTGCTAGTGTTGCCATTGGCACATAGGAAGGGTATATATTGCAACTTTTGCCATTAGCACATAGGAACATGCATACAAAGCAAAATAGAATAATAAACCAGGAAAGCCCTTTCTTTTTCACAGTAAGTCATTACCATTCAGTCCTCTCCCTCCAATCCTCCACCAACACCAACTGCTAGTCCCTGGAATTGACTGGACATATCATTATTCACGACAGTGGGCACACTAAGGTCTAACGTTATATAAAAAGGTTGCAGAAATTGTCAAATCTCAACATTACTCCCCACTTTAATTTATGAATGCAATCAATTGAAAGACTTTCATCCTTTTCGGCCAAAGTTTGAACACTAGTTAGTGTTCTTCAAGTTGTATTCTATAAATCTTAGTTAATCATTTTTTTTCTTTTGAGAAATTGAAAAAGAAAACCTCCTTAGTGGTGTCTGATTGAACTCTGATGTTTTCATCTTTGTATTGAACATCTCAAATTGTGTACCTTAGTTGAAAAATGGAGTGACTCCTATCAGGGTTGTATGGGAAGATTATAACTTGAATTCGACATGGTTTGAATTAAGTTTTCCATGTTCAAACTAGAAAAATTGGTTTGCTTAATGTATTAACAGATTATGTTATTTATATCTATCAATTGATTGAAACATCTATATTTTTCTCTGATGTCTCTTTCTCTTTTAATCAATTACAACATTGCCAATGGAATCACTCTTTCCCTTTGTTTATTTCATGGTGAGTTTATTTATCCCCCATATAATGCAGCTATGCTTTTGTGATTTTTTTTATTTCTCAGACCTTGCTCTAAATTCTCATATAGGGTAATATTTTTTGTTTGTTTCCTGTCCAATTTCAGTCTTTTCTTTAAACTTAGAAATTTTGACTAAAAATGCAGTAAAGAAGCTTATGCGTTGTTCATCACTTTTTGAAACTAATATCTTGGTTCCAGATGGAACAGAACCTATGTACGGTTTGATTAGCTATTTAATCTTTCAGGTTGATCTTTTTTCTAATTAACTTTATCATTTCAAAAAATAATTTGAGTATCAATTCACTGTATAATCATTTTTTCCTTGTATTATTTTTAAAAATTAATTTCCAATATGCTTGTTTATTACTTATTCTACTTGGATAAATCTCTGCATTTACTTGTGTTGGAAGAGAGTCCTTTCTCTTGCAGCTGTTCTCACAACTCTATTTAGGTGTTGCAATCATAATGACTTACTGATGGGAGGGATGTACTTGAGCCATTTCGAATTGGATGTTTTGACTATAGAAATCAATTGAAACAAAGTGTAGGTTGTGAGGAATTTTCTTAATCTGAATGAAAATTTTCAATTATATAGTGAGACCACTTCAAATTCTAATTTAGGCTTGTAGAATTGTTTGTTGTTTTATTAACTGACATAAATGTCTATCAAATCAATTAGAACCCAATCCCTTCCAACACACAAAGTTTTATTACAGCTCCACGGAATATACATCCTTCAACTTATAATAAATATTTAATTTCAGGTGGTGGATTTTAATATTGCAAAAACAGAGGAAGACAGAAGTACCAATGCTAGATATGTGGGTAGGATTTCAATTTGTAGTTCTATTTTTTTTGTCTTCTCTATTTTACAAGTCCTTACTGGTCCTCATGTGACCGTGGAAATGTTGCAGGATCAGCAATGATGCTTGGAAGGTGTTTGACGTCCATATTGTGGAGTATGATGTCTGATCGCTATGGTAGAAAACCTGTTATAATTATAGGGATTATCACTGTTTAAATTGTGGGGTATGATGTCTGATCGCTATGGTATCTTGTGTTACATTGTTACAGATTGAAATATTTGGAAATAGGTGAGTTGTATGTAAGTTGAGGATCTAATGAACAATCTGGAAGGTGCGGCTGGATCACCTTCTTTTCAGGGAGAGCTAATGCTTGTTGGGTAGTTTAGTTTGACACTGCTTCACACCCAAAAAGAAGCGAGTTATGTTCTCATCATTTGTTAGCGCCTATGAATTAGTTCAAAAAAATGGAGACGATTTATTAGATATCGCCATGCTTGAGCTATTTGGAAATACAGCAATGTGTGAAATATGTTGATGCTTGAATTTGGATACTACCCCTAATTTTGTTACTTGGAAATAGACCAATGGGGCATCAAGGTTGTTGTTTGATTGGTTTGATCATAGGTTGTCCAAGGCTTTTGGCTTCAAATAGTGTTTACTTTTGAAGAAATGAAATTGTTGGTTCGATATTGATAGTAATTTGTTTTGGGTCTTAACACTGAGAAATAGGTGACCGTGAATCTGAATGGGTTATCTTCAATTGGGAAGACATGGTGTTAGGCAGATCATTAGATTTAGAGATGCTAGTTATGATAATGTTGTGGTACATCCACTCCTGTATGCTTCCCAAGGAATTCGTTACAAGAGGAAGCTCCAAGTCATCCTTACAACTGTAAATTTTTATCTTGAGTTGTGATGCTAGTTTTGTGGGATTGCATTTAATTGAATTTTCTGAAAGTTCTAATTTCAAATTTACAGGACATAGATAAGCTTGGTAAAGCAGGTGATGCTGTCAAAGTTGCCCCTGCATATTTCCACAACCACCTAATGCCCAAACTCCTTGCTTTCCCTAACATTGATAAGTTTGCTTATCTCCTCAATAAGTTTGTTATATTTTAAATGCTTCAGATCTATCAACCAAATGAAGAGAAAAAAACAGGAAGATATTATGAAAAAATACGAAAAGGCAACATTACGTTTGGATAAAGCCAAGTTGGTTTGTAGTTTACTGTTCAAAGCTTTTCATTGTCGTTTTAGACTATTTCTGTAATCCTTTATGGGAAAATTATTTTCTTTTTCTGCTATATTATTGTTTTATATTAATTATCACTCCCTGGGGAATTTGGTATAGTTAAAATAAACATGAGCTTTTCTGAGATCTTTTTATTTTTTATGTTTGACTGATAACTGATTAAAATAGAAATATATAGTGTTGATAATTTGATAGTATTTCATTAAAACTCACAAGTTGCTATATGCCTGGATGCAATGAACTAATAGGTCTTGCGGAGGTTAATAGGTCCAAGCATTTCATTTCATTTCATTTTTAATTTTTTTAAAAAGATATTCAAAGATGGTTTTTGCGAAAAAACCGTCTTAGAATCCTCTATTTTTTTTTATATTTTAAAAAATACATTCTAAGACGGTTATCCAGAAAACCATCTTATAATGTAGACTTCTAAGACGGTTTTTGCTAAAAACCGTCTTAGAAGAGTTAATTTTTTTAAATTTAAAAAAGGACATTCTAAGACGGTTATCTAGAAAACCGTCTTAGAAAGTAGACTTCTAAGACAGTTATAGACTAAGAACCGTCTTAGAATGTCTCATTCTAAGACGGTTATGAGCAAAACACCGCCTTTGAATGTCCCATTCTAAGACGGTTGTAGCCTATAACCGTCTTAGAATGTGACATTCTAAGATGATTCTTTCCAATAACTGTCTTAGAATGGTGTAAAATAAAAAATAAAAAAAAATTCAAAGACGAAATCTAAGACGGTTGTAGGCTATGAACTGTCTTAGAATGAGACATTCTAAGACGGTTCAAGCATCGATGTAGAAAGTCTTACCTTTCAACGATGTTGGCTACAAAGACGGTTGGAGAACCGATGTAGAAAACCTGTTTTGTAGTAGTGTTCGTTTCACAATCCACCCCATTCCTCAGGAATGGTTCTTCTGGGGTATTTTTTATAGTTGCAAAGGTAAATTTTGGAAATAGTAGCTCTTTAAGCAGAGGGTGCATTTTCAAGTCTATAAATAGAAGAGAAAGGAAGAAGTTGTCGAACCTAGAAAGGATTTCGAAGGTCCTTACTTAAACCAAAACAATCTTTTGGAAAAAGCAGAAGGTTTTTTGGACAAAATCTAGAAAATTTGGTATTTCCTTTAGAATTTATTACTCTACCATTTGATTTGTTTTTCTTTATCTTTTCATTAAGTACGAAAACTGCTTCTCAAGAGGTAGCTATATGGCAAGTTGGATGATAACATATAGGATAAAAAAATTGATTGTTTTAATTTTGAGAGCGAGCTCGTGTTTACCTTTGCTCCTGTTGCTAGTATCATGCACAAAATCACGAGACTTGATTAATTTCTCTAAGCAAGAAAGAATAGAAATAGGTCTCTCAGAATAATACTTTTTCCACCATAGGTTGAAATCTTTGGTGCATAGGGAACAATTCCCGACAAAAGATGGTTGAAATTGAAGCTTCACTCTAGGAGTTCCATTTTCGATGCTTCACGAATTAGACTTTCATCACCCTAGATTTGATAAGGGAATGTCTTCTTTTGATACATTGGTACTGGGGGTAGTTGACAAAGTCCAAATTGCCTTGCAAAAATCTAAGGTTGATAAGGATAGAATCAAATATCATTTGGAGTAATCCCAACAAAAATTATGTCCCAAGTGAGAAAAGCACTCCAAGTTTCAACTAGTTCTGATTGTTGATCAGTTGTCTCACATGGGAATCTTTGTATTAGCCATGATGGTCCAATCAATTGAGAATTCAAAAAAGGAGCTAGGTCACTATTGAAATGCTCAAATAGAAGAAAGGATTTAATGTACTTGCTATAACATTCCTATGTACAAAATTCTTTGCTAGGTGTCAGAAAGGTCAATCGAGCTCCTTTAATTTTGATTTTGATATCATCTAGTATATGTCTTTCAATAGTTATAGGATTTGTCAAAATTGCATTTATCCAAAGTTGAACAAGTCACAAAAGGCCAGCTATATGCTTCATCTTCCTAGGAGCATCCATGATTTCGATGGCCTCATCCATTACCTTGAAAACATAAGCCAAAAGAAACTTGCTAAGACAAATTTCTTCTCCAAAATGAAAGGCTTGAGCTAAGTTTTAGCAATACATTGGAATTTGAAGGAATTAAGTGCAAAGCAAATAGGAAGAAACCCAATATTAGAAATGCAATGTGATCTTCATTAGACACTTCTCCAGTTTCTTTAGCATTCTTTTCAATAAATCCACCATAAGACCTAGCACTCAAATCGATATTGACTTCACTTCTTTCGATTGATACTTAAATAAGTCTAGAGCATAGGTTTTCCCTAAGGATTTGAGACCAACAATAGCATAAATATCCATAGTGAGATTAGACATAAGGAAGCTCTAAAGCATGTAAGCTTCAATTCCAAAACACAAAGCATGCCATTAAAATAGGCATATCTAAGTTGACCACATCATATTTAATAAGTTGAATTAAGTCATAAATTCCTATGTTTTTCCAGTGTTGAGCTTTCTTCGCTTCTAAACATTTCAACCAAGTAAAATAAGTCTTCTTGTCCTTTGGGGGAGAAACTCTATAAATCCCACTTTTCTCTTTCAAAAAATCACTTCTAATGTTATCCTTGTGAGTGAGGGGGTGTTCTCTCCTTCATGAGTGGGAAACCAATCATTAATAGCTTCCAAGTTTATGTGAAGGCGATAAGGACTTGCAAAGAAAATAGTTTTAGTGCCGAGAGAAGCGAGAAGTAATACTTGAGTTTCCCAGACTCTTCTACATTCCTCCTTGTGCCTAGGTAAAAGAAGCAAATCAAAAACCCCTTACCTTTGTATCGTCACAGTAGACATTGGAGTTTGAATACTTCTTTCTTTGTTAGTAGATGTCTCTTATTGTTTTGTTGTTGGTTTTTTTTTTTTTTTTGAGATGAAGACGCCATTGCAATTACTAGAAGGAATTTTGAATGAGAAAGAAAGCGAGTTGAGGGATGAAGAACACGATGAATAGTGTTGACTTAGGGATTTGAGTGAGAGAAGAAGTGGAGAGCAGATAGGCTAAGGTTGTTGGTTTTTATAGACTATTTAAGAGATAATTTGAAAATCATTTAATATTAAATTAATGATAAAAGATAGAGTGTGATGATTAGCGGACATAGGCGGTTATATGTGATATAGGAGATCATGGTTTATCTTGGTTAGCATGTTTCACATTGCACGATTGAACGTGGGCACCAAGAAATTAATGTTGCTTTTGCACGTTGGAATTAGGAGTGTTCACAGGTCGGTTCGGATCGATTTTGACCAAATTTATGATCTAACCTAATCAAATTTGATTGCTTTGGTTCAGTTCAGTTTTCAGTAGAAAAAAAAAATTTTGAGACCCAACCCAACCCGTTCAGGAACGGTTCGGTTTGGTTCGGATCAACGGATTACTCATTTAAATTTTTTTCTTAAAACTACTATTTTATATCATGATTCTTTCAAATATTCAATACAATTAACACAATATTATCAAATATATAAAAGTAGTAAAATTCATTCATTTAATACCATCAACATAATATTCTAAAATAGACTTACAATATAAATTAAAACAAAAGATTTTTGAACAATATTTACTATAATAGTCTGAACCACAACTATTTCTTACAAACTAATCTTTGCTATAACCAAATTTGTTGCAACCAGATTTGATAAAACAAACAAATGAACAAAATATGATTCATTAATATTATAAACATGGTAAACAATATATAAAAAAAAGTGAAACAAAACAATATACCTGAAAATAATACATTAAGAAGTTCCAGCACTTGCAGTTTCAACACTTGTAGACCCAAGATTATTAGTATTTAAAGTCAAACCAAACAATTCTAAAAATTTAAACACAGTCTTGTTAGCACAAAAATTAATTGATATTTGATACAAATATAAAAATGAAATAAGGGATTACACACCTGATTCAATCTTTTCCACTTCATTTATTTCAACTTGCAAGTCATTAACATTTTGCTTAGTAGATCTAAGCCAATTTTGGGCACAAATGAGAGCTTCAACAGTAGTAGGACTCAAGGAACTACAAAATGAATCCAGAATTCTACCCTCTGTACTAAATGCAGACTCAGATGATATAGTAGATACAAGAATGACCAATATAACTCTAGCCATACAGGAAAAAATATAATATTTGGATGTCTTCAATTTCCACCAATTCAAAATGTCAAACTCAGGATGATCATCTTGAACATCATTCTCCAAATACTTGTCTAACTCATTTTTTTGCACCTCACTTTTTTTTTCTTGATTTTCATTCTAAATTCATCATCCCAATCGTCATCCTTATCACCTTTGTCATCATTATATTGTGAGACCATGTTTGAAGCCAATGTACTAGAATTAGTTGAATTGCTACTAGAATGAGAAATGAAATGTTTCTAGTACATATTGCTGAATCAGTTTGTGACTGAGGTCTTTCAATTTTTTCATCATGTACTTTCTCTTCTCAACACCATATAAGATGATTATGGGCTGGCCTTCATTCGGCCCACTCATTTACAATACCACACATTTTTTTATTGTCAAATTATTTTTTAATTTTTAATATATATATATATATATATAAGTAAATAATTTATATCATTATTACAGGTTCACGGATCGGGTCAACGGGTCAACGGATCTATAAATGACCCATCCCGTAAATGAACGGTTTTGATCGGTTCGGTTTGGTTTTGACATAAATACATAAATGACTCAATCCAAACTGTTCGGATCGATTCGGGTTCACGGGTGACCCGTACCCATGAACACCCCTAGTTGGAATCAATTAAACAATTTAAGTGTCTCCGCAAATCACCAAGAACAAAAATATATATGTTTTCAAGAGTTTATATTCTCGAACACAATTTTTCTTTTTTTTTTTTTGGGGGGGGGGGGGCATCTATTTTCTCTTTTATGAAAAAATTTCTAAGTTTAGGAAAGTTAGTTCATTTTCGATGATTATTATTTCAATGAGAAAAGATTAATAATAAGGTGAAGGAAGTATAAAAGGTTAAGCATTCTCATAAAAAAATGTCATTTTGAAAAACTAGTTTTTGATTATCATGAGTACTTGATAGATGTCATTTCTATGAAGATGGTTTCAATAGCATTGTGATACATGAGAAGAAAGAAGCACTCATACGGAAGGATAAATTTGAATTTAAAAGGAGCAGTTGTAGCAATTTCATTGCAAAGGAAGCAAGTAGCGTCGTTAGATGTAGGAAGTTAGTAAATTGTTGTAAACATGTCAAAATCATATAATTAGAATGATAGTATAAGAAGTCTATAAATAAGACCTCCGACTGCCATTTTTTGTTGGACTGAATTACTACCACTCAAATCCTCACACACCACTTATGCCAGGAAAATGGTTTTTGATTCGAAGGTCGCAGTGTATGTATTTATCAATTTTTTAATAAAATTTTATTTCGTTTACTTTTTTGCATTTCTCTAAACCCTTATCTCTTTCCAATCTCCATTTCTTCTCTAAATTATGCTTTTATCCAATCTTTATTGCTTATTATTATCGAAATTATTACTAGAACTGTTATAATATGTATGATTGAACTTATTGTTTAAATTATCATTATCAGAAAGGCTTTTCTATCAAAACTATTATAATTTAAATTACTATAAAAATACTTCTATAAAAATTGTTACAATAGATATTCGTATAAATTACTATCACTATTTTATCAATACTTAGGTAATTCTCTTAAGTTGAAAATTATAATTGTTTGTTCAATTAAAAAGAACTTATAATAAAAAATAGATTTTATATTTCACTTAAACATTTATTTTTTAATAGAACCTTTGGAAAAAATATTACTTGATAGCTATAAAACTCTTTTTGAAAACTATTTAAAATTTTCATGGTTAACAATTTTAAAAAAATGTTAATAATAAACTTTGTAACTCAATATTAATGAAACGAATATTTTTCATCACTAAATTTTGAGACTATTTTTTAATTTTTGGTAGTGAATGTGCAGGGTAAAAGCTGTAAAGGCGTGATATAACTATGAGGATTTGGATATTGATAGTAAAAATCACGGATTCCAAAAGCTACCGAAATCCTTGAGTGTCTCATGTCACATGCAACAACAATAATATTCTGTTACAACCTTAGTCAGATTCAAAAATTAACTTAAGAGAGGATGATATTGTCCAAACAATTATTGTTAGTTCTTTCAGGCTTGTCACTTGTCTTTTGTTCTTTTGTTTGCTTCACTTAAGCACAGAGGGTGCAGCGCAGAATCTATGTTGTACAGAGAGAAGCAAAATTGATGTGTCACAACCCTGCAATATACGGAATAGAATTACATAAATTATCAACAAAAAAATTGAGTTATTTTTATGAGTTTAATATGTTGATATATATGCGAGACTAGAAATTCATTTCGGACAATTGAACCTTCTTAAATTGTTTCTTCTTAAGAATTAAAAAGATTTGTACTAAAATAATAGATGCGTGACATAGGAATCAATCCATGTACAAGCAATTGCAAACAACAAACCATCCTTACATAGTCTATTGTTTAGGGTTACGTACATTGTCTGGGGGCAGCACTGTTCTCATGTTACATCATACAAGTTACTCAAATGAATATGGAGCATATTTGAAGGTTCACCATAATCGAATAACTTTGTCTCCAAATTAAAGCAGTCCAGGATTTAAAATAAAATAAAATTCTAATCTACTTGATCATTGCATTCAAGAAAAATAAAAGGGAAACCAAAAGTTCTTTATATAGATTTGGTAGAGATAATAGTACGTAAGCACCCAATAGTGATAAAAATCTTTGAATGTCGTTGTTCCGTAATGTAGAATAGTCAGAGATTGGCAACTGAGATGAATCATTTACGTAGATATTTGTTCATGTGAAGGTGATACGGTTTTCGATTTGCTATTGGTTTGTACATTCAAATTAACTTTGAAAGAAAAAGTTTACTTATCTTGAAGCTTCAAAGTAACAAATAAAGCAAAACTACTAGTGGAGTGAAGCTAAACGGGGTCAAAAGCTAGGAGCTGTCCAATTGAGTCGATAAAACTAGAATTTAATCCAAGTGGAAGATGAATGAATGCTTTTCTCTCTTGTACGTTAAAGCAATGGGATGTGCTTAATTTGTTATTGCCTTATTGAAGTGACTTGGAATTCTTATCTATTACGGAAGCAAATATTAATTTACATTTATTTCTTTGTTAAATTTCCTTATCAATTTTTAAACTAGTATGATCTCGTGAATCCTAATCAATAACGTATATGCCAGTGTGCTAAATACTTATACACAACCCATTTTCTTAAAAAAATTACTTAAAAACAGCATGCGAGCTAGGTACTACTTTAATAGCTTAATTTCCATTTATTGAATGCAATAATTGCTTTTATGTCTAAGGAACACTTATTAATTTATGTTAGCTTTAGCAGCTTATCTATACCATAATTAAGCATAGAAAAAGTGCCTGCCCAAGAAACAGGCAGTGCAATGTGTAAAATTTCCATGGTAAAGCAAACTCTTAGCTACCAGATGCCTATGTGGCTACATCAGTTATGAACTATGAGGTTGAATATAAAGTTTTCTTATACTACAAAAAGAAACAGAAAGTACACAATCATAAACTGTGGCTAACTGAATTCTAGGGCTAGAATGGTGTGATGGAGACTATGCTCTTGGCAATTGGTAGTTGAGCAGAGTGGTTGCACAATCCATAAAGAAGTTTTTTCTTATCTCATTATTTAGAGAAATTTAGCTTTACTTTAAAACTTAAAATTGTAATCTATTACGTTTAAGGATGTTAGACGTATCCTTTCTAATAATGCTAGTCCAACTTTTAGGCATGTAGCAAACATTTTCTTGAAAATGGTTGGTTATACAATAGTATGTATTAAATGTTTTGTTGTTCACGTTCTAGATCTTTTTTAATGCATCCCTTCTAAATAAGTATTTTCCATTTTCCTTTGGCGTGAAGAAACATTTGGGAAAAAGTTGAAATTGGAAAGAAAACAACCACTGAAGGAGTGGACATAAGTCATCTTGATATCTTGGGGCTAAAGAGGATTTGTTTCTTTTCTTTGTGTTCCTAGTCATGTGGGTTGTGACTATTATTCTTTGTAGAGAGGTTTGTCACATTGTCTTTTAGACTTATTTAAGTAAATATAATTAATTAATAATTTAAGGTTACTAATATTCTATTAAATATTTACCTCATTTTATTTTAAGATTATATATTAATGAAGCTGTCTTTTCTTCAACTTGTCCTTTTTTTAATTTGTATTCAAGTTCATCTGTAACCACACTGATTTTGTATTTTCCTCTACCATATTATATTTACGATCCTAATTGTGTTCTCTAACTATGTAAATGCTTTCGGCTATAAATTAATTACCGTGCATTTTAACGGTCGTAATTTGTAGGCACTTTTCATTTTGTTATTTGTGTCGTCATCACGACATTCATTGTTGGAGATTGTTGGTGACCATCTTCACATGTACAAATGTCTTTCATAAACTTTTCATGCTCTTTTTTGTTACGAATACTTTTATAACTTGTTTTATGTGATTAATGACTATTGCTTTATATACAAGTTATGCTCATTATGAGTGAACCTTAGTTTCCCGTTTGAGATTCAATACAATGATTCTTTTGGACAGTTTGGATTAATCATTGTATTGAATTTTGAATTGTCTGTTTGGACAGTTTGGGAATAGTCATTTTTATAGTAGATTCATACGTATAAGTTAACTTTGTTTTCTTAAATTTGATGAAATTTCGGTATAGTGCATTTCACTTGTTCTCCGGGTGCATACTTGATTGTGGTGGAATTCATCTCACCGCTTTCATGTTGTGTACTTGGAGATCAATGCGAAATATTGTCGAAATTTTGTCAAATTTAAGAAAAGAGACTTAACCATTATGTATGAATCTACTAAAAAAAATGTCTTCCTGAATGGGATAGGGCCACAACTTTAATGAAAAAAGTGAGATTTTCATGCATGAAATAACTTTGTGAGTATCACAGAGTTATTAATTACATGGATCGAAGTTGGACGAATGCAAGTCGCATGAGCCCTGCGTATAAGGAAGGCGTTGAACAATTCTTGAAATTTGTCTCCAAAAGAAGTTGACCAGATGAGGATGGAAAATATTTTTATCCTTGTATAAACTATTTGAATGGGAGACGACAAGTACTAGACGACATATGAGACATCTTCTGTGTGATGGGATTAAGAAGAATTATACGACATGGATATGACATGGTGAATTGACAGACATGCAGAGGGGGTCCCAAACTAAATTGGTTTATGTAGAAATGGGAGATCGATTAGAGGATATGATTCGTGATCTTGGACAAGAGTCTTTTTAGCAAGCATATGTCCCTATTTATGACACTTTGGAAAGTGATTCGAAGAAGCCTTTGTATCTGGGGTACAAGAAGTCTTTGACGTTGTTGTTAATGGTGTTAAGTCTGGTTAATGTCGAGGCCAAATATGGGTAGAGTGACAAAAGGTTCACTTCACTGCTACAGGCAGTGCAGGATATGCTTCTAGAGGAAAACACGTTGCCAAAAAATTATTATCACGCAAAGAAGATACTGTGTCCGATGGGTATGGAGTATCAGAAAATTCATGCATGTCCAAAAAATAATGATTGCATAATGTACAGACATGTGTTTGAAGAAATGCATAAATTCCCCAGGTGTGGGGTATCACAATACAAAGTGAAGGATGATGACGAGTGTAGTAATGACGAAAGCACAAAGAAAGGCCCCCCAACGAAGGTGTTATGGTATCTTCCGATCATTCTAAGGTTTAAGTGTTTATTTGCTAATGAAGATGATGAAAAAGACCTTACATGGCATGCAGATGAGAGAAGATTAATCGTTGGTACCCAGATTTTGGCAAATAGACAATAAATCTTAGGCTTGGACTTGCCGTTGATGGAACGAATCCCTATGGCAGTTTAAGCACTTAGCACAGTTTGTGGTCTATTTTGCTCATAATTTACAACTTGCCTCATTAGTTGTGCATGAACAGAAAATAAATGATGTTGTTTATGATGATTTCAGGCCTAAGACACGCAGTAATGACATCAATGTTTATCTCAGTCCTTGATTAGAGACTTGACATAGTTATGGGGCGAGAGGGTTGCCGTGTTTGATGGGTATAGAAATGATACATTCAAGTTGCGTGCAATTCTATTTTGTACCATTAATGACTTTTCAGCATATGGGAATTTTAGTAGATACAGTGTTAAGGGCCACCGTGTATGCCCTATTTGTGAAGAAGACTTGAGCTACGTACAACTAAAACATGGAAGAAAAATAGTATACACTCAAAATTGACGTTTTCTGAAACCTTATCACCCTTACCGATGATTGAGAAAAGCTTTTAATTGAAGTCAAAAGCATGAAAGTGCGTCGATACCATTAACTGGTCAGTAGGTTCTTGAGCGTTTGAGGACATCGATACTGCATTTGGAAAGACCCAAAAGAAGCTGACAAGTAAAACTTGCATATGGAAGAAGAGGACCATATTGTTTGATCTTCCATACTATTCCAATCTAGATGTTAGACATTGTATCGATGATATGGATGTGGAGAAAAATGTGTGTGACAATGTCATCGGCATGCTTCTTAACATTCAAGGCAAGAAAAAGGATGGTTTGAGTACTCGTCAAGATCTAGATGAGATAGGTATTCGTGACCAGTTACATCCAAGGTCTGATGGTAACAAAATATACTTGCCTCCAGCATGTCACACTTTGTCAAGAAAAGAGAAGACCAATTTACGTCAGTGTCTGCGCCGTGTCAAAGTACCACAAGGATACTCTTCAAATATTAAGAGCCTTGTGTAGCTGAAAGATCTGAAATTAGTTGGCTTAAAGTCTCATGATTGCCACGTCTTGATGCAACAACTGTTAGCCGTAGCGATTCGAGACATGTTTCCTAACAAAGTGAGGCATGCCATAACTCGCTTGTGCTTTTTCTTCAATGCCACTTGTAGCAAAGTCATTGACTCTGTAAAGTTAGATGACTTGGAAGACGAGGCTGTTATTATCTTGTGTCAGTTGGAGATGTATTTTCCTCATTCATTCTTTAACATCATAGTTCACTTAATTGTTCATCTAGTTGGGGAAATTAAATTTTATGGTCCTATTTATTTACAGTGGATGTTGTAACACCCCGTAGGCCTCCGACGTGTTATCATTAATAATATTAGATTAGCGTATAAAAACCAATTTATATACATTAGCGGAAGCATAGGATCGTTTTCTTGATACATTATGTATGGAATCACATGACAAAACCATAAAAACATGCCCCTGCTGATCCAGTTTATCAAAATCAACATAAATAAGACAGATAACAGAGCTTTAGGCAGAGTAACAACAATATAAACATACACATGTACTCAGG
>PYAF01005218.1:358947-407930 GCA_007407185.1 Glycine tomentella | reverse complement strand
CCCACGCCCCAGGCGTGGACACCACGCCTCAAGCGTGGACCTCCCACGCCCCAGGCGTGGCTCCCACGCCCCAGGCGTGGCTCTCCAGTGAAAATTTCATTTCTGAGCTGGTTCCCACGCCCCAGGCGTGGACCCCCACGCTCCAAGCGTGGAACCTCAGAAAACCAAAAACAAGACTTGAAACGCATGGTTATAACAGATGTTGCCGGTCGAGTGATACATGAAGATCATAAAAGGGTATACAAATAATCTATATTATCCTGAAGCATCCATTATTGAAAGGTACATTGCAGAAGAAGCGATTGAATTTTGTTCAGAGTACATTGAAAAGGCAAAACATGTTGGGCTTCTAAAGTCTCAGCATGACGAGAGAGTGAGAGGTAAGGGTTCACGAGGGATGCATGTTATAACTTTCGGTCTAGAAAAATTGCAACAAGCTCATTTGTATATACTGAATAACAGTAATGAAGTCCTGCCATACATAGTTCGTCACAAAGCCTTAGTCAAGGAAAGTAACCCAAAAAGAACCAAAAATAAGGTGTTGAAAGAGCATAACAAGACTTTCCTAAATTGGTTTAAAGATACAATCTTTGGTGACGATAATGCCTCTGAAATGTTAAGGAAGTTAGAAGATGGGGCTAAAAGAAATGTTAGAAGTTGGCAGAGATATGATATCCACAAGTATTCATTCTACACCGAAGAACAAGATGACAAGAGTAAAATGCAAAATAGTGGGGTTAGTCTTAGAGTTGAATCCCAACACTTTGCTATTGTACGTGACCACAATCCCCGTCTGGTGTCAATGCCTTATTTTGGAGTCATTGATGAAATCTGGTAGCAATATCGGTGTGTGAATCAATGATTTGGAATTTACTTTGGTAGATCTTAAGAAACTAGCTTATCAGAATGAGCCTTTCATATTTACTTGTTTCCACATTTACAGTTTCATAACTTACTATACTTTTGACGTGACGAAGAAGAAAATCATTAAGATGATAAGACAGCGATGAAAGCAGTTTAAGTCAGATTTGACCTCTAAATGGGCTCTGGCACAAGGCAAAGAAAAGTGGAACCAATTTTGTTAGAGTCATAGAGACCCTTCATGGGAGGTTAGTTGACTTGTATTGTTTATGATTTTGACAACATGCATTATTTTGAAGTACATTATGTTGACAAAATACTCATTATAATTGTGACAGCATGTTAGAAAGAAGGCTCAGACCATCCAGAAACTAAACACTGTCTCTCACATGTTGTCTCGTGAGGGTCATGATTTACTAGAAGAAAAGTTAATGGAGGAAAAACAAAAAAAAATTATTGGAGCAAGCAGCCAATCCAGGAGCACAAAAAAATTGTTCATCTTCCATCTCCCATTAAACGACACGTGAAGTGGAAGATAGCTCGCACCAAAAAATAGGAGACATGACATTTGAGGAGGCATGTGAAATTACAGATAGGATTGTAAGTTATTTTATTAAAGTAAATTCTCAATCTTGATAATAACAACAGTAGTCCGTAAACTCTTCAAGTATTTTGTTGATTGTAGGATTCCATTGAAGAGCAGTTAGCACAGGGCAGCTTTGTCACCCATGGACGTCGGGATGTACTGGCTGCTACCATTGGACGACAAGAGCACCTTGGTCGTGTCCGTGCTGCTGGAGCTGGTGTCACGATTAAACAATACTTTGGACCGAATTCAACAAGCTCTCACACGTCTACATTGATCAACCCAGAAGAGATGCATCAATTAACAGAGAATATTACCGAGAAGCTCACACAGAAAATCAAGAATGAGCTAGAGTAGTCGATCATTGGAAAAGTGACTCGATAACTAATGTTGTCCTTTAGGCAGATGTAGTCCCAGATGCAATTGCAGGGACTCATAATGCCTCCTGAGCCTGACGTCAATCCTTCTGTTGCCCGTGTCAGCACAAAGGGAAGTTGTATCGATCCCTCGGAGTAGGACCCAGACACGGGTGCATCAGATAGGCATTGGTTGTATGTTAATGATAATCCTCCCCGCTTGGTTGCCCTTGGAAGAGTTTGTGAGGGGTCGACAACTATTCACAACGTCTTTTTGGACAATGATCAAGTAAAGGTCGGCGTTGAGGAAGTTCGAGATGTTGATGCTCACGTCCCTATACCCACTCAAGAGGTCAGTTAGTGGGGCAGGCCCTTAACACCTTCCTTGCTTAGCCGACACATCTTGTACAACCTTTTTCAGAATAGGTATTTCCATTTGTTGTGTTTATTATTATTAAAAAAACATTTTTACGAATACAGTGTTGACTGTCGTTGACTTATATTTATTAATTGTGTAGGATAAATATGGACCTGAGGGACCGACGAAACCTATAGATAGACCGGAACCTAAAGACGAACCCCTATACCAGATGACATTGACGATCCCGCAACTTTTTCTCAACCCTATGTAGGTGTCGTTGGATTCAATTGTGTTTGGGGTGTATAATGATGACGTCCCCTTGTACATAAAGCATGAAGATCTTTCTGAAATAATACACGGTGGTCAATGTCTCAACATCTCTATTATACAAATTGGATTCTGTAACTCACTTTACATTACAGTCCATTACATAACTGATTGTTTTAATTGATGCATAATTTACTTTATTTTAACAACAATAGGCATATGAATGAGTTAAGTCTATGATTGGGGAATGCCTCTCTCTATAGATTTCTTGAGCCACAGTCCATACAGAGATCTAGGCAATCAAAATTTCAATCTAAGGATTATATTAAGAAATAGATGCAGAATTCACAAAAATATATCTACCTAGGAGCCTACTTGAATGGATAAGTAAAATTGAACAAATCAATTTAAATAATGTATAATAACTTAATGTTCTCCAATTCAGTACACCTTGGCAACTGATCTTTATATGTCCTAAAGACAATGTTGTCATCTGGTTCTATTCCTTGCACAATAAGCTCAACAACTACTTGAAAAGAATTATTAATAGGTCAGTTGTATTTTGTAATATATTTACTTTATCATTACTATTTGACCTCAATATTTTAATTGTACAATATGCATGCATATATGTTTCTCTTAACATGTGCTTTGAAGGGATTGTACGATATTCAAGGAAGTAAATCCAAGACTACAACTAAATGGATTCTAGTTAAAGTAAGTCATTTAAACAATGATTAATGTCTTAAAAATTACATTGTACTATAAAACTATCTGGATTTGTCTATTTTTTAATTTGCAGATTTGAGTAATATTAAAAAATAGACAGAATATTAATTTTTTTTACAAAAAACAACATTGATTTTTCCAAAAGCCAATATTGTGGTGCAAAAATCAACATCGATGTTTTAAAAAACCGATGTTGTAGTACACCTAACAGCATCAGTTTTCCTAAAATCCGATGTTGTATTTGCACGACAACATTGGTTTTTTGGAAAATTGATGTTGAATGCACTCACAACATCGATTTTCTGGAAAAACTAATGTTGTTGTGAAAATACAACATCGATTTTTCCTAAAAATTGATGTTGATTTTTGCATATTTTACATTTTTTTGATTTATTTCTTATTATACGACATCGGTTTTCTTAAAAATCGATGTTATGTAGTTTATGTTAACATCGATTTTTGGAAACCGATGTTAAGGTTAATACTTTAACGTCAGTGGTTTCAATATCGGTTAAAAATCGATGTTGAAAGTAAAAAGTAATCGATATTAAAAACATATTTTCTAGTAGTGTTAATTAAAAAAAATACTAATAATATCCAAAATAATGTATCTAATATTTGTCCTTTTCAGTTTTTATACATATACCTGCCATCCTATAAATTATTCTAACCATCTAACTGCGCAATGGGATCGTACCCCTTGTGGTCCTTAAGATCAATATCCAAATAGTTAAGAGTGTGGGGCCATTGAAGTTTCTGTAGAAGATACTAGTCTTTACTCATCAAAAAAGAAGATATGAATCTTCATTAGTGCATTTTCTTTTCTTTTTTAACCTTAGGGGTTGTGTATTATGCTATTTTTATTTTTTATTTTCACTTCTAATTACAAAATTGACACATTGTTTTCAATATTTTTTTTACAGATTTTTATATGAAATAGAGAAAATAAATCTTTGAAAACAACAAACAGAATAAAAACAAAATAACAATTTTGTTATTTAAAGTTAAACCAAAAAACAAAAACAAAAAATATTTTCTTAAAGTAAAGGTGCTCTTACAGTGATGGATGCATGAATTTTATTGAGAGGGGGCGAATATAAAAAAAATTATATCATAAATAAAAGTACTCTGAAGACAATAAAAATGTAATATACAAAATTTTTTTTAAAAAAAATCTATTACAGAAATTAAGATCACTTCACTTGACTCTTACTCTGTGTTTTCATATTGTTAAAATCATCTATAATTGAATTCGTGTTAAAACTCAAAACAATTTCTTTTTCAATGTATGTAATCAAAGAATCATCAAGAAATTGGTCTTCCATTCTATTTCGAAGTCCGGTCTTGATTATCTTCACAGACAGACAAATTGCAAACATGGTGAGTTGATGAACAAGCTGAAAAAGTCTAATGAGTCTTAATAAAATAATTCACAATTTAAAATCAAACTCAAAGCAATAATATAGAGATAACAGATAAAGAAGACACAATCAATTTTAACGTGGAAAACCCAATTGGGTTAAAAATCATGACGTCCAAATTGGATAACAATCTAGTGGACAACTCCACTATGATAATTTTGTGTACAAGAGTTCCTAATATCCTAATTTTCTAGTCTACCTTACACAACAATTATCCCTGAAAATAATAGGAATACTCACAATAACCAAGAGGGGGGGTGAATTGGTTAAAATCTTGGTATTTTAAAATTAATTCAAATCAGAGTTCAGGATCTTTATCATTTTCAAAACCAAGAAATCTTTTTACTCAATCAAATGTCTCAGCCCAAGAAATTAATAGATCAAAACATAACTTGTTGAACAATGAATATGAATCAAAGAATCAATGACCAATGAACAAGATGAGTGATAGAGAAATAGAATTAAAGACACAAGCAATTTATACTGATTCACTTCACAACTGAAGATACATCCAGTTTCTTCTAATCAACACTAGATTAGAGTTCCACTATTATAAATTTTTTTCTTACAAGCTTTTACAAAAACCTCCCCTTTATCAACATAAGATAAAGAATAGAAATCTAAAACCCTATTAGAATTCTAAGGAGCAAGAACCAGAGAACACTACTCTGCTCTTGAGCTAGAGAACCCTTCTCTAGAACCAAACAAGAAGAATCCACTTTACAATAGCCCAATACAACAAGAATTCAATACCAAATTTACACACAGATTAAGGAGAGAGACAATCTGATGATCCAATGAATGATATGCACATGAATTACCAAATCAGATTGAGTAGTAGACTAAATCAGATCATGCTTTTCCTTAACCTTGAAAAGAATCTTGCTCAAGAATCATTCAAAGATCCATTGATGTTTTGAATGAAGCAAGAAGTAAAAACACTGAGAAAATCACTTAGAAATGCTTAGAAGGCTTGTGTATACTCAGAAATACAAAGTGGTCAAGTTGTCAAACAAGCCAAGCCTTCAATCTTATTTATAACTGAATTTGTAACTAATTGTAATCGCTTAAATGCGCCTAATAATCGATTAAAATTCTTATGTAATCGATTATATTATCACTTAATCGATTAAAATGTTAAAAAAGCTTTCTGGGTTTTAGAAACGAGCAAAATAATTGATTAAACCGAGCTGTAATCGATTAAGACAGAAAGCTATGTTTCACAAAATGAACTATGTAATCGATTACGGATTTTGGTAATCGATTAAATCATAAAGTAGGCATTTTCTAAATGAACTATGTAATCGATTACTGATAATGGTAATCAATTATCACAGCAAGGCTTAAAATAATCTTATAACTATGTAATTGATTACACTAAGTAAGTAATCGATTAAAACCTTTAACAAATCAATTTATTTTCAATCAAAGGTCAAATAATCGATTAATTTGATAGGTAATCGATTAATTTGCTCATAAAGGTTTTTCCAGATTGAACGAAGAACAGAATAATCGATTATATTATTAAGTAATCGATTAAAACAGTAAGAAAAACATTTTTCCAAAAACCTTTTAATTAGATTCAAATCTTAACCAAGAAGATAAAACCTTTAATGATTTAATGAAAACCATTAAGCTTAATGATGAATGAATGAATGCAATGAAAGAATCAATCAGATTGTCTTTCTCTTACACTTTAATCAATTACAAAACTTCAAGGCACTTCAAGTATGTTGAAAGCTCAAAACCATTTGTTGAATCAAAGTCTTTCACTCTTCATGATGCTCCCCCTATATCCAACAATCTCTGCTGGCAATGTTGTTAAAATGTAGTGTCGACGCAGAAACGGTGGGGGTGAGCAAAAACATAAAAACGTGAAACGTAAACGAAACGTAATAGTTTACTACATACACAAAAATAAATAAATATCCAACATATATATAACTAAAACACACCAATACATAATTTATAACAAATTCAAGTTCAAACACTAAGGAAATAAAATAAGTTCAAACTTAGTCATCATAATACATACTAAAATATGTCCCAAAAAATCCAAAAATTGCAGAAAGCAATAACAGGGGTGCAAAAAGCAACTTAATAGATCTGGCCCAAATAGAGAAAAACCTAATACCAACTATATATATAATATATTCTTTTAAGCCTTCTTTCGCTGCAAATACAGGTTGATATTCAAATGACATCATTCCACTAATTTGAGCAAATTGGAATTCAAGACCTTCTGTGGCTATGCTTAATAGAGGAGCGTGACCTGCTCCGATCACAGTACCTGTCTCTACCTCCATTTCTTCCATTTCTCGCCCTATAATCTATCCCCCTTCCCCCATCTCGATAACATCTAACATCATGCTCCCCGAGACCTTTCACGATCTGAGTCTCTATCTCTATACCTATCTAGCTCCCTATTGTGATCTTTATCACGATGCCTGTCCTTATCACTTAAATTGCTTCATCTCCTTCTCTCAGATTCCTTCTCCCTCTATTTGCTCTGTTCTTCTACCTCTTTTCTCGTGCTAATCTTTCCTCTTCATTAGCTTTCCCCTTCCGCTGTGAGCGCGACTGAGTCACTTGAGGTCTGATGGGGAATGACTGAAACGATGCCATTTGGAGGTCTTTTTATTGTTTTTGTTTTAAAAAAAACTAAGTCAACTCGGTACACTCGCCGAGTCAACCGAGTTTACCGAGTTGACTCGTTGTTTCAACCTATTTGGTTCAAAAATCGTTTCATGATGCGTTTCAACAAGATTTTGAAGGCAGAAACGTAGAATCGTCCATTTTAACCATTTTAACACTACGTTTTAACAACCATGCCTGCTGGTATTCTTGTTTCCCAGCAAAAAGCTCTGATCTCAATTCATCAAGAACAGAGACAGACTGATATCCTTGTTTCCCAGCTAGAAGTCGCACGTCTCAATTCACCAAGAATAGAGACAGAACTGGTATCCAAGTTTCCAGCTGCGACCTCTTCCAAAGTCAAGAAGAAGAATACAGTAAAATGGTTACATTTATGCTTCTATTCCTTAAGCAAATTGGTATTTTTAAATCCTGATGGAGAGTTGAAGAATCAGACTTGTCAAACGCTTCTATATGATCTCACAACAATTCTCTCAATGATGCAAACATAAACTTTCTAAAACTCTAATATTATCTGGAATGGAATGCATACTATAAACACAAAAATATGTTTCTATTTATACTAATTTAAGCATATTTTAACCAACTTTTTGAATGTAATCCTAAAAATATTCTATCATATTATGCAATGCAATCTTAAAGATATTTTATATTATGCAATGCAATCTTAAAAAATATTTTATCTTATTATGCAATGTAATATAATCTTAAAGATATTCTATTATCTTATGCAATGCAATCTTAGAAATATTTTATCTTATTTTTTAATGCAATATTAAAAAATATTATATCCTATTTTTGAACCCCAAAGATAAGATAAGATAAGATAATTATGGGCTAGCCTTCATTTAGCCCACACATTGACAATATCACACCTTTTTTTATTGTTAAATTATTTTTTTTAATATATATAATAAAATTTATATTAATAAAATTTTAGGGGAGGCAGCCCTAAGCTATTCCTCAATAAAAAGTTAACCACTAATTTTTCATTATATATATACTCAAATCTATCCTAGGCAATGGATATTTATTTTTAATAGTTATCTTATTAAGCTGCCTATAATCTACACAAAGTCTCATTCCCCCATCTTTCTTTTTCACTAACAAAACTGGAGCTCCCCAGGATAAAACACTAGGTCTAATATATTTCTTTTCCAACAACTCCTCTAGTTGCTTTTTCAATTCTTCCAACTCTAGAGGGGACATCCTATAAGGTGCTATGGATATTGGTCTAGATCTAGGAATTAGGTCAATAGAAAATTCTATTTCCCTTTCTGGAGGTATCCCTAGTATTTCATCCGGAAATACATTCGGATATTCTCTTACCATGGATATATTAGAGAGTTCATCAGTTGACTAAGTTACATTAGCTGATAAAAGAACATACCTTTGAATTTCATTTTTACTGGAATAGGAAACAATGGAGTTCAAATACAGACACTGGGTTTGACTATTTTCTGAAATTTCTGAAAGGTAAAACAATGGTTTTATTTGAATAGTCCAACAACACATGGTTAGCTTCAAGCCAATCTATACCCAAAATCACACTAAACCCAGTCAAAAGAAGACAAATCAAATTTGTAGAAAAAGATTTATGATCAATTTGAAAATTACAATTAAGACAGATTTGACTAGTAGTAATAGGTTTACCAGTAGGAGTAGAAACTAAGAGATCATAAGGTAATTGAGATAAAAGTAATCCTAACTGTATAGCAGTGTCGTAAGAAATGAAAGAGTGAGTAGCACCTGAATCATATAATACAGTTAAAATTTTATCTTTAATTCTACATTACCCTCGATGAGATTTTCAGATTGAGAAGCCTCTGCTGCATTTATGGTAAAAACCCTTCCAGTATGTTGAGGACGTGTGGTGCCTTGGGGATTTTCAGCTCTGCAATTGTTAGCATAATGTCTCATCTTTCCACATCTAAAACATTGAACATTATTGTGACTGTGACAATCCTTTGCCAAATGCCCTGTTTTTCCACATCGTGAACAAGTGGTTTGAGTTATAGGGCATGGCTTATCTCCATGGATCTTGTGACATTTGTCACACTCTTTGCCTGAACCTTGACCTGTCTGAAATTTTCTCTGCTAAAACTTATTTTTAAATTTAAAAGGTTGAGGTCCTAATTTCTTCCTAAAATTATTACTTGACTCTTTCTTTTCAACAGATCACCTTTTATATTCTTCTATTAATCTACACTTATTTATCATGACACCAAACTCCCTAATATCTAGGGGTCCCACTTTTTCTAACATATCTTCCCTCAGTCCCCCTTCAAATTTCATGCACTTCTAGTGCTCATCAGGGTTATATTGATAGGTGGAGGCAAATTTAATTAACTCTTCAAATTTAGCAATATATTCAGACACGCTACTATTACCTGGTGACAGCCTAAGAAATTCGAGCTCCTTAGCATTTCTTATTGATATGGGAAAATACTTCCCATAGAAGGTTGTCTTAAACACCTCCCATGTAATCTATACTCCATTACCTGCCAAAATTTGCTTGTGACTGTTCCACCAATACTCAGCATAAGATTGTAACATATATGTAGCATAGGTTACTTTCTGTTGATCAGAACAATCTAGTACAGTAAATATCTTTTCAATTTCTTTAACCCATTCTTCAGCCATGTCTGAATTAAAAGTTCCCTTAAAGACTGGTGGATTAGACTTCCTAAACTCAACAAACTTATGATATTTTATATCAGCCACCTGCCTCCCATTATTTACTTGACTAGAATTATTATGATTATTATTATTATTATGGTTCAGTTGCGCCATCATTTGAGTAGCTATAGCAGCTTGTTGACTTGCTGTAGTCGTTTGTTGATTTGCAGCAACCGCTTGTTCTTGCATAGCTGCTAGCATTTTGTGAAGAATATTTATTTCCTCATTATTACCACTAGCTTGTGTTGCTGCTCTTCCTCTTGTTCCTCTAGTAGTCATGAATTCCTATTCACTTTCACATAAATACTGAGGTGATCAGGCTCAATATAAAGTAAAGTGCGTCAAAATTCATCAAACACAAACAAGCACACATAAATAGTCACACTCAAAGTACACAGAAAAGCATAGTCAGCCCATTCCCCTTAGGTTCCAATAGGATAAACTGCTCTGATACCAAAAACTGTAACGACCTAAAATATTCCTATATGTTATATTTTTATTAAGGTTAATTTTTTAGAATCCACTACTACACATCATATATTCAAGGTTGGTTATTTTAGGCATACAAAGACGGTTTTGAAACCGTCTTTGTAACTACACGTCGTCGAAAAGGGGACCCTACAACGATGGTTACCCAAGACCATCTTAGAAACCATTTTTTGATTTTTTTTTAAAAAGAAGACCCTACAACGACTATTTTTTAAAAAAACCGACTTTGAATGGCAAGATTCAAAGACGGTTTTTACCATAAAATCGACTTTGAATTTCATTTATTTTAAAAATAATAATTTAGGGAAAAGAATTTAGGACGGTTGTTTCAAAAACAACCGACTTTGAATGGCAAGGTTCAAAAACCGTTATTTACAAAAAACCGACTTTGAATTTCATTTATTTTAAAATAATAAATTATGTACACAAATTTAGGACGGTTGTTTAAAAAAAAACCGACTTTGAATTTCATTTCATTTTAAAAATAAGAAATTACGGAAAGGAATTTAGGACGGTTGTTTTAAAAAATCGACTTTGAATATTTAGCTACGAAGACAACTTTTTAAAATAACTGACTTAAAATATCGCATTTATGACTTCAAAGACGGTTATTTTAAATAACCGACTTTGAATAGTTGTCTACAAAGACGGTTTTTTAAATTAACTGACTTAAAAAACCCATTTTTGAATTCAAAGACGGTTATTTAAAAAAACCGACTTTGAATCGTTACTTACAAAGATGAGTTTTTTTAAATAATTGTCTTACAAAGTTCCTAAATGGAATTTTTTTCAATATTTTTTTAATTCAAAGACGGTTATTTTAAAAAACCGTCTTGGATCGTTATGATACAAAGACGGGAATTTCTAAAATTACAGATTTTCATATTTTTCTTTGAAATTCATTTCACGGGTATAGTTTTGCTGAACTCACTATAGTATGAAGATTCACACATCACATACGAGTTTCTTTATGCAACCATTTTGACTCAATGCCACAACTTGCGTATATTGCCTCACACGGTACACTATTTAGTAATTACAACCATAACTTTGACATTTTGCTAATTAGAGAGATTATAGTTTATGTATTTGTCTAAATTGATGCTACCACATCGTTCATACCATCATGACTTTTATTCAAATCAGCTTTCACTTTGCAAGGATGTTTTATTAAGTCGTAAAACATAAATTTATGTCACTGAGATTTTTTTACAAGCTTTACTGAACTTAAATGTCATGTAATAATCCGTCTCAAACAAATGTGTGCATTATCTACAATATGGCTACAAATTTAAAGATATCTGCATTTACCTTAACAAGTTCTAGTAGCCCTTCCATTGCTTTTCGTACATCGTCAATTAATTCATAAATGACTCTATATAATCTAACCTCAACAGCTTTGTTCTTTGCATAGCTTTTCACAGAGCCTGGTGCTTTCACATTAAATTCCAAAATGATGGCCTTGCTTGCAACTGCAAGGTCCACATCACTTGTGTTTACATCACCTGTTGCTTCAAACAAAAACTTCATATTAGAAATGTCTTGTGGTAGAATCTCCAGCGCTTTTCTGACAGCTTCACCCAAATCCCTAACCATGACCAAGAACAATGACATTAATTGCATGCGAAGTAATAACCAAAGTGATGATCCATAAAACATATTGAAGTTGCAGCCATTTAGAACAATACAGAAAATGCCAACTTCATTAGTTGATTCTTTATGGTGAACAGATTTGCATATTTACCATAAATGATAAAGAATTGGATAGGTTATTGACAATTCCATACATGCTACACTCAAAATTACATGAACACACACATGCTTAACACTTATTTCCTGACAGATAGATATCTAATTCGGCCATATCAACTTTGGATAATTATTAATAACCATATTAAAGTAGTCTTCTTTCTATTGGAATACACATGTTTTCCTGCAAGAAAAACCACTCAAACCCCTGTTGGGGTAGTTAAAATATGATAAGTTCTTAATCTAAATTTGAAGGTAAATTGGTAAGGTACATACTACATAAGTTATGCTCTTATTTCAATCGACATCAACATCAACAACACCTTTAACCCAAGTTAATTTGGGTCGGTGGTAGATGAACCAAATGATAAATCGTAAATGAGACAATTATTCTCTTATTTTAATGATTCAATATAATATATGTTGGGTTTTAATAATATGAAATCATGGCATGATAATTGATATCACTGACAATCATCAATTAGTTTAGCAAGGCAAATTTAGCATAAACCAAAACTGTACAAATTCAAATAACACTACTGTTAAAAAGTAGATACTGATAAATTGGAATAATAATTCTTCTTTCATTCATTCATTCCATTCTCTTCTATATTTTCCCTCAACATGATGTTCTTATATAAGATAGAGAAATTCAACAAAATGCTAATAATACGGGATAATAACAAACTGAACAAACTATAACAACCTAACAAATCCTAACAATAATTTGAAATTTAAATTATACAATTCAACACTCCCCCTCAAGTTGGTGCATGAATATTGGTCATGCCCAACTTGCCAATTGCTTCTTCAGACACTTCTCCAGGAATGACTTTGATCAGCAATAGGTTCAAGAGGTGCTTCAGGATAGTCCACGTGCTTCGATTACGTGAGGTAGAAAGAAAATTGAAATACGAGAAGTGATTCGGAACAATAACATGTTCATGTCAATAAATTTCAGGGATGGTCTATGAAGATTCAGAACAATACAACTGACTTCACATCAATGACCTTCAAATAGAATACGTGCATGGAGAATTGAGATACGAGAATGGATTCGGAACAATCACATGTTCATGTCAATAGACTTCGGGGTTGGTATGTGAAGGACTCAGAACAATGCAACCAGCTTCACATTAATGACCTTCAAATGGATACGAGAAGGATTCAAAACGGAACCAAAATTGCAAAGGTTATGCGTGGCAAAAATGAAATTTATGATAATAATAATCATAATTTGTAAAGGAATCAGAGAAGGTGAAAGTTGAGGAGATAGATACTTGGGTATAAGTGGAATACATTGAAGATAAGATAAAAAGATAGAAGAAGATGTACTTTTGGGGAATGTGAATAAGAAAGACTCTGAAAAAATAAGGCAGCGGAATGACTCTCATTCATGGAATAAACCATGACTATTGTTCATGGAGGGAACCATGGCTCTGATACCATGTTAAAAATCATATATCAGATAATGATAAATTGGAATAATAATTTTTCTTTCATTCATTCATTCACTCCATTCTCTTCTATATTTTCCCCCAACATGATGTTCTTATATAAGATAGAGAATTCAACAAAATGCTAATAATACGGGATAATAACAAACTGAACAAACTATAACAACCTAACAAATCCTAACAATAATTTGAAATTTAAATTATACAATTCAACAACTACTAGTAGTGATCATGCCTGAAGAACGTGGTTCAAAATAATATTTAGTTGATGCAAATCTAGTCCAGACAGCTTTCCTGACGAAACTGCTGAAGCTAAGGAAGAAAGGGTGACCTTTCCATCCCCTGCCTTTGCTGAAATACGCTCATTACGGAATGACTCAGCACAAGCCTCTGCCCTTTCACGTGCAGTATCAAGGGATTCAACAACCTCAAATTCATCACCAGCAATTGGAACATTATTCAATCCAATAACCTATAGACATGCGCAGAAGGCATAATAGATAACTTTGAATTAGGTCAAGTTTTGGCTTCAATGAAGAGCCTGACAATCCACATGGCTCTTAAAAAGTGGCTGAATAAGGTAACTATGAAACTTCAAAATCTAAAGGTGTTTTATACTTGTATTCTCCACCATGATAGATCTTTTCCCATGCTACTAATAGCAAAATTGATGCCACCAAAAGATTTTCACTAAAAATTCTTTAATGTGGAAAACGTTGGAAATAATGATATTAAATGTACATAGGAAATAGTATGTTCATGTATCTCATTTAGATGCAGTTAGTGTTCACAGATATTAGTGTTGAGGAATTTGCATAAGTTATTATAATCCCGGTGAATAGTCTCCACCAAGTCTATCAAGACTACATATTTGGATAACCATTCTACTGAATAAGAAGTTGTTTCATTCTCTAAGTTCTTTGTCTCTCTTAATTCTCCCCATCTTACTAAATTCAACTGAGAACATTTCCTTTAATCAGTAAGCTTGTAACAAGACACATCAATCTTTGGAGAATTGAAATCCACACTGAATGAGACCAGTTGCTTTTTGTAGTAATTACTAATTCTACAGCTATGCAGCTCTACTTATTGTTCCAAGGCCAATCCCTCTGGTGCCCCAAAGGAGAAGTGCATGATCAATGTAGAAAAAGACTGATCAAAAATAGCATTTGGTGTGAAAAACACATTGCAAAATCTTTTAACTACAGCCTTTTACAGGATTACTTAACCCTACACCTTAAATAAACACAAAAGTGTAGCCAGAGTACTCAAATTGAAGAAATGAATTGGTAATTGAATACTAACAACCTCAAATTTGTATGTTCCAGAGTAATTAATTTGTTCTTGGATGTACCAACATTTGTGTTACTCAGCACACATCATCATATGGATGTAATTGTAAACGCACAACAATAAATATAATAGACATGCACATGTGCGAGGATGTATTTTAAATTGCAATTAGAAAAATGTGATGTCAACAATTATACTGCCAACTAATGAATTCACATCAATATTCTAAATGAAGATGATAGAAACTGGATCAGAAAATAGAAAAGAAATTAATTTTATTGAATACTCAAGGTATTCAGCAGACCATGTTCTCTCCCGTCTCTCTTAAAAGTAAAATCCTTTCTGAAATGATAAAGTAGCTCTGTCTCTCAACCTCCCTTCTTATTGGCAAACATGCCTTATTCAAACCATTTCAGCCCACTAACTAACTAATGGGTACCTAAAGGAAGACGAGTGAACTTAATCAGCATCCAGTATTTGTTTGGATTAGCAAACTAATATTTGATACATGTGTATATGCAGTGATTCAGTCCATGTACATGTTGAGGGAAACCACAACACTGATTAAACAAAAGTTGTAATGCATCATATTCCTCTTTTGTAGTATGAATTTACAAACCTGTACAGGTATAGAGGGTGAAGCTTCATCGACCCGCTTTCCACCATCATCAAATAAAGCCTGCACCTGAAAGAAGTAAACAGAAGATGTTTACCAATGCACAGGGAAGCAAAGTAGAATGGCGAAATTCAGTAACCAAATGTTAAGATCATATATTATTCAATTTTAAGTTTGTGGCTACCAACCTCTCCAAAAGCTTCTCCACAAACTACTATATCTCCCCGTCTAAGGGTGCCATTCTGTACAATAAATGAAGGAAATGGTCCCTTTGATTTATCTAGCCCTGCCTCAACGACTGTTCCGTTTGCACTTCTATCAGGATTAGCTTTCAGCTCTTGCAACTAAACCATTAATGCTTAGATCAGTCATAGCACTTAGTTTCAGAAATATCCTTAACCGTTTAGAGCATAGCACTTATTTGTTTTTTAGATTATGTTAGTCATAGGTGTTTAAATTTCCAATCAAACCAGCTTGAGTGAGAGTTTGCATTTTTATACTTCTCAACTTTTCATACTTCTCATTTTTTGCATGAGCAAGACACTAAATCGTAGCTAGACCAGCACACAATGTGCAGACAAGGCAGTTCGTAGTACCACCTTAAAAAGACTTGTTGGCAACGATTACAAGCAGGTCAATGACACGTGAGCTGCAGCTCCAGGCACACACAGAAGGTATTACCGTTAGATCTATCTGAATTAACAACAATAAAACATCTGAAATTTGCATGATTAGATTTTGGGCCTAATTTAATAACCCCAATATAGATTAGGTGACACACTAACCCACTATCACATGCAAGGTTAAAGGTGGATTACCTGTATCACCATTCGTTGTCATACCAATAGGCAAGCTTCACAAAATTCTTATTCAACGCAATTCCAGCCTTTGCATCAAAAATACTTGATCTGGAACAATAATTTTTAAAAAAAGTTAACAGACCAATCAGGAACAGGAAAGTGAATAATGTCAAATTGTCAACTTAAAAAACGCAATTTTGTTCAATAATTTTTCAGCTGTTAACATAATTTATACCTGTTATCACCAACAAAGTCGGTGGAGACCACATCATCTACAGTGTAACCAAGAATTCCCTTCAACTTTCCCTATGATTCCTCCCTGAGAAGGACAACATTATATAAGACAATATAATTGAAAAGGACCCATCCTAAAATGGAGGCCTTTTCAAATAACAAGTAATGAAAATTTGCTTTAAGACCCAATAATACGCAATATATATCATTAGAGGAGAATCAAAGAATTCTGTCATTACTTGATAGCATTTTTAATTTCATCATATGAGGCTTCCTTCTCCAGCCTCAGTGTGAGGTCAACAACAGAGACATCCATGATGGGAACACAGAATGCCATACCAGTCAACTTTCCATTCAAAGCAGGGAGGACTTTCCCAACAGCCTTGCACAGAAAAATAGGAATCAGTAAAACCAAATAAGTGTTGACTAAACAATAAAAATTTGGTGTTGAACAGCAAGAAATACCACAACATATATTAAATATTCAGCTTAGCAGCTCCAGTGCTGCTAGGAATGATGTTAAATGAAGCAGCTCTTCCACCTCTCCAGTCCTTGGCTCATGGCCCATCAACAGTCTTCTGGGTAGCTGGTTTACACAACAAAAACATAATTCGGACTTAGCAAGATATATCATAATAGGTGACATAGTAAAAGGCATGCAACAAATCAAATTGCGAGAAATAGGCTCACCAGTGATGGAATGAACAGTAGTCAACAAACCCTCAACAATGTCGAACCTGTCATTGATAAACTGCAAAATTTAGACAAGAAACAATTAGGACTACATATAACAGTCAAATACTCAAAATCAACGTGTTAGTTCCATTGTCCAGAATATGGAACCTTGGCGAGTGGAGCAAGGCAGTTGGTTGTGCAGCTAGCGTTCGAAATAATATCAAGCTCTGGCTTGTACTCGTGCTCATTAACACCAACAACAAACATGGGGGCATCCTTACTGGGGGCAGAAATAATAACCTTCTTCGCACCACCCTGGATTAATAAAAAGACAGACACATTAACATTCTACTCTACACATACTATTACAGGCACATGCACATAGCATAAAAATGATGAATCTCAAAACATATTTGAAAAATAAGCAGCAGAGTTAGGGTACACAAACCTAGAAACATATAGCATAGCAAATAATAACGCATGGAAATAGTTAATAGCTGTAACAGGCAGTGCTAGAAATAGAAACCTTCAAATGTGCGGTGGCCTTGTCCTTATCGGTGAAAACTCCAATGGACTCAACAATGATATCAGCTCCGGTTGACCCCCACGGAATCTCTTCAGGGTTCCTGAGTTCACAGAGAAAACAACACTCAACGTTTACACGCAGGACACAACAATCATAAACAATAAGAAAAATTAAAAGTGAAAAACAAAAACCTGTGTCTTATCTGATACTTTTCCATGTTCAAAATACTTGGGAGCCAAATAACTGTTGAGAAAGGGCGGGTATAAAATACGTATTTCTTATTTCAATTATCATAATATTAAAACAAATCATGCAAAAGGACAAAAAGATCCCAAAAAATAAATTAATCAGTATCAAGGGGTTAAGTTCATGCCCAAATGTTCCTTTCACAGTTTTGCAAAGGAAAGGGACTGAAGGTGCAGAAGTCCATGAAGCTGGCCCAAAATCACATAACTACAATTTAACAAAAATCAGAAAAAACCAATAAGAGTGACTTGTAAGGGCTTCTTATGATACAATTTTCAGTGTGTATGGTATACTCCTACTTATCAGCAATAGAGGAACACAAGTTACCTTGGGAATCTTCTTAGAGGAAAGCAAAATGTTTGAAGGCTTTATGTCTTTATGAACAACACATCTTTCTGTTCCATTATGCAAATAAGCCACAGCTTCTGCCTTCCCAATTGCAACTTCATACCTCACAGACCATGGAAGTGGTGAACTACCCTTGACACCCTTCTTCCTCCCTATAAAAAAAGCCAAACTATGATCAGTGACAATCATCAAACTCAATTCTAATAACTACACAGCAGGCAGGAATCAAGAAATTAACATAAGAGAAAATGAGTACCATGCAAGTGATGCTCTAAGCTTCCTCCTGACACATAATTGTACACCAAAAACAAACCCTCCTCCGAGTCAACACAAATCCCCACAAGAGGAACAACATTTGTGTCATGCAGAGAACTAGCAACAACAGTCCTCCAAATCCCAACTCTTCCTTTAAATACACAGATCAAGGCACCTCTCCCAAACTCTCTCTCTGTCCATAGCAAAACAAAGAATCACAATCTACAAAGGAATGAAATTCAATTCCTTGAACAAAATCTCATACAAAGACACTAAATTCAATTCCATCAACACGATATCCACAGTAGAATTGATAGTTAAGAGCAAGGTTGGAGAAGAAACCAATTGGGCCAGGTGAATTTACGTAAAACTGCCAAGCATCAAGCCAAGCATTCCTATGAAAGCTGATTCAAGATGAAATACCAAAGTAGAACAAAAAAAAATTTAAAATGTAAAACACTGGTGACAATATAAGCCAATTTGAGCTCAATATAAACTTGATTTGCACACCACATTGATGATATCCATGAAATTACCTATTGGCTACCATTCGAAGCTGTCTAAAAGGCCATATATTGGATTTCAAACAGCTACTACAGAAACAAGAGGACCAGCACAAGCATGCGGAAGTGCTCCAGCACCTTCTTTATACCACTTAAATTATGAACACAATTCATAATAAACAAATATTGGATATCCATTTGCATTTAATTAAAGTCAACATGTGAAATCACAAACATGTAACAGTTACTTGTACGTTTTGTTTCATAACCAATCAAATACATATGAAATACATCCTACTAGTTTGTGCTACAAGCACTAATGGTGTGTCAACATCTTCTTTTTAACTTCTAACAAATACACTGCCCATTTGTTCCGAATTGTTGTTATGTACACCATGTCTAACGGTGTTGCATCGAGAAACCACTACATCAAACATAAGCATAGGAACATAACCCAATTATAGATAATTAATGATGTAGTCAGTTCATAGTTTAAAAAAGTTGAAACACAGTGCATACAAAATGTAATATACCTTGTTCCATTCACTCTTGACATACCCACTGACTATGTTCCACATCCAATGCATGACGTAATAGCCACATTCATACCCTCCTATTTGAAAATGGCTCTAAAAACAGACAACAAATATTATACGTGAATTTTCGCCATATCAAACATGAACACCTACAACAAATAACTGTCCACAACATAATGATTAAATGCCTAACCTTGACTTCAATTCATTTTGGTATCACATTAGACGTTTTAACACAGAATGTTGGCTTCAATGTCTTCATTGCCCTGAATTTGCATAACAAAAACATGAATGAATGGGGGTTAGGCTATTACATAGATGCTTTTTTTTAATCAAATACTTCAACTAACTTGTTAATTGCGCTTTTGATGTGAATATCAGACTTCCTATGTAATGAACAAAACCAAACAACCTCATAAGACCAAGGACATGGCACAACAAGTTGCCAATGGGCCCTACAATTAATATAATTGTTACTTATTATCATCCATATATAAGCAACATTTCCAAACCATTACTTTAGCTTACTGATTGAAGTAAGCTCCTAGGTACCGTTGTCGTTGTGATTCCTTGACCCATGTTTCGATGTATTTTTGACACTCTTCACTTCTTTCCTTTGCGTAGTGTATAGATTGAGGCTCAAGAAATCCATAGACCGATCCATGCCTTAAGCTTGTAGTTTGTTCTTCCATAAACCTAATTTTAACACATTATATCTCAAAATAAAACATCATTCCAAGGTTAAATGGTGTATAAATCGTATTTTGTACTGCACATCGGGCAACTTAATCTACTTACATCATCCACAACTGTAGGTTAGAAATGTTCAAACATTTGTCGCTTGAAACAATTTCGTTCACATCAGAAAAGGTGATGAAGAATGATGTCACTGCATTAGGGAGACCAAATTTAGCTCCATCCCACACCAACTCCACCGGGTTCTTGTAAAAATCAAATAGGTTCTGAATGAGGTCGCCCAATGGGTCATCCCCACAATCAGTGTCCGACCTTTGAACCGCTTCATTGGATTTTTTTTTACACAACTCTGAATTCTATCATTGTAAATAACCACATCATCTTAATTAAATATTGAATACGTAACATAAACAACAAATTAATTTTTAATTCAAACAACTTGTAATATAAATGAAAATCTGGATTCATGAATACCTGGGGAGGCACAAGCCTGACAAGATGTGTGGGCCACGCAACAATGTGCCAAGGGTATCTCTCACATATTGGATTTCAGATGACGGGATAGGGACTTCAGCATCCCCATCAATAATTTCCTTAACAATAACACTGACGACATCATCTGCATAAGCCACGTTGTGTATGGTGGACACCCTGTGCTCAACTTTTCCCATGGCAACCAGCTTGGTAGATTGATCACACACCACATGTAGTCCCATGGTAGGTACCACATTGGTGACATGGTCATCAGCTGATGGATTCGCTCCTTGATTAGCACAACTCCCCTTTGTGCTGACACGTGCAACTATTTACTGAAAATCCAAGTAACCCGGAGGGACGGTGGTGATGCCATTTGGGACAACTCCATTTTGATTATCTCCTTCAACTCTTTTTTCATTCTGTCCTTAACCTCTTGTGTGATTTTCTCAATTGTTTTTTTGGTTACTTCTTCTTGTTCTCTCCTCCATTCTTCTTTCATATTTTGAATCAGGTCTGCCAAATTAGCTTGACTGATCGATGGCAAAGAACTACTAGAACCACGGGATGCCTGTCCAAAATATTGGCGTATGGTGACACCAGTCCCTGCTACACGAACACAACCAGGGTGCTTTGGTCTTCCTAGTGCAATGTTTAGAATATCATTTTGACCATGGGGAACAAAACTCCCTATGTTGTTTGTTCTTCTAACGAGTCCTGCATTACCAAGTACATGACAACCACAAAAATTAGAACGTCGTTTACCATACATTAGTGATATAACACAAAAATAAGATATTAACTCCCTATTTATCTGCTATTTCTTGGCTCGCTGTAGATGTCATTCTTCCATACTTCTTTGTTCGAGCCATCTTCCACTTAACATGCCTTGCAATTGGAGAAGGTGGCTCATCGACCAATGTTTTCGGCATCCTGTTGTCTTTTCTTGATCTTTTGTTCCATCAGTCTTTTTTCGAGCAACTCATAACCCCCTCGAGATAGGACGTGTGGGCAATCATTAAACTTCTGAATTTCCTGGGCCTTTTTTCTAACCCCCTGTGTATAACATAAAATATGACACCACTTAAACATTTAAGTAAATGAAAATGACTAATAATTGATAAATACTTCTATCACTTTTGTTAACCAGTTATGTAACCTGTCAATTAAGATTTTCCCTGCTTGCTGCAAATGCCTCCCAAGTTTCTTGATCCAGCCCATACTTAACACAAGGAAGGTCTTTATCTTCACCTTGTTTATCACCATATATGTATTTACATTTCAGCGAAGACTTAAATTGCCTCCATCTGGTTGCCACAGATGACATCACCTTCTTCCTCACTTGAAGTGGTTCCGGAATGTCAAATTTTCCCTACACCAACAACAACAACTCACATTAAGTGTATTACTTTTGTGGTACAATTAATTGACTTAACCAAATAAGAACAAACAACTTTTTTTGAAATACCAATATGTCGTCCCATATTAGCTGCTTAAGATTTGCCGGCACATCTTTCCAATTTTGGTGGATTATAGGGATTTTTTCTCATGCTACAACTCCTAGGTAGTTGTGGAACTTGTGTCTGTGGGGACCAGATCCTCTCCCAGTTTGAGGATTTACTTGAACGGTTGGTCTACGCTAGTCCAAGTTCCGTGATGTCAAGCTTCTTAGTCGTGTTGATTGCCTGCTCTTTCTCGACGGACACTCAGAAGGTTCATCTGAAGGAGGAGGGGACCGCGGTGGTGTTGCCATTATTGTCTGAAAAAACAAAATAAAAGCAATTAAGTTGTCATCATTTAACAAGAAACCTAAATATAAATGCAAATTAAACAATTCAGTAATACCCTTAATGGAAGGTAAAAATGTGATTTCATAAAGAACACAAATTCTTTGACACTGATTACTTGAGATTTGTTGTTCTCCCACAAGCCTTCTTCATGATTCGTACGATTTGCATGCTCATCATCCACCATATGTTCGTCACCAATGGTAGATATTTGCCTAAACAATGACGGTACCTCATGTTTGTCTTGTGGAGGTTGTTGACTTTCATCAACTATGCCAGTTGCTCTTCCTTGAATGACCACAGACAACCTTGAATTTGAAGGATCCTGCACATAAAAGACTTGTCTAGCTTGTTCAGCCATGATGAAAGGCTCGTCCTTGTAACCCAGTTTATCAAAATCAACTAACGTAAAACCAAATTGGTCGACATGAATGCCAGTGTTTCCGTTAACCCAGTTACACTTAAAGACCGACACTCTGAATTCATTAAATCAACTTCCCATATTTCTTCAATGACACCAAAATAAGGCATTGAAGCTCGAATCGGCTTTTTATCTAATGCACTAGAGAAGTGTTCCGAAAAAGCCTCAACACTAACACCATTGTTCTGTACAAAACTTTTATCATCCTGTGATTTTGTGTAAAATGAGTAGTTGTTGATATCATATCCCTTCCAAGTAGGGACATTAAGGTTTGGGCCCAAAGCAAGTAGAGTTAACTTTCTTGCTGCCCTTTCATCTGCAAGGATTTTATTTGTGAACCACTTAATGAAAGTCTTGTTATGCTCTTGCAGTGCCTTCATGATCTTTGGGTGCAAATCTGTGATGTGTTGTTTGTGCATCTCTGTGTAAGGCAAAACATCTTGTGTGTTATTCAGAATATACAAATGTGCTTGTTCAACCTGTTGTCTGGTCATAGTGACAACATTGAAGCCTCGTGTACTGTAGCCTCCCCCAGTTAAGTCATGACGGGTCTGCGGAATCCCAACAGGGTTAAGTGCATCCACGTACTTGGAACAGAACTCAATACATTCTTCAGCAACATACCGTTCAACAATTGAAGCTTCTGGTTGGTAATGATTTTTGGTGTAACCTTTGAAGACCTTTATGTACCGCTCAACAGGATACATCCATCGTAAAAAAATCGGACCACATAACCTTATCTCCCTAACAAGATGGACAATTAAATGCACCATTATGTCAAAAAAGGAAGGCGAAAAAAACATTTCCAATTCACTAAGCACAATGGCAGCCTCGTTTTCCAGGTCATCCAGTTGTGTAGGGTCAATAACTTTGCTACAAATTGCATTAAAGAAACAACATAGACGAGTAATGGAAACCATAACATTGTCAGGCAAGGTACCTCGAATGGCTACGGCCAACAATTGTTGCATTAAAATGTGGCTATCGTGAGATTTCAACCCTACCAATTTAAGCTCCTTCATGGACACAAGGCTCTTGATATTTGAAGAGTATCCTTGTGGGACTTTCAAAGTTCAAAAACATTGACAAAAACTTTTTTTCTCCTTTGTTGACATGGTGTGACATGCTGGTGGCAAATACACTCGACGACCCTCTGATATGGGATGCAATTGTTCACGTGTACCTAATTCAACCAAATCTTGTCGACTTTTCAAACCATCCTTAGTTTTTCCTTTTATGTTTAGTAAGGTTCCAATAAGTTATTGCATACATTTTTCTCAACATGCATCAAGTCTATACCATATCGGACTTCTAGATCGAACCAGTACGGAAGATCACAGAAAATTGACCTTTTCTTCCAGGTATTCTTTTGCGTGGCTTCCTTCTTTTGTGTCTTCCCAAAAATAGTGATAATGTCCTTGACCCGATCATAAACTTGCTTCCCATTTAACGGTTTAGGTGCAATTTCAGTCTCCTGGTGTCCATTAAAAGCTTTCTTCAATCGCCGATAAGGGTGGTAAGGTTTGAGAAATCTCCGATGTCTAGTATACACTATTTTCTTTCCATGTTTTAGTTGCAGGTAGCTTGTTTGTTTCTCGCAGATAGGACATGCGTGATGCCCCTTCACACTATAACCACTCAAATTCCCATATGCGGGAAAGTCGTTAATGGTGCAAAAAACCATTCCACGCAACAAAAAACTTTGGCATTTGCATCAAACACTTTAACGCCATCAACCCACAATTTCCACAAGTCTTCAATCAACGGACTCAAATAGACATCAATATCATTGCCTGGTTGTCTTGGACCAGATATCATCATAGCCAGCAAAATGTATTTTCGCTTCATGCATAGCCAATGAGGGAGGTTGTAAATCATCAACAAAACTGGCCATGAACTGTGGTTGCTACTTAAGCTACCAAAAAGATTCATACCATCTGAAGCAAGACCAAACCTTAGGTTTCTTGGGTCTGACCCAAATTCTGGGTATAAAGAATCAATCGTCTTCCATTTGGGAGAATCAGCAGGATGCCGTAGGAACCCATCAGCTACTCTTCCTTCTGCATGCCAAGTAAAATGTTTGGCATCATTTTGATTAGAAAACAACCGCTTAAATCTTGGAATAATGGGAAGATACCAACAAACTTTTGTTGGGCATCGATTCTGTGGTGTTGCATCATGACCACTATCGTCATCCTTCACTTTGTACCGGGAAACCCCACACGTGGGGCAATTGCGCAGTGTAGCAAAGTCACCCTTGTACAAGATGCAATTGTTAGGACAGACATGTATTTTCTGGTACTCCAAACCCACTGGACATAATATCTTCTTTGCATCGTAGTGGTTTTATGGGAGAACGTTGTCTTCAGGAAGCATATTTTTCAACAATTGTAGCAACGTGGTGAAGCTTTTGTCACTCCACCTAAATCTTACCTTCAAGTTCACCAAACCTAACATAGTTGACATCCTTGTGAATGTTGTGCACCCCGCATACAATGACTTATTTGAATCACTTTCTAATTGGTCATAGTAGGGTGCATGTGCTTGACAAAAACCCTCTTGGCCAATATCACGAATCATTTCTTTTAACCGACACCCAAATACGTCGTCATGAGATACAGTTTCAGACATTGATGGCACGTCTGACAATTCTCCATGCCAAATCCATTTAGTATAACTTTGGATTATGCCTTCACATATAAGATGTGACCTAATCTCATTCAATGACTGTCGTCTTCCATTTGCACATTTAACACAAGGGCAGAAGAATTTACCACCCAATGATGGTGCATTAAGTTCAACAAATTGCAAGAAGTATTCAACCCCATTCTCATAGTCTTCAGTGATACGTGGTTTGTTCATCCAACTGCGATCCATGTTTACTCTCCTGGTATACTAACAAGGTTATCCATCATGCGAAAACATTTCACCTACTTCATTCAAGGTGTGGCCCTATCCCATTCAGGAAGATTAAATTTTTGTACCTATTTCATGTGTCGAGGTGAACTATGGGTTGTCCACTTTGACAAAATTTTGGCAGCATTTCGCCTCCATCTCCAAGTACACCAAGTGAAACTAGTGACATTAAGTCACCACATCTCATATGTGCACCCAGAGATCAAAGCAAGATGCAATTATCCAAAATTTAATCAAAATAAATAAACCATAGTTCACTTCAACACCTGAATTAGGTACAAAAATAAAATCTTTCCAAACTGTCCAAACAGACAATTCAAGGTTCAATACAACGATTAATCCAAACTATCCGTATTAATCATTGTACTAAATCTCGAATGGGACACTAAGGTTTACTAAAAATTGAGATAACTTAAAAACAAGGTATAACACATGTTACAACAATTAAGTGTGATACGCAAAAAAGTGTACGAAAGACACATAAACCTCGTACAGTGGGCATAAACAACAATAGCAACCTCGTTGATGGCAACAGAAAGGAATCCACAACTGTGATACAGTCCTCAAATAATGTCGGCTTCGACACTGACTATCATCCCTTGCAACAAGCTTACTTACATGTACCTGCAAACAAAATAAATAGCCCAGTCTGATGTTAAGACCATATTAACTTGCATCCTGAAATTAGGATGAAACTACAATTTCATTCTATAGCATAGTTTACATTCCATTTACTGAAATGATGAGTGACAATGTAAACATTTGTTGTTTCTGCAGGGTCCTAACAAAAAGATACTTTGTCAATTATCACTGCTTAAACGAAAAATGTCTCAAGGTAAGGGAACTGTTTGCACTTTTATTTTTTGAATGAAAAGTTGGGGACGATAGTGCAATGGTAAAGGAAATATGGGGCAGGTAAACAATGGAGGAAAGCGGGGAATGTGGAGAGAGGAACGGAGTTTTAATTTGTAAATTATCTATAACCTAGTAATTCTTTTAAGTTTCCTTCCACGTTCATAGAATAAGAACGTTTTTGTAATTTTATGGAGAAAAACAAGAATGGGAAATGTTGGGATCCTATTGCAAGATATGAGATTGGCTCTGATACATCTGAAGTATGAGCTTATTTAGTGTGGATTAAACACAACAGCTACCTTTCATTGTGTGGTTCTCCAATCTACAATGATTCTTATCAATTGGTATTAAAACTTCCACCTTGTCTCTCAATTGCAAATGAGCAGTATGGGAGGTGACCCTAACATTGCAGTGTTTGCGTGAACTTAATCAAAGGACTAATGCATTACAATCAAATTTGATAATTCTCAACACATTCAAAATCAATGGTTAAACAAAACAAGCCTCAGACATCACAATGGACAGTTTCAAGTTGAACCATTGGCTGGAACTTAGATATTTGGGAGGGAGTGGGTTGTGGAGCCCTCATACAATCAAACAAAAGTGTGCCACACATTGACAAGAAGCAGATCATAAATTGTTAAAAGAGCACATATGATCATACCTATCACACAGTGAATAAATTATAAGAAGTTTGACATGAGGCGGCTAACAGTTTGCAAACAACAAACAACAACAATTTCAAGGAATAATGGAAGTCAATGCCACTGCTTTAAGCACATTAATCACCCATACCTGAGCAGAAGTTTTCTCCTCCTACTCCAGAGCCTTCCGCTTATTCCTTCTAAGGTAATAAGGTTTAATGAAAAGTTTCTGCAAACAAACACACCAATATTTTAAGGATGAGGAAAATATCATCAAATTGTCCAATAAACAAAACAACCACCTCTGTCACATTTAGCTGAAAGATAAATGATTATCTTAATTCAGGCCTATAGTTTTTCTGCATCAGAAATATTTGGTAATAAAAAGTGGTAAGTGGAGATCAAAGTCTTGTAACTAATGCTACAACTTAAATGACTGAATTCACAAATGAAAAGTTTAAGAAAGTATTTTCTTTATTTTCAATAAATTTTGTCCTGCTTATCCACATGCTCTGCATTGTTGACCATAAGACAAGGTTCAAATGAGAAGAAATTTATACAGAAAAACATCACCCAAAGAAAACACGGCTTTACAAACTTTTTCTTGGCCAACAATGCAGTTTCGCAATGCAGTAGCAGAAAAAATAGTTGAAAATCAAGTGAACTAGAACAGGCGATATTGACATATTATGCTATTCCCCACTAATCACATGGTAACATTGTTAGGATTCAATTGCAAGGAATAGGACAATAGTCCCACATTGGAACATGTGATTCTAGTGTGGGCTTTATAATGCTTTGGACTTTCCAACCCCAATGGGTAGGTTTTATGGTATGGTTCTCCCAACGTTCTTATTAGAAAACTACCTAATTTTTTTGGCCAGATGATTCTGTACTGATTTTGAGGGGTAGAATTCGAAGACTGCTTTGGTTTGTTTTCTTTCCATTAAAATTAGAAGGAAAATGGAGCAATTTTGGACCAGATTTTGATTTTTGATTTCCAAGTAATTGAATTAAGCTTCCTCCTTTGGATGTTTTTTAGGCTGTTTTTAGATTTGGGCTATTTGGTTTTTATTTACTTATGTTTTAGTAATATTTTGTTAAGGGTCTCCCTCTTGTTACCGAATTATGTTTTCTACCCTATGAACCTCATGCTGTGAAAAAAATCACCAAACTGCATGTTGGACTAGTAAGAAACTCAAAAACCAAACTTAGCAGCATTTGCTTACTATTCACTTTTATGCCACACCCTATTACAGGGAAAATAGAGCAAACCCTTAGATTTTGGTCAATATTGTACATGACAAGTTGAGAGAAATAAGTAAAAGTGGTGTGTGATGTTCTTACCATGAAATTGCTGATGTGCTGCTATCTTAGTATTTGGCAAAATATGTCTGTTCAGTTATGTTGAAATTTGAATCAGAATCTTCTCTTTCTGTGCTTGATACCTTTTGTGTTTTTCTTCATTCTTCTATGTGTTGTTTCATTGAGTTCGTATGTTTGTCCTTAGTATTGTCCTTTTTTTCCTACTCATTTTAGGTGGTGAATTGAAATTGTTTATTGACAGTGTTCTCTTCTTTTGGTTTTAATCATAGAGAAAAAATCACTGGGAAAATATGAATGAGGGAATGGGACTGACAGTCTGACACTTAGGAGTTATGATCATTAGCATTCTTCTTGTCTGGATACCATCTAAAATGAAATTGATTTACCTAAATAATAAATTACCCAACCCTTTCCAGATGAAAACAAGATAGGAAGATCAACAGTCAATTAGAGTAATCAGGTGCACCTGAAAGAGAATTAATTTGTTATAGTATAACTCCTTTAATTATTAAGTTTTATTGTAAGTTGTTAAGTGCTGGTATCAAATGCATAAAACCAATATAATCACATGATGATAGACCAGAGACCCCCTATTACAAAGGTGTATGCTGGGAAAATAGGAGGGGATGTAGAGAATCGTGACTCTAAGAAGACTAACGGAATGATTGATTAGTTGACAGTTGTAATCAGAGAGTTGTTAAGCAGTTAAGGGGTGGTAGTTACCGGAATTATAGAGAGAAGAGGAAAGTGGAATGGTATCACACTTTGTAAAGTGATTGAGGAGAGAACTTGTCTCTCAAAAACCAGTGCTGGACCATTCTTTACCCTAACCAAATCTTCAACCACGAATTGAGAAATTAGATGTTCTGCACAACAATACCAATTAATTATTCTTATTATTGTTATTGTATTTGGATGTTGATTAATATAATAAAGAATCCAATAGATGTTGCGAAATGCGTGAATTTTGTCAGTGCCCCCCAAGCTGGTGCTATAGCTACATTTTCAGGCACAACACGAGACACCTTTGAATGAAAAACAGTCGTGGAGTTGAGATACGAAGCTTATGTTCCAATGGCAACACGCTGTATCAAGTCAATCTGCTCATCTGCTAGAGCATCCTGGAACCTACATTCCATTGTTGCCACTCATCGTCTAGGCACCGTGCCTGTTGGTGAAACAAGTGTCTTTGTTGCTGTCTCGTCTGCCCACAGGGCCGATGCACTGGAGGCTTGTAGATTTTTGATAGATGAGATAAAAGCACAAGTTCCTATTTGGAAAAAGGAGGACTATTCAAATGGGGAGGTTTGGAAGGAGAACAGTGAATTCTTAGAGAGGAGGTCTGAGCTTGGTAACAAGGATGCAGGTTGCTGGGGATCAAAAGGTAGAAATTAAAGAGCACAACACAAAAAGTCTTGCTGTGAGGCTAAGGTTCGGATTGAAAATGAAGGTATATATCTAGGACTAGTATAATTGTTGGGGATCAAAGATACAAGAGGGTAATTGCAATTAGTTTAGTTTGAAGAACACTCCCTTCCCTCTTGCCTATTCTGTTGATACAATTATATTTTTTGAAGGTAATAATAAGTTTGCCTATTGAGATAGATAGGCTATTGTGATATAGCTTAACTAATTGACTTAGACTGCATATTGTTCAATTAATTGAATTATATTCATTGGTGAAGGAAGACAATATCAATTAATTGAATTATTATTAAAGAGTTTCATCGTTTTGTTATACTAAAATTTCACTTGACGAAGATTTTATCTAATAATACTCTTGCTTACCATTGCATCACCAACTTAATATTATAAAGGGACATCATTATGATAATTAGAGGAAGGCGTTGTTTACTTAAGTGCTCAAATTCAACACAATAAATGCAATCACAAGAATAGCAATCATTTCATAACAACAATATATAATAAAGGGCACTACATATATATGTAGTACTATTAAACATTGGTGTCACAAGCTGAGGTTAACTTGCATGAGTATATTTAAGCCAACTAGGTTCTGCTTTTGTTAATGCTAGGTTGAAAGAATGGTGAGTAACAAGGGTTGAAAGCAATAAATTATTGGGAAGCCTTATCACAAACATGAAAGACTTGCCCCCAACAACAACTAAATGTCTGAAATACCATGAACAACATCACAGGGAGTAAATAAAGGTAAGCACCATTTAACTAACCTAACAAATTTGTCTTGCTAAAAATTGATGTATGTAGGCTACTTTAAAAGCAAGGTTCAATTCAACGAATCAGTGTCACGCAAACCTCACAAGACAGGAAATAGCTTCTTCATGAACCACAAAATCTCATAGCCTACATGAAATAGTCAAACCAACAGAGACAACCACAGTTAGATACTCCAATTATCGACCAAAACAAACACCAACTCATCCATAGCAACACCAATAGGGTAAAACAACCGCCCAAGCACTTTGCAATATATTGATCCCACATAAGCGACAATAATCAAAATCATAATAAATCCTCAAAATGGTTTATAACTTCCAATAATGGCTGACAACACACAAAAACATTAAAAAAGATGCTTCGGGCCAATAAGCCCTCTGTTGAATTCTATTGCAAATATCAACAATAACAGAATCATTGAGCCATAAGAGGTCATCACCTAAAATGATGTCGGAGTCCACGTAGTGTTCGATCCACCTTGAACCCTAGGTCGCTGACCTCCTAGACCTTCACTTGCGACAGATAGATGTTGAAAGTGACCTTCATTTTGGTGGCTGGAGTGGCTAAGCGATGGTCTTCGAAATAGGCTATGCGTCTAACATGAAAGAAGAGCAATGAGTGAAGAATGAAGGAATATGCACGATATTGTCGAAGACGTAACCTACTACTTACTAATGAGCTTGAATGAGAGTTACCCTTCTGGTTCGACAGTGAAATGGGTTCTTTGGGAGCGAGCCTTCAACTACAAAACTTCAATGGTGTTTGTGAGACAGGGGCGCCATGTAGAAGGAACAATCTTCTGAAGCAATTTGGTTTTATTTAATTTTAAAAGCATCAAAGTCGGTTATTATCAAAACCGACTTTGAATTTTATAAGACAACGACGGTTATTATATAATCATATTTGTATCATAGACAACAACGACGGTCATTCTATAAATCGACATCGTTGTTGTATCGGTTACAAAAAATTTACAAAATTGCCACCGTGTCTGCTACAAGGTCGGTTTTTGAACAACCGACGTTGTTTGAGCGTTGTAGAATGTCCATTTTGTAGTAGTGATCGTTAGATAATTTTTTTTACTGAACGGGTCCTAGTATAAATTCTAAAACATATAAATTATAGAAATTATTAAACTGATATATATATATATATAATACGTAGCCACAATCCTTGTACAAGAGTCATTTTCAATGAAACATAAAGATATTACAACACTTTCATCATTCATTTCCTAGAGACAGTTTTTTATCTTTATACCACCATCAGTCCAAGGCGTCAATGAAATTGACCACTGTTGCCATCTATAAAAAAAATGAAACAAATCTAGTGAGAAATAAAATTTCTCAGTAAGCAAAACTAAACCACCAAAACACGTTAGTACGTTATTAAATCATCATAAAATAATTATGCAAACTATACGAATGCTTGAAATGAATTTTTTCAGGGTGCACATGGCCTCTGCATATCGTACTATATGTAGCTACACCTCGTACTGGATGTAGACGCTGCGATCGTCTTACGCAAACATGCATGATTTATTTCATGTATTTGCACCTGATCATTACATATCGTACTGTATGTAGTATCAAATTTTGTGTCACAAATCTCGTACTGGACTTGGAAACATAAATCAACATATCATCGATCAAAATCCATTCATAATAAAATCCATAACCAAAATGCATACCACCTTATGGAAAAAAATGTTGTTGTCATAACATCATACGTACCACAAGTATGGTTAAACCACCATACCTTATTCAGGAAAAATTATACCAACTTAGGCATGAAAATTTAATATCTTCAGGCTACAAATAAATCATGTTAGTAGTCTAACTAATAAACCACAATATATTTTTCAAATAATTTCTAACTCCTTTAAACTTTCACAAGAAAATTATCAGCTAGCATGCATTTTAATCTCCTTTCACCTACCACCTTACTACTTCATCCTCAAATTTAATTACTCAAGCATTTGAACCATTTATCTACATACCATTCAACCTCTACTTCTAAAAATCAATTCAAAACAGTACCATAATAAAACTATGAACAAACAGTCAAAATATCATCAAAATCACTTCCAAAGATCACCAAATATATATACTTCCAAACATCACCAATATTTCATCCTATAAATCATCACCTATCCTATGGTTTAAATCAACATTTCCATATTATAAAATAACCTTCAAATAACATGAATTTTCAATCTAAATAATAACCATAAATCTGCCCAATTAAGCAAATAGGTTAAACCAAACAAATGCTTAACTAGAGATTGAAGCCTAGCCTACCTCAATTGGATTTGGATTTGAGATTGATTAAGTGGCTACTTCTCTTGGAGATCTTCTAAGGAATGAAGTCTTGAAAAGAAGAAAATTTGATGTAGAGGTGAAGCTATGGTTTGAAAGTAATAAGAGAAGATAAGAAATGAAAAGCTAGGTGCAAGGAAACAAGTAACCGTGGGATGAGTTTTAGTGCTAGTGGTTTATGAAAAAAAAACTTGGAGCAACCTAGCAATTTATACTATGTTAATTGGTTCAGATTTAAGGTTTTAGTTGGACTAGAAAAAATGGTATAGAAGTTAGTTTAGTTAGATTCTAACTAGGTAATCATTTACCTTAGAAGATTTTATGACTTAAGCTTTATCTTGACTTGATTTTTCTTTGCCAAGATTCTTTTAATTATACACTTGGGAGAAGCTGGCCTTGTATGTGGAATTGGCTGAAAATCTTGATGTCCTTTGTCAAATTTCTACAACTACACATAGCCAAAATTCATAAAAATATGCAAATATTATAGTTACATCAATATTTTAATGTTTAAGGATAGATTCCCTTCATTAATGACCATGTGGTTATGTGGAAAGCTTGGTACAAATGACTAATTGTGATTGGTTCTAAAATATTTGGCTGAAACTAGATTTTCTTTTGCAAGATTCCCTCATTTAATGCTTGCTTTCCACCATGAAGGTCACCTAGAAAGGTTGGTTCAAAAAGCTTATCTTTATTGACTTACCATTGACTTTGGTTTACCAAACTTTTCTTCCTATTAGTTCACTTAGCTATGCCTATTCTATGGTTTTTGCACGTGAATCCACTTCTGGATAGGCCAAATTTGAGCTTAATATTTGATTCCTTGGGCCAAAATGTCAAGAGTTACAAGTTGTTCTTAATCCAAATGGTCCAAAGGGCTAGATATACTTAACCAGATGGGGTTCACTCATTGTTTATTATGTACCGATATACTGGTTCAAAAATTCTCATCTTCTAGTATGTTAAACTAGATTTCCTAAGATTTCTAACAAGGTATCACATGCATTATTTGGAGTTATAAAACTCTGGCTATAACGTTTTTAATCTAGACTTCAAAACTGCCAGCAAGCTGAGAAATTCCACATTGACATCTCTTAAGGTTTTAATTACTTCAATCAGTACACAAACTATATTTATCTGAAATTTTAATATGTTGTAGTAGACATTTTGATCTTTAATTTCATATATCATACACTTAATTTGGATAAGAATTGAGAAAGAAATAAATTTTTCAATTCGGGTGGCAGATATGGAAGTTTTTGGCAGCTTATGTTCAAATAAAATTTATCCTATTTTTCTTGTATCCAACTATCATCCTACTTCCATAATTCAATCATAAATATAACTCAATATAATTTTGAGGATGTTATAAAGAATGTACTGCTCATATATTCAATGAGACTTGCATGAATTTCACTAAATAAAAGAGAATATGTTAAAATATGTGTTCCTAATATTCTTCATGTAATATCCACCAAAAGCAAAGTATTTGTCATGTAATAAAAAGGAAGAAAAATAGAAACAGAGAATGGATGAAAGAAAAATATAAGAGAAGTCATTAAAATTCTTTATTTTTAACTTTGTTTCATTTTAGGTCATTTTCATACATAAATTAAATATTTAAGTTGCTAAAATTATGGAGTTAACAAGGACACTATAATATGTTCATCTTTTCAAGTGGGAAATTTAGGTAAACATATGTCATGGTTATGGAAAGATTCAAGACATCAAATCAATTTTAGGTAAAATATGTCTGTAAAATTTAAAAAGTATTAATTTAATTTTTATAAAAAATTTATATCAATTAATTTGGTTCTTATAAAATAAAATATATTTTTATTGATCTTAAGTGATAATTTTATTAGATGATTCTTTGATGTGTCTAATGACTTAATTATTTTCTTTTTCTATCTTTTCAAACACTTTAGGAAGACACCAGAACCCAATGTTGCTTCATATTTCTTCCTAATATCACAATGCAATAAAATCACCCAGAAAGTGACGAAAAATTGTAACTTTTGGGGATTTTAGCCGTCTTAAATTGTTTAATTTATTTTATGAGATTTTTAAGTAATAAATAATTCAATTCATTTGTAATCAAATTACACATGTAAGTTTATTAATCACGTCAAATTAACATTTAATGGAATTACCACCAAGGACCAGCAAAAGTATGTCTGATTTTTATAGGACCAAATTAATAAGAAAAATTTTATGAAGGCCAAATTAATAATTTTCAAATTTTGCAGAAATCTCAAAATATTTTATCCTAAATTTTAGTATTAAAAAAAACCATTTTTCATGAAAAAATTTAATGTATTAAGTGAAGAAATGAAATCAATTATAAAGTCATATATATGTTATAGATGTAAAATATATCAAATTAGTCAATGAATAATATCTACTAGAAACTCTTACTAGTCACTTTTAGGAACTAAAGTTTTTTATTCTAATCACGTTTTCCTTTAGAAGTCTCGAACCTAATATCTTTCATTAAGAAATCTGAATTTAATTGTACTCTCACTAACAATATATTGCTTTGTGAAGTGATATATGTACTATACTCGGAGAATTTTTAAAAAATTATATATAATCATTACAAGACTAGGATTGTTAGTTAAGTTAAAGACATTTTAGTGCAAAATGGTACTTCTTCATTCTAGAAAATTATATATATATTCATTCGGTTAGTTAGGTTAAAGACATGCAAAATATTCCTTCTCCATTCTAGAAAATTACAAGCAATGAAATAAACTAACAAAACAGTACGTGGGGGATAAATTTGACCTTGGAGTGCAAACTAAGAAAGCGAGTGAGACCTTGTAAAGTACATAAAATTAACAAGCAAATATGGCCGATATAATAATCCTCATGACCGTCCAAGCAAGGAAAAGAACAGAACCCAAGGCAAACTTTTAATCAAAAGCAAAAAAAGAAATGGGTGGAAAATGCCTTTTTTTTAAGGTCATTGCATTGTCCCAACAAAAAGCCAATTTGGTGAGCCACTTTACTCAATTCTCAACATTTAATACTCTCCATGGCTCCACAAGGAACAATTAAATCACAATCAATTTTTTGTTCCAAAAAGTCCCATAATGGAATTGGTTCCCTTCTGCCTATTTTAACCCCCCCCCCCAAAAAAAAGCTACACATCACAACCTAGTCAACGTGGTGAAGACTGTACGACAAATTCTTGGCTAAAACAAAACGCATTGAATCACTGATAGCACCACTTCATACGTGTGAGTTGTTGTTCACTTCAAGTTTGACAAAGTAAAACCTTTCCCTTTCGACCCAGCTGCATTGCATGTCCCATTTATTATGACTCCCAACACCAACACCGACACCGACTCTTCCAATGAAAGTACCAAATCAACCCTCAACTGCAATTCCCAGAAGGCCAACCAAGAATTAACCGCTTCTTCCACTGTTTCGAAACTGTCAGCGAACAAACAAAACCAAGTAGCTTAAGACAAATAAGAACAACAAAAGAACTTGCAGTTACCACTTTTCAATGAACAGAAAAAGCAGAAGAGCATGTTTGTTTTCAGAATCCTCGTTTGTTCTACTTTTCTCATGGCTTTGAATACGATGATGCTTCAATCATGGCCTTTTATGAGCCTTGTTTTTGTTTTACTTTTGCACAGTTTGTCAATAACACCATATTGTCATTGCCAAACCAGCAATTCTCCTCCTCAAAACATTGAAACTTTCTATCCAAATGGAACTTCAGCAACACGACAACCTTTGCCGCCTCCACCACAGCCACAAAAACCACCGGAACTGCCAACCGTTAATGTAGCAACTAGCCGCGGTTCATCGAACCATAACATAGCGACCGCGGTGGCTGCAACTGCAGCCAGCACCATAGTTGTTTGCGGTTTAATTTTCTTTTTGGTTCAAAGGTGCTCGAGGAAGAGAAGAAGAATGAGAGAGGAGACAAGAAGTAACACTGCTGCTGCTGGTGGAGATACCCGAGTTGTGCCTCAGGGAAATGTGTTTGAGAGAATTGATGGGAATGTGAGGGGGTTGATTGTTGATGAGGATGGTTTGGATGTGATTTATTGGAGAAAGCTTGAAGCGAAGGACTCTAACAAGGATCTTCTACATAAGGAGGTTGTGAGTAGTCCTAGAAACAAAGAAAAAGCAGAACATGGTCATGATGAAAATCAAGTGAAGAAATCCAAGTCCATCCAAGTGGTTCCTCTGCTTAGAGGAAAATCTTCAACTTCTCACTTGAATGTATCTCCAGAAGAGGATGAGCCATATAGATTTTCGCTACTTCCTTCTCCCACTCCTTCAAGTCTTCCTGCATCAGCTGGGATTGTTATCAAGGATGTTCAGAAACCAGATTCTCCAACTCAACCATCAACTCCACCCCCTCCAATGTCACCATCAACTCCATCATCCTCTACTTCTTTTGCAGCAGTTCTGAAAATGAATACTCCTTCACCGTCGCCTCCCCCTCCCCTAATCCCAGCTAGGAGTCCAGCACCACCTTCTCCTCCTCCTCCTCCGGCATCATCAAAACCACCACCTGCTCCCATTGAAATGACAGCTATTAAGCAAAGAAACTCTTCAGGAAAAGGCATGCCAGAAACCAGCAATGATCAAGTGAAGCTGAAGCCTTTGCATTGGGATAAGGTGAATATTAATAATGCTGATCACTCCATGGTTTGGGACAAAGTCGATCGTGGCTCTTTCAGGTAATCCTCATGTGTTAAATTTTGTAAAATAAATGCATCGCATAGCGAGGAGTTTCTGGGCAATGATGTATGTATTTTTTTTAAATGTATATGTTTTGATCATTCAAGTTTAGATTTTACTGATCATCCCAAGCTTTTGAATACAATGTTTCAGGGTTGATCAAGATCTTATGGAAGCTCTCTTTGGTTATGTCGCAACCAACCGAAGATCTCCCAAAGGAAAGAGTCACTCAGCCATTCCCAGCAAGGATGACTCAGCTTCATCAGCAAAAACATTTCTTCTTGACCCTAGAAAATCACAGAACATTGCTATTGTTTTAAAATCTCTTGCAGTCTCACAAGGCGAAATTCTTGATACACTCATTGATGGTAAGGGCCTCAATGCAGATGCCCTTGAAAAGCTTGCTAGAGTTTCCCCAACAGAAGAAGAGCAATCTCTTATCCTTCAATACAAAGGAGACCCAGCAAAACTTGCAGTAGCTGAATCATTCCTCTATAACATCCTTAAAGCTGTTCCGTCAGCTTTCAAGCGCTTGAATGCCATGCTATTCAGGTTGAACTATGACTCAGAGATTTATGAAATCAGGGAATCTCTGCAGACCATTGAACTGGGGTGTAACGAGCTTAAAAGCAAAGGACTCTTTGTGAAGCTTCTTGAAGCAGTGCTTAAGGCAGGAAATCAAATGAATGCAGGAACTGTAAGAGGTAATGCTCAAGCTTTCAATTTGGCTTCTCTAAGGAAGCTCTCTAATGTCAAGAGCACCAATGGAAGAACGACATTACTTCACTTTGTAGTTGAAGAGGTAGTCCGTTTGGAGGGAAAACGGGTTGCTCTTAACCGCAATGGCAGCCTGAGCAGTAGCAGCAGTAGGAGCAGCAGCAACAGCAATGGAAACTATGAGAACAACATTGCTTCAAATGAACTCACAGAAAGGGAATATGTAACATTAGGATTGCCAATTGTAGGAGGGATCAGTTCTGAGTTATCCAATGTTAAGAAAGCAGCACAAATAGATTATAACAATTTAGTTGGTTCGATCTCGGCCCTCTCAGCCCGGTTAGTTGAAATTCGAGAACTTGCTTCCTTGTGTGGAAATGGAGGAAATTTTGTGAAAGAAATGGAACATTTTCTGGGAAATGCAGAGGAAGAGTTGAAATTAGTGAGGGACAAGCAAACAAGTGTGTTTCAGCTCATCAAGAAAACAACACAATACTATCAGGGAGGAGCTTCAAAAGAGACTGCAGAAGACAATCTTCAATTGTTTGTCATAGTGAAGGATTTCCTGGAAATGGTTGATCAAACTTGCATTGAGATTGCACGTGACCATCAGAAGAGGAAACCTCCCAAGGCAATTTTTGGGTAGTCAGCATCATGGCACCAACACAAATTAGTCTGTGATTTTCAAACTGCTGGAACATATCACATCAGATAACTCCAAAAATTATTCAGCTTATGCTATTGGATGAGGGATAAGCTATTGGATGAGAGGGCTAAGGTCCCATAAAATCAGATTTCTTAAAATTTGGAGTTTTGTTATTTCATCATTCAAAGTCTTAGGAGTTCACGAATGGGCTTCAACTCAAGTCTAGCGTTCCTAACCATTGGATGTTCAGAAATATTGTGAAAGCAAAGCAGGCTATGCTTTTACAATTCAAAAGCTGAAACCATCTTTATGGCTTTAACATTTTTCCAGTATTAAACGTCTAAATGTACGTGTCAATAGTTCTAAGCAAAATTCAAATCTGGAGTATATCATTGTTGGATTCCTTTAGCATCAACTACAACTTGGTCGTATTCTTCTACCATTTCCTGCTGTATATACTCTTGTAATTTGTATTTTTGGATAAATGAGATTTTATTTAAAAAATTTCAGATAAGATTCCAAAGTTGACTTCACATATATCACAGGTCACAATAGAACAAGTCTAGTGCAAAACAAAAGTTGACTTCATGAGCCAACGAAAATCATGTCATAAACTGTTATTTTACTTTTTGCACCATGAAATCGAGTCAGATTGCTACCAACCTCACCAAATCAGATTTTCTGTCAACAACTATATACGAAACAATAAATTTGGCATAACTACCCACATCGCCTATATATTCATAAAATAAATTCTAATGCATTATTGCATTTTAGTACATCCGGCAATCCTACACCTGCACACTCATAAGTCCACGCAGTAGATTTTCCCTTTTAAGTTTACGCATAAAATCAATAAAAAAAAAAAAAAAGAAAAACACCTGAAACTAAACTCAGATGGAGCTAATGTGCAGAATTGTGAAGTGCATGAGTTATTGCTTGTGTAGGTATCGGTTATCCCCATCTTCTGTTCCCTCTTGGGTCCCAAGAGTATCTCCCTTGATCCCACCCAAAATAAATACAAAGATCTCATAGACTGTCATGATGCAACCAATTATTAGAAATGCATGCATTTCTCATATTAGACATATTATACTTGTACAATATTATTTCTCACAAGAAATTTTATTATCAATAACTGATGCTTTACTCCTTCCTCTTCATTCTCACAATGTTCATATGCTCCTATAGTCCTATATTACTAGATAATTTTTACCCTGTTGCAGACTAAAGTCTAAACTAAAATATCATAAAGTGACTTGAGTTGTAGCCATAAACATTTCCTCTGAAGTCTGAACATATAGATCTTACACACCCACTGATGTATTTAACCTCATTTTCTCTTGATTTTAAGCTACCTCCATTTCTCAATCTTAGCACCCCCCTGCATGAATAGACAAGACAAAATACAGTTAATATAACAGAGACTTTCTCCCAAAGAGGATAAAAAGATTTAACACAACATGGTTGGTGAACTACAATTTGAATTAGAGAAAATGTTTCCTTTGTCAAGGCTTCCTTTCCATTCATTATGCTGGGTTTTTTTTCTCATCTGGTAGGTATATTTGCATATAATTATTGATATTGACAGCACTGTAATGATATTTTGAAGCTCTCTTAATTATTTTAATTCAAGGGGCTCCAGAGGAATAACTGCAAAAAATCCTCAAAGCATAGGTAGTATTATGCTCCACAGCTCATGTAATGGAACATAATAAATACGGTTTTAGAATGGAAAATAATATGTAGTCTAAATGATTTATTCATCTAAATCTGAATGGAAAAATATCTCCAGTGCCTCTTGGATTTTCCTTTAGATTTTAGATTTTCTATTTGTCACACAGTGGTATAGTTTAATATAAGTAGCTGACCCCATCAAGGGGGGAAAAGACAATTTTTGTTGTACTGAATTTAAGAAAATATAATGGCATTATTAGACAACTTGATGAAAAGGTAAAATATATTACCAAACAAAACATTACTATTCTACAGGTGTAATCCTTGAAATGATATTAAAATGTAGAATGTGGACCATATGAACTTTCATCATTATCTCGTGTGACCCACCACCAACTACTGAATCACTATGCTCATTTGGCAGAAAATAGGTTTGCTTTTTAGAGCAAAATAAGACAGCCAGATTACACTATTGCTCCCTTACTTTCCTACAATCACCAGACTATTAAGTTGTAGAGCACAAGTTTTGACTGACTTCAATTAAAATTTAAGTATTAAGCATAAATAAAAAATTGACAGATAAAGTTTAACTAACTACTATTCATATATGAAAAAAATTGCTATAGGTAGTCTTCACCCTACCTTTTAACCTGGTAATGATTAAATTTACAGTGCACAGTAGCGTACCTTTTCTGGATGGCTTTTTGATGCTTTCTGACACCGGTGAAAAGCTGGCAAGGTTGTGGCTTTGGTATTATGTTTTATCTTTTCCTCCTGTATCAAAAGAAAACAATGTTAAGATATGCCACTTATGTATATTAAATAACATCAAAGAGCTCATAACTTATAATAACCCATTCTATAGAATTATTAGTTGGCCATCTTTAAACAATTATATCTAATGCACTATAAAATATATGCAGACACACTTAAGAGAAGGCAAGAGAAGGAAAGAGTACCTTTGATTTCAATTGAAGATCCATTCTTTCTACCTCTTTTGCATTAAGTTTCTCATCTATTTTTCTTGGAAACTGAATAAAATACAAAAAAATGAAATAGCATATTTTTGGAAAGTAAAACTAAAACAGTAGCTTCAAAATCTCATGAGAACCCTTGATATCAGGTGCTGGATTGTATAGACAAGCATCAAGAGTCAGGACACACCTCTTTTCCTTTCTCTGCTCTAACGCCACTTTTTAGGCCGAAAGCAGTTCGAACAGCATTTGCACTTATTCTATCCATACTGTCAACCTTAGGTGACCTATTTAATAATAACATCAACAGCATCAGCTTACAGGCAATTGAACTCCTTATACATTCATCAAAATATTATTTATCGTATATGTTCTGATAAGGAAGGAAGGAGGGTGGGTGACAATCAATGGTCTTCTTGAATGAGTGTGTGTGTGTGTGTTTTTTTTTTTTTTTTAATAAGTATGGATGATGATTTTCATGTTCCCTCAATCGCAGAAACCAATTCTCTCCCTTCCCCGCTAAAAATTCTCTAACCACGGTTTAAATTTGTTCCATATTTTTACTATATTATCAAAGACTCAAAGTTTTACTTAAATAGTCCAGTTGACATAGCTCCGTTGAGTGAGTCATGTGACATGCAAGAAAAGTGCATACGTTCAAATCAAGCAATGCAGTCCACACCCCCATCCTTGTGGGGCCTCTAGAAGGATTTTCCTAGGCCCATCTTCGTGGACCCTCCTTTAGACCCAAAAATAAAAAACATACTTTACTTCAACATCATAAATTATGATATGGAAAATGGGGGAAGGGGAGCCGGGGCATAATGGTTGGAATTGTTGCCTTGTGACCTTAACGTCACATGTTCGAGTCATAGAATCAGCCTCCTGCAAATGCTAGTTAAAGCTGCATAATATACACTCACATAGTGGGTTCAACTTCTACAGATCCCACACATATAGTGGGTGCTTTATAGCACCAGGCTTTCCTTTTATCTATCAGGGGGGAAGAAAGCCTTTGGTAAAAGTGCATTGCAACTTGGAAAATAGCATGTTTCTGTAATTGGTGTTAAAATGATGGGGCATAACTTAATAACTCAATGTTATAGTTGTAGGATAACTTAACAGTCTCAAGTCAGAAATTGATAGATACAATGACAAGCAAAAGTACATTGCATCAAATCTTCCAGTAGAAAGAACTTCCAGTTAATACAAAACCAGGGCTATTTTCACAGTACTGCCATATAGCTAAACTGTAATCCAGATATTACTGGACAAATCAAGCTATAACTAAATTTAATAATGTAAAACCATGACTTATTTCAGTTATACAATCCGTGTAATTATTAACTGTTTATGCTTCCTCATTTATTCACATCTATCTATTGTTTCCTTGACTGACATTCTCCCACAGTAAACCAACAAAAATTTGGTCTCTAATCAGATGATTATTTTAAGTATGAACCCATATTCAAAATCAAGTTGAGATTAATTATCAAAATGAAAAAGGATTAAAATCAAAGTTACATAAAATACATGAGAAAATGAAATAGATGCAATTAAGAAACGAATTAATAATTCAGATTCAAAAACTTACTGTCCATTTTCCTTTCGCAAAGCTATAGATGTTGGATTCCTTGACTCTGTCACCTCTGAAGGAATCTGCTCAAGATATAGGCAAATATTCTCAAATGAAAGTGATTTTCTACTGGTACACATAACATTTATCAACAATAAACAATTCTTTTCCAAACACCTTTTCTTTTACCAAAGATTTGTTTTCACCAGAAGTTTTTGGCTGATTGAAATTGTTCTGAAAAGTCTTGAATGCTCGTTTGATTATGTCCTTATCCCCCATTTTCTCCATAATCAAAGATTTCCTCATTGTAGTATGTGGAGCAGGATCTGGTTGGCTAGGAGCCAAACTAAGGGACATGTGGAAAGATTTATTTGGAACTTTTCTGTTCTCTGCTGTGGAAGTAATTTTCCTCCCAGATATTGATGGAGAATCTCCCCTTTTAGTTGAAGAGGCAGATGCCAATGTTTTGGTGGGAGTTGTTGTAGGCTTTGAACTTCTATGGGTGGAAAATTGGGATGCCTTAGGCTTAGATGTGGATAGCATCGATTTTTTCTTTGCCATTGTTGCATTGCTTTCTCTGTTCACAGGGGTAACCTGTCCAAACTATATGGTGAAAAATAGAATAATGGGTAATAAAATAGCCAAATTTTATGGGGTGTTAATTATTATTTAACCACTCAAATTTTCCAGTGATCATAAATTGTTGAATACATGAATTAATGCATACCTTCTTAGATACCTTTGGATGATCCAATGTCTCATATTTTACTTCAATTTCTGAAGCCTGTGCAGGCTCGTTGTTTATATTGTGTGAAATTTCCTTCACATCTTCAGCTTCAACTTTAGGACTTTCTTCTTTACTTCCCCCTTGTTCAATGCAGACAACTTCTTCAAGTTTATCTATCTGGGAACTACCTGATCTGCTTTCCAGTTCTTCATTCTCTTTCTCTCCTTCAACAGATGAACCTTGATAATCTCTTGAAACTGCAACATCCTCCTCCAAATTACTCTCATCGGTCCTAACAATCTCACCAATTGAATTGGTTTCTTGCTTAACCTTAACCCCTTCACTAGAACCTTGAGTATCATCACATTCTGCATCAGTCCAACAATTGTTACAACTCAAATCTTTACCATTTTGATGTTGTGATCTAGGAGAATCTTTCTCCGTCTGCTTCACTTCAGCCAGCAATTTGGCTTTCCGAGCCGCAACATTCTTGTAATGAGCTTCAAAGTAAGCTTTCTTCTGAGCAACTGATCCAGGAGTGGCACACTTCTCAACTTCTTCCAAGTACTTGTTTGGTGAGAAAGCAGACCATTTCTCCCAAGACAAGGAATCATTCTCAAATCTACCAAATGAAACAGACACTTGCAAAGCAGGATTGGAAGCCGCAGTCTCCCCCATCTGCTTACACAGCAGAGAGAAAAGGCATAAACAAAAGCCAAAAACAAAAACTCTGCATAGATACAAGGAACCAACATAAAGACAATTCACAATAACACCAAAAGCACAAATTTAAACAAATATAAATTGGGGAATCAACAAATCAGATAGATTTGAAAGAAAAACAATAATAAATAAAAAGAATCAATCTTTAGTCTCAAACAACCTAAAGGACAAATGGGTTTACCTTTTCTTCAAAAATTGGTTGCAACAAGAACAAATTGCTACTCAGCTAAAAACCCTATATAACCCCCAAAGACAGAGGCGTGTCCTGAAAAGAAGCAGCAGTGGCGAAAATAATCATTCTGTGGATCTCAATGGAAATGGCAAGAGGAGGAAAAAATGGCCACAATGGGACAAAAAAAAGACTTAGAAAAATTGCAGCAAATGATGAGAAAAGGCATAAGAGGGACATGTGCATGTGGTGTGAGAGTGAGAGAGCACTCATTTTCAGATTCTCTTCTTAACTTCAGTTCCCACCTCACTCACCTTTCCACAGTAAGGGCATCATTTTATCTGCTTTTTGTACTTTGTCCAAACTCCTAAGCCCTATATGATAAGCCCAATCATCAATGACAAAGCAAGAAAACAAGAGCAATCAAAAGTCCAGGGGTTGTAGATACTATATAGATAATCACACTCACACCACCTGTATCATACTTCCAAAGATCACGTAACTTTTAATGGCATTTAAGTACCACTACTACTACTTTTCCAGTGATGGCCAAAGTGGATTGAAGCAGACGGAGTTAGAGTTTCATCAAATAATTAGGAAGAAGGAAAAGCACAAAAAGAAAACAGAAACGACTTTTGAGCAAAATAATAATTTAATGGGGCGAATGAGATTAGCTTGCACAAATTATGAAGCTTCCACCAAACAAAAAACAAAGTGGTGTCCAAACTCCAACAAAGTCCAAACCAAACTTCATTTTCCACTCACTAACTAACCAACCATTACCAGTGGACTATGGCTTGTGTGTTGTGTCTCGCTGAAGGGTTCAGAGAGAGAGAATGATAGAGAGAGCCAAGACGGCGGTGATGATGATGAGATTGAGATTAGATCAACCAATAAGCAATGCATGACATGAAATGGAAAGCAAGGAAGTAAGGCCCACGTGAACAAAGGTACACAGTGTTCTAGGGAGGGTGTGAAGGGTACATAATACATGATACATGTGTCATGGGATGGGACGGGTCTCTCTAGTAGCTGCATTAATTATCAACCTCACTTGGCTACGTGTGGACCACAATACTATTTGGCCTTAGTTTAATACAAAACTAGATTCAAGAACTTGTTGATTATGTTTTTAGGAAACTTATTGAAGATTTTTAAGAGAAAAGGGAATAAATAACTAGATTCAAGAACTTGTTGATTTTTTTTTAGGAAACTTGTTGAAATTTTTTAAGAAAAAAATTATGTATTAATAGTGTAAATTAGTCATGATAGAATTATACAATCATTCAATCATAATTTATTATGCATGATATTGACTTTTTAAAATAACTATCTTAAACAACCCGTAATTTATTATTGTATGATAATGTAAAACTAATTTACATTATCACTATAGTAGAGTCATTAAACTTAATATTTAATCAAGTTTTTAAAATAAAAATATTGAAATTGAATTTTAATTTTATATCCAATGAGTGTGGCTTAGTTGGCAACACACGCTAAGTTTACAGCGAAGAATCTGAGTTCGATTCCCAAAAATACACTCTTAGGCAAGAACAAGGAGTTCTAAGTGTGACTAAGCCTCGAACAGAGAATTAATCTCATAGCCGACCCAATGGATCGAAACTTGTGCAGATACCTTGGGATCCCATTAAAAAGTCAAAGGCCCTAATTATGATACTAAAAAAATTTAATCTTATTAAATAAATGAAGACTCAAATGCAATTTTGGTCTATTTATATTTCAAAATGCACAATTTTGATCCCCTATTTTGAAATAGAGAAATTTAGTCTCCCTATTTTTTAAAATCCACCATTTTAGTCTCCTTATTTTAAAATAGAGTCATTTAATCTCTTACGTTTGTAAAATCCGCAATTTTGGTCCTTCTGTCAAACTGAAAGTGTTGACTGTTATAATATTAACATTGAATACGACATAAATTAAACAAATAATCTAGTGTTACTTTACTAAATTTAGGTCACATCAGGTTAATTTCTTATCAATACTTTTCGAATTTGATGGAAGAACCACAATTGTAGATTTTATAATACTGGAAGACTAAGGGGACTTTTTGAATTTATAATTTAATGTCTCTATTTTAAAATAGGAGGACTAAAATTATGCATTTTGAAAAATATGATGACTAAATGTCTTATTTTAAAATAGAAGGACTACGGATTTTGAAAAATAGAGGAACCAAAATTGCATCTACGCCAACAATTAATTGAATCCTAAAGTTAATCTATGGCGACTCGAAATTGTCAAAAAAGTATCAATTTAAATATGACTAAATTTTGGACTGAGAATTAGTCTTATAGCCAACCCAGAAAGTCAAAATTTGTGAAAATAGCTCAAGATCCCACTGAAAATTCTTACCAAAAGAAATTTTAATATTATAAAAAAAATAGTTGAATCTCTAAAGTTAATTTATGTCTAACCAAAATTGTCAAAAAATAAAAATTTGTCATAATTTTATTGATTCTAGGACTCAATTATAAAATTTATAAATATAATATATTTTTTTCAGTTTAAAGACCTAATTAAAAATTCTTAAATAATTCAAATACCTAATGGTATATTAAACCAATATGTAATTGAATTGACCTAGTTCAAATAAAACGACATCATATCATCCCCATTACCTCAAACAACAACGCTCGGTTGAGAGTGTCATTGTACAAATGGGCCTGACCTCAATAATTTAATGAAGTTTGTTATGTTGAACTTCACTTGAATCACAAGTCCTTTTCAGTTGAACCAGATGTAACACCCCGTAGGGCTCCGATGTATTAACATTCATAATATCATATTAGCGCTTAAAATGTTATTTAAATACTGTGCGGAAGCGATAGAATCGAATTTCTTGATTACATTATGTATGGAATATAAAAACACATCGCACAACATCATAAAATCAAGCCCCTGTTGATCCAGTATAACATAAACATAACATCATAGGCATATATACAGAAATCACACAAGGATAATCATGAGGAATCACCATCAACTACATAAATAACATAAGCTCTGTACATATACAACTCAGAATCAAAACCACACATGTGGTTATATTACAGAATATGTACAGCATAATGGGTGTACACACACACCCGGTCTCCACACAGGGAAGACTAAGACCGGTATCAACTAAGAAGATCCACTCTGGTCTTCTACTGCAGTCCTCAGCCATGCCAGCAACTCTACTTGGGTCTCTTGCCCTGTGGCCGTTCTTCTCTGCTAGAAGAATCACCTGAAAACCACAGCCCCAACAGGGGTGAGATAAACATCTCAGTAAACTCAGGGTTCTGGGAAGTCCTCCCTTCCCCTGGTTCACCTCCAAGCACACACACATAACAAAACCATACTCATAGCCTAGGACATCATCCTAGCTCTCATAACTCGGCTACCGGGGTAACATCAAACAAGTGTCATCACTAGACACTTTCAGCATCAGAGGTGCAACACCTCATTCTAGCTTTCTAAACCATCTCACAGAGGTACCATAACACAAGTGTCAACCACTGGGCACTTTCCATATCAGAGAGGCACCGCCTCATGAAACTATATAAACAATGCCTGAGGGCAACTGTAACACCCCGTAGGCCTCCGACGTGTTATCATTAATAATATCAGATTAGCGTATGAAATAGCAAATATACAGTTCAGCGGAAACACAGGATCGTTTTCTTGATACATTATGTATGGAATCACATAACAGAACCATAAAATCACGCCCCTGCTGATCCAGTTTATCAAAATCAACATAATAAGACAGAGAACAGATCT
>PYAF01005218.1:277231-358847 GCA_007407185.1 Glycine tomentella | reverse complement strand
CGCGTGGCTTGGCAGAGCCATCTGCCCTGTATTACACATATGGCGCGCGTCGCGCCACCCTTCAAGTGGGTCGCGCCATATGCCAGAACAGCCATAAAACTTGCATTTTTAAGCACCTTTCACCGGCTTTCTAACCTGAATCCCCGCGCTATCGCGCGGGGTTAAGCGCCGAAAAAGAAAAAGGATAAGGGTCCTTACAGCAACCACTCAGGACTTCACTCATCTAGATATGGCTCATCTAAGAGGCTCTCATCCCCTCGGGATACCCTCTCTTAGAGATACAACATATCTGTATACAGCCTGACTTGGGGAAGAACATCCACACAGGGCAATCATTCCCAGGACTTTCACATACACTGCCTGAGAGAGATTATCCACACAGGGGCACTCATCCCTCAGGACTTTCAGTCCGCTGCCTGAGAGAGATCATCCACTACGGGGCACTCTATCCTCCAGGACTTCCAGTCACATGCCTGAAGAAGATCATCCACAAAGGGGCACTCTATCCTCCAGGACTTCCATACAATGCCTGAGAGAGATCATCCATACAGGGCACTCATCCCTCATGGCTTACATCCGCTGCCTGAAGGAGATCATCCACATAGGGCACTCCATCCTTCAGGACTTCAATCCTTCTACCTGAGAGAGATCATCCACTCAGGGGCACTCATCCCTCAGGGCTTCCAATCACGGTCTGAGGAAGATCATCCATACAGGGCACTCATTCCTCAGAGCTACCAATGCACTACCTGAGAGAGATCATCCACTAAGGGGCACTCATCCCTCAGGACTTCATGGCACCTCTCAAGGAAGATCATCTATCCTGGGCACTCATTCCAAGGGAGTCCATAAATCCTATTCTGCTGGCCAGAGAATCTCATCTAGCACGATACTATTCCAGTATCTAATATAACCTTATTCGCAGACTACCATCGTAGTCTCTGTCTCATACATAGCCACAGAACACTGCCACAGTGTTCATCCATCAAAAGGCCCAAGGCCTATCACACCTGCGCCAACAGGTGTATCATTCTCACAACACTACCTCAGTGTCTATAATCCATGCATTCTTATATCATCACATCTTAACACCATCCCGGTGTGTAACTATCATAATCATCAACAACAAGTCACAATGGCATTTCTCTCAATAGCATATGTGTGTGTGTGTGTGTGTGTGTGTGTGTGTATATATATATATATATATATATATATATATATATCAGTAACCATGTACAATATCAATTGCATGGAATACAACCATCACCCACTTGGGTGACAAACAAAAGCAAGGGAATCACTCCCAGAAACGATGAGCTTACCTGGCAAAGCCGTACTCTGCAGCTCCACTCCTTGAGCGATGGCCTGCGTCACTGACACCTGCGGTGTCAAGCCCTAACAAGACATACAAACACATATCACAGACCATTCAAGCATATAAATATGCATAAGCTCATCATGCAGTCCTCAACTACCACAAAGAAAGGAATCTCAGTCCTTTCCATCAGCTCAAGTCGTCTAACTTAAGGTTCATCAGGCTCATCCATCACAAGCCCTTCCATAGACCCTCAGTGGTCTATCTCAATTCAACCATGGCCTCAGAGTCCCCACAGAATCAATACAAGCCATCCACAATGAGCTCAAAGCTCTCACAACCCACTTACTCATAGGTTTCCATAAGGCTTGAACGGTCTATATCACAAGACACTGTTTCCATGGCCTCTCAGGCACATCAAGCCCATCAACAAGGCTCTTGCATGTCTCCATATCAAGTGACTCAGTCCAAGTCACACATGCACAACCTAGAGCCAAAACCAACATTCACCAAAACACAAACCAAGAGCTAATCCTTCATCCTCTCCTCATTCTAAACATGTTTCTCTAAAGGACCCAAAGCTAATTCTAGCTATATAACAAGTGGATCACTATTCACCCAAAACCCCAAATCACCAAATCAACCAAGGAATCTCGAGTTTCTTACCTCAATGGCGACAAAGAAGGCCTCTGGGACACTCCTCCAAGCCTTGGTGTTCGTGGGTCGCTACCGTTCCTTGCCAAACTCGAGTTCTCTACTTTCCCATGAGAAATGGATTCTCAGAACAAAGGGCTTTTGGGTGAAATGGAGGAAGGATTTAAGCTCTCAAAAGGTTTCTAGGAGGTTTGATGTGTTGAGGAAGTGATTTGGGTGAAGAAACAAGGTCAAGGGAGCTTGGGAACCTCAGCAATGGAGGTTGGGTCGTTCTGGGGAAGAAGAAAGGAATTTTCCCCCCAGAAAACGCGACCCTGGCCTTTTATATTGGGCCTGCCAGAGGTCTGGCGCTGATCGCGCCACCTCTGGCGCTAACCGCGCCAGCTCCACCGACCTTCTGGCACCAACTGCGCCACACCCGCGCTCCAGCGCCAACTTCCAACACCTGTGGCGCCTCCCGCGCCACACTGGCGCCCCTGGCGTCATGTTCTAGTGAGCCTGGCGTTGATCGCGCCACACACCAAACATGATTTTCTCAACAGGACTTCTAGCGCTATCCGCGCAGCACCCCACGCCATCCACGCCAGAACTTTGGGGTATTATACCGGACATACCAACCATCCACCATTTTTGCTCACCCTCACTTGATTAATTTTTCCTTTGGCACTTGTTTTGTCTCCTAGCATCCTGTCTTAAGCTACTCAATGAAGAGATTTTCTTCCTACACCATTCAAAACTCAAATACACCATTCATTTTTTTTTAATTCCAAATTTACCTTTTTACCTCTTCTTCTTCCTTCCATTCGTTCTTCCTTTTTGTTTGTTGTTCCTTTTTTCTCACCTCCACCTTTTTGTTCTTCTTCACGGACCTCCTTCTTCGCTGCATTGTCTTTGACTTCGTCGCCGTCGTAGTCGTGATGGGTGATGTAGTGGCAGCAGAGGTAAGTTTTTTTCGTTTTTATAAGACATCTGTATGTTTCATTTACTTAATTTACTTAAGATTTCTGAATTTGTTTTACAATCCAATTAATTGTTATAAATATTAAATTGAATCAATGCAATTTAAATAGATATAAAGGAGATTGTGTTTATAGATTTGTCATAAAAAATTGTATACTTAAAAACAGAATTTTGTTGATTCTTTTTTATCTAAGGTATATATCAGTGAATTAATACCAATGCCTTAAATTTCGCAAATATAATTATTATTCGTATGGATCGAATTTGATTAGTTTATGTTAGTTTGTCATTGAATTTTTTTAATGTTTTGTTAAGATGGACGAAGATGAATAGGTGTATGAGAGCATTATGTCTGAAGAAATTAATATGAATGAAGACAAGGGAGAGCAACTTGCTGTGTTTGAAAATATTGATTGTTTTGTTGATTCTTCTGAAGCGTTCAATACTTTTGAGGTATTGATATAATTTTGTATTTAGTTAAAGTAAGTAAATGAATGTCGTAAGAAAACTAAACATGTATTATCCTTTTTGTAGGTAGGATGTATTGCAATGGGCTCATACTATTGCGTATGATATTGGTTTTGGGACTGTGATAATGAGGTCTGACACATCAACTGGAAAGAGAGGAAGGACCTCATTTGTTTTAATTGGTTGTGAGAGGAGTGAAAAGTATAGAGCATTCAACAAAGATTTAGTACAAACGGTGATTAATACTAGGAAATGTAGTTGTCCTTTTAAGCTGTGAGCGAAACCAGTCCTGAGAGGTGAAGGTTGGATGGTTAACTTAATATGTGGGACTCATAATCATGCATTGGTTAAGTCATTGTCTGGACATCCATATGTTGGTCGATTAAATGAGGATGAGAAGATTATTCTTGGTGATATGACAAAGTCGATGGTCAAACCAAAGAATATTCTTCTCGCTTTAAAGGACCACAATGCCAACAATTGTACAATAATGAAGCAAGTCTACAATGCAAGATATGCATATCGTTCTTCTATAAGAGGGAGTAATACTGAAATGCAACAATTAATGAAGCTAATTGAACGCAATATGTATATTCATTGACATAGACTGAAGGAAGAAGATGTTGTACGTGATATATTTTGGACACATCCGGATGCGGTAAAATTGGCAATGCGTCATTTTGTATTACTCATAGATAGTACATACAAAACAAATAAATACAAACTCCATTTACTTGACATTATTGGTGTGACACCTATTAGGATGACATTTTCAGCTGCATTTGCCTATTTGGAAGGAGAAAATTTAAACAATGTTGTTTGGCCTCTTGAACGGTTTAAAGATATTTTTCTTAGAAGTGATGCAGTCCCTGAAGTCATTGTTACTGACAGAGATTCAACATTGATGAATACAGTGAAAATTGTGTTTCCTAAGTTAACTAACTTGTTGTGTCGATTTCACATTGATAAGAATGTGAAGACAAAATGTAAAACCCTTGTGGGGCAAAAAAAATGCATGGGACTATATGATAGAATCATGGGGGAGTCTTATGGATTGTCCTACTGAGAAAGAGTATGATGACTATCTTACGAAGTTTGAAATTGTTTGCTTACCATGGCCAAGAATACCACATTGATATGTGTGACACTTTTGTTAGCAAATATTGTGCAACCTACAAGATGCAACAAATATGTTCTAGCTGCTAGCGTTCTTTGCCTTGTGTCACATTTGGTACGATCAATGTCTTGCAGCTAGGCAAGTCAAACATATGCCCTGTGTTATTGCTCTATTTCAACTACTTCTTCTTCTTTAGTGACTTCCAGCAACTCAACTAACAACTTGACTGCCTGCTCTACATCTATTGCATCATAGGTATGAAAGGCACCTATAATGGGTAATGTAACAATGATGCCACATCATCGAGGGTAATAGTCATCTCTCCTTTGGGCAGATGGAAACTAATAGTTTCCTTGTATCATCTCTCCGCAAAAGCATACAAAAATCTCTTGTCTCCTGTCTCCACTAAACATGTAATATCATCACTATCAAACAACCACCTACTCTCTCTTTCCCTACTAAAATTGGCTCCCACTGTCGAAATCCATTCATACACACTACTATATAAATATCTATTATTTGGCTTGTTACCTCAAGAGGTATCCGAAATAAGAACCCACTTTTAGCCTCTTCCAGTATTATGCTTCATCCTATACCATACACATTCTAGCATAAAAAATTCCTATCATTTGGCTGGTAATCTAAAAGGGTGTCTAAAATGAGAACCCATTTTGAGCCTGATCCACTATTATCCACTACTATGCTTCATCATATACCATATACTAGCATAAAGTACCTATCATTAGGCTTGTAATTTAAAAGGTATCTAAAATGAGAATAACCATTATTCTTTATTTTTTTCTTATTTTAATTTCTAATTTCTAAAAAAAAATTGTCAACTTTTAATTTTTCATCAATTTTCTTTCAACATTTTTAGTTCCTTTAAAAAATTGTCCATTTTTAGTCCATTAACTTTTATTGCTCAAAATTAGTCCCAAATATAAAATAAACAAGGGATTAAAAATGGATAAAATTAGTATTAATTTTGAACAATAAAAATAAACTAGAGACTAAAAATGGATAAAAAATTTTGAAGGATTAAAATGCTAATGGAAAATTAACAAGACTAAAATTTGTCAAAAAAAAAACATTTGAGAGACTAACAAAAAGAATCTAATGGTTAAAGTAACTAGCCCCTAACCCATGTCAAAACTACTCTATTGCAGATATCGAAAGGATTCAAGTTTCAAAGGGCTAAAATTGGCACAAGTCCATCTAATTGGGGGAATGGGATCCTTCCTACAACCACTATGTGTTTTATCAATACACGGCCTTATTTAAATAGTTTTTTCTATAAATATTTGGTTAAATATGTTTTTGGTTCTTTTAAGTTTGAGTTTTTTGAATTTTGATTTTTGTAAGCTTTTTTATTTATTTTTAGTCCCTGTAATTTTACACCTTTTCAATTTTAATTCTTTTAAGATTCTATTATTTCATTTTAGTCATTATAAGTTCACGCTTACTATGACCAAAATTTTTATAAAAAAAATACAAATTTAGAGATGTTGAACCAAACAGATCAATCTGAAAGGGGTGAATAGATGTTTTTAAAAATCCTTCTTTATTTTTCAAAATTTTACAAGATATTCACTTCCTTCTCTTGATTGGGTCAATTAATCAAAGTAATAGATCAAAAATCAATTGAAAAATATTTATAGATTTAAAAATCTTGATCAATTGAAGAAAGATCCAATCACATATTTTAAACTATTGAAATAAAAGATACAGGGTAAGACATATCAATGCCACAATCTAATTTATACTAGTTCAGTTGCTAGGACCTGCATCCAAATTGGTATGACAATCTGACTCAAACCTTTCACTATGAATTTGAACGTATAAAACCACATTGTACAAGAAAGACATTTAAAACACCTGTATCTAACTTGAACCCTTCAAGAAAAGAAAATAAAACTCCCTTATAGAACCCCTCTATAAGGATCTAAAACACCCTATTTCAGATATCACAAAACAAGAATTATGAAGAGAATTAAAGGAATGAATTCACCAAATCCCAAGTCGCATCAATATTGCACTTGAAATACCTAAGCTCAATTTTTCCCAACGAGGCACATGACTGTTTTCAGACATAGAATCTGAGTTGCTTGATAAAGTTCTAGCTACTTTCGAGTCAGTTAGTACGTGTTTGGCATGTAATGTGGTACCTCTCACATTGATGTCTGACCTTCCTAAAGACATTGGTTGCGACTTCTCCACAAACTCCAGAGCATCATCCCAAACAAGCCTTGATGATGGGAATCTAGAATCTCAAGCACATGAAAGAAAGCCTCTGGAAGCTATCAAAGCGGAGGGGTAGATTTGTAATGTGACTCCATAAGCCAATATCCCTCAAGACTTGTTCACTTGATCCACAAATAAAGGAAATGTGCCACAAATTTTCCATACTTGTAAACCTTTAACACACGATGTTGGACAGTCAACACCCATTAATTTTCCTTTAGCCTCATTCGAAATGGAAGATTGTTCCTACCAAGTCTCCATAAGAAAAACTTGACTCTAGATGGTATTTTAAGATTCCAAATCAACGATCAAAAGCCAAGCACCTCCATATCAGAACAATCTACTTCCTCTCCATTATGATACGGTAGGCCGATTTAACTGAGTAGTAACCATTGCTCTCAGTAGTCCAAATCCTAGCATCTTCTCAATAGCATCATACAATGGAGTATTAAGAACAAATTCAACATCCTCCTCCTCAAAGAGATCTCTGATAAGTTCTTAGTTCCACATCTTAACACTAGGAAGCATCAAATTCTGCACTTTCACATCAACAAGCTCAAAAATTGGTTCTGTCACAAGGCTTGGATTATCCCTAGATCTCATCCAAGATTATGTCCATATATTAATTCAGGAACCCTCTCCAATTCTCCATCAAACTCCTTCCTTAATACTCGAGAAGACCAAATATTGTGCCGTACAAAGGATGGGTTGTTTCCTACCACTACATCCATAAGGTCCACTTGTGGGAAATATTTAGATTTGAAAATGCGAGAGACAAGTGTGTTTGGTTCGGTTAGAAAAATCCAACCTTCTTTTTTGAGCATTGCTTAGTTTGAGGCATTGAGGAACTTGAAGCCCATCCCGCCTGCTACTTTCTTGACCGTCATCCTCTCCCAAACCATCCAATTTATGCCCTTACTTTCATTCCTCGTCAAACCCACCAATAGGAATTGAGCATGTGTTGTAATTCCTCACACAAAGATGGTGGAAATAGATAAACAAGTGTATGAAGGAATCGTTTGAGCTACTACTTTGAGAAGGATTTCCCTCCCAACCATAGAAAGCTTATTTCCCTTCCAAGTAATAACTCTCTTTCACACCTTTCCTTTAATGTAATTAAAGGTTTCCTTCTTGTTGCACAACGATAAAGTTGTGTCTTGGTGACTTATTGGTCATGAGTTCGAATCCAAAAACAGTGTATTTACATATGCAAAGGTAAGGCTGCATACAATATTCATCCCTCTTACCTACGCACAACATGGAGCCTCTACATAATAAGGTACGTAATTTTTTTTTCTTGTTGCACCCCCTCCCCCCATAGAAGGCATACCCAGATATTTACTCATTCACTAGCACTCCTACACCTAAGGTTGAGAAAAACTGACATTTTAGCAGCTTGATAGATATTCCTACTAAAATAAATCTCGAACTTCTGGTAATTGAGGACCTAACCATAAGAATCCTCATAGATTCTACGAATTTCCTTCAAAGTTGTGCTTCCTTGGGGAGACACTCTAAAAAAGAGGAAACAACCATTAGAGAACAAAACGTGAGTTATTGATGGTGCTCCTCTACAAATATGCACACCATGAAGCTCTCTTCTTCATCCAGCTCTCTTCTTCATCCAGCTCTCTTAATTAGAGAAGTAAGGTCACGCTCACAAAGAATAAACAAAAAAAAAAGTGAAAGGGGGTTATCCTGGATTGGCCTCTTCTCATGATTAACGAAAATTGAATAAGAAATAATTTTGACACAGAGCATGATCCACTTGATCCATTATTGACTAAAGCCTATTTTTTGCACGATTACATCTAGGAATCTCCAATCCACGAGATTGTAAGCTTTGCTAATATTAATCTTGAGGGAAACTTCACCTCTACCTCCTTTAGACTTGTTATTAAGGTAATGAATGATCTTTGTAGTTATAAGGACATTATCTAGGATTGACCTACCCTCCACAAAGGCTGACTACTCTTCATCGACATATTTAGAAATAACTCCCCTTAGCCTGTTTGTCAATGTTTTAGAGGGGATTTTATAAACTACCTTACAGAGAGCTATTGGCCTTAAATCCTGCATTGAAGATGGTTTGTCACATTTCACAGTAAGGGCTATGTTTGTATCATTAACTTTGGAAGGGAGCTCACCAGTATCCAGCCACTGAGAACAAGCTAGGAAAACATCATTCGCACAAAGATTCCAAAATCTCTTACAGAACATCGAATTTAACCCATAAGGACCTAGGGATTTTTCCGTACCCATAGCAAATAAAGCTTCTTTAAGTTCCTTTTCCGAGAGTGGATCTATTAGGTTTAGATTTTTCTACTCTGAAATACAATCCTGAACACAACTAATAACAAGGTCATAATTAGTTGCTTGGCCCTAAAAAAGGTTCACAAAGTAATCTACAACCACATCATTGATCTAATCTTGCTCCATAACCTCTACCTCTAGTAAGTTTCCTCCTGGACCAACAGAGTTGTAAGCTTATCTTTAGCAGCATTAAACATCACCAGAGATTGGTCTTCCATTCTCCTTCTAAGGAGCTCGAGCTCCTTGTTTTTACTCTAGTAATATACTCTTTGAACCTAGATTTTACCTTTGTCCCATCGTTCAAGATCACCTACACAATTGTCCAACTTTGACATCAAATAACTGCTAGGATCACTGGACCAACTAGCTTCGACTACAAGTGAAGAGTCCTCCTCTAAAAACCAATCATTTTCAAATCAAAACTTCTTCCTGAACCTTCAAATACTAACAACTTCGCAACCTAAGAGAATAGGACTATGGTCAGAAATCGGGGCAATCAAATTTTTTAAACACGCCTCAGGGAACAAAGTTTTCCAAAGGGGGTTCACCATGGCTCGATCGAGGCTTTCCTCCATAGTCCTACAGGTACCTTTGCTCTTAGCCCAAGTGAAAGGGTATCATATATCCAGCTCGATATCCTTTAAGTTACAATTTGCATTCACTTCCCAAAAACCTTGCAACAGCCAAGGAGGATGCTCCATGCGACCACACTTATCTTCCATAGAGATAAGATCTTTAAAATCATCAATTACACGATCCATATTCACAGCTAATGAACGTTGTAAGTTCCAAGCATCTCTTCTACGACTCCGCTCATGGTTTCTGTAATACCCCATAAGACACCAAGGACCATTGAGAGGGTCCTCCACCAACACATTTATGAAGTTCTATGTGAATTTCACATTTATGAAGTTTTGCGGGAACTTCACAAGATTGCTAAGCCTCCCGTCCTACCATACCCTAACTTCAACCTTATCTACTCAATCAATCTCTTATGCACTTGAGTTTCAACGAAGACAATAACATTCGACTTGTTGGACTGGATAAGGACTTTCTGTACTGGGACTTCCTAGAAGTGACCTAAACCATGACAATTCCAACTCAACACAATCATGGTCCTTATAAGAAAAAATCATTGACTCCTTGTTCATTTTTGGAAAAGTATATTATTATGATTTTAAAAAATTATAGACAAATTTCAACTATAATTTAATGTAATAATTATCTATTAAAATCAACTGAGGAGTGACAAATAAGGAGGGACAAATAAGGATATTTTAAATAAAACCTAAAGCACAAACATATCAACGTCACATCAAAGCCACATCATCACATTGTTATCAACATTAAATTGTATCTAATGGCAGCAGGGATTAAAATATAAATATTTAAAATGAATAATTTATAAATATATATAAGGATTAAAACATAAAGATTATGTAAGGCTACAACTATATTTAATAATTAATATATATTTAGTTATATTTAATAATTCAACTAATGTTCACCGTATGCATGCATGTATGTTTGTAATCTTTCAGTATGTTGTGTATACTTTAATGTTTTCATACATGAATTAATTAAAAGCTAGGAGTATAACTTAATTGCCATGGATTCTATCATAATCCTCTGTCAATATTATTTGTCTTTTATAATTTTTTCCTTTTTTTCATTGTGTTGCTTATTTTTTAAACATGTGCATGTTCTAATTAAATATTTTCTAACCCTAGGAAAATGTATCTGGTTATTCATAAGTCACAAGTGATACAAGTGAAAAGTGCACATGGGTAGTATATATATACTATGAATTTCCCATGACATAAACAATAAAACCCCTTAAAAGTTCAAAAGAGTTATTATGGCAGAGCCCTCATCAAAAAGAGAAATTATAGCTAAGGAGGATCAACAAATGGAATTCGTGTTGAATGTGGGAATCGTGAAAGATGACAAGTTGAGCATGCCATACAGGACACAACTCACCAATGACAAGTCGAACATGTCCTTGTTGGGCCTGTCTGAGTTCGAAGATATCCTCTTGGAGTTCCTGAAAGAATAAAAAGATGTTAGAGATGAGGGTTGAAGTGAACGTCTACGACAAGAGAGGACATGAGTTCGAAATGATGCTCAAGAAATGCGAGAGGGGTGATGTTTTCTATGCACTAAACTGAGGGTGGCTCAGTTTCCTTGACCAGTAGCGCTTGGGAGAAAATAATTTTCTCCTTACGCACATTTTTGTTAGATTAAGGAGAAGTTAGAAGAGGATCAACACAAGGATGAAGTCATGAGTCTTAAATAGATTTTAGCTTTTTACATGTCATTCAATTAAAGACATTTGTAATTTGTTAAATTGTTTAAGAGTCTCATCTTATGATCCCCTTGCATTGCATAAACATAATCATTAGCATGCGTACATGATTTGTGAAAAGCATAAAGGTTTTCATGTTTCCATAAAGAAGCAAATTTCTCATGGTTAGGTTTTGAAAAATCACATTGTGCACTGACTTAATCGATTACCAGCATTGGTAATCTATTACTTGTTATAACCATGCATTTAAAGCTTTATTTTTGGCTTTTCTAAGGTTCCACGCTTGGGGCGTGGAAGTCCACGCCTGGGGCGTGGGAAGCAGCTCAGAAAACCAAATTTTTCTGGATGTCCACGCTTGGGGCGTGGGAGGTCCACGCTTGGGGCGTGGAGGCCACGCCTGGGGCGTGGGAAGCAGCCCAGAAATGCTATTTTCCCTGCCAGCCCACGTGGGAAGTGTGGGAGCCCACGCTGGAAGCGTGGGAGTCACGTCTGGGCCTATAAAAGGCCCAGAAGCCCGAAAAGCTGGGCATTTTTCTTCCCTTCTTCTTCCTCCTTCATCCAGACCTCCATTAGAGGAGTTTCCGAGCTTTTTAGGACCCTATTTGAGAGTCTAAACACTTCCTTTCGACCTTTGAGTGTGAGAGAAACCTATGGAAGCTTGAATCCTTCGATTTTCCGTTCTTGAAACCCCTTTCTGAGTGAGAAGCGAATTCTCAGAGGAAAAGCTCAGAGAGCTTGAGATTGGCGAAGACCCACGGCGTATAAAGGACACAGAAGCTCGAGGAAGCTATTCTGAGGCCTTTAGAGTCGCCACTGAGGTAAGAAACACAAGTTTCTTCGTTTGATTTTGAATCTGAGGGGTTTCATGAATAGTGACCCGTTTGTGCTGGGGCTAGAATTAGCCCAGGGTCCTGTTGAGAGATGTGTTCAGAGCGATGAATAGATGAAGGATTAGCTTTCAGTTTCTGTTTTTGATAACTTTGAATTTTGGCTCTGTGGATTGTATGTGTGGCCTATAGGATGAATCAATTGTGATGCAGAGGCCATTCCAGAGCCTAGATTATGTCTGTTTTGAGCCTGTGAGGCTAGAGGAATGGTGCCTTGACTGAGGTTTAGATCATTCCAGTGGAATTGAGAATGTTGAGGCTGATGAGATAATGCTATGGATATATGTGTTCTGTTTTGGAGTCTGGAATGACTCAGACGTTTGGCATTCAGCCTGAGGGACCTGGTAGGGGTCTCTATGTAGCCCAGAGTGGGTTGAGCCTGATTAAACCCTAGGATAAGGGAATTATGTGATGATATGCTATGTGCTTGATGCCTGATGGCTGGTTTTGATATGAACATATATGTGCTTTGATCAGGCCGTGAGCTTGATACTGTTGGTGGCGGGAGCCACAGACCAAGGAAAGAACTGCAGAGCGAGGCTTTGCCAGGTAAGTTCAGTGTCCCTGTGGATTATTTCCCATCTGGTTTGCATACCACACTCCGGGGGAGTGGTGGTCATTTCCATGCTGCATGCAGTGGTAGTTGCATCCTCATGATGATATGATTGTGCATCTGTGCTATAATTATGATTAGATCTGTTGGCCAACGGATAGATATGGATCTCCCTAGGAGATGGTTTCCTCCTAGTATGGTTGGCTCATGGGTGATGATGATCCTGGGGTGATGATGATCCCCTAGACCAAGGGAATAGTAGATGGCGATTCCTGCTATTCTTGGAGGTACCATATACGTGCATCCATGCGAAGGGTAGCACCCAATGGGATGACACGGGTGTGAGTTTCCGGTCTCACACTGAGGATGGATGCTGATGATGATGCATTCTGACGTTGATGATGATACGCCATTGCTTGACTTGTTTGGATGCTTGATATGTTGTTATGAGGACCTGATATGCTAGGCCGGTGGACCATTCGTGTGTATGCCTGATGTATGTGTTATGGAAGTGGGCCAGGGTGGAGGAAAGTCCTCCAAGGACCCTGAGCTTACTGAGATGTGTATCTCACCCCGTGTGGGGCTTATGATTTCAGGTGATTCTTCTGGGAGAGAAGAACAGACGCAGGGCAGGAGGCCCTAGAGATGACGTGCTGCTGAATGGGAAGCAGCAAGGAGAGCTGCGAGCTCTTTTTGACTTTGTTTTTGTTTTGTTCCCTTGATAGGGATGGGGTGTATGTACCCTATGACGTGTATAGTTCTGTATACCCCCTGTGAGGGCTGATGTTATTTTGGATCACCATGACATGGTGAAGACCTGATGTATATTTTGATGAACAGAACTATTGATGTATATATATGATTCTCCTGAGCTTATATTGGATGTTTTTTAGTTATCTGCCTATCTGAATAAGCAATTTGTCTATATGTGTATTGTATGAGATAAACTGGATCAGCAGGGGTATGATATGGTTTTGTATGTGTGTGTGTTGGTGATATGCTGGGTTTCCATACATAATGAATCAGGAAAATCGATCTTGTGCTTCCGCTAAGTTTTAAATGAACGTTTTAAGCGCTAACTGATATCATAATGATAACACACCGGAGGCCTACGGGGTGTTACATTACTTAAGCCATGAAAAACTAATTAATCGATTACACGAAAATGGTAATCGATTACACAGTACAAAACACAGAATATGTCACCCTGACTTAATCGATTACCATCCTATCATAATCGATTACATAAGCTCATTTAAAACCAGAGACTGTATGTGATAATCAATTACATTGTTCATATATCTTTTTCAAGATGAGCTAAGAACACTTTAATCGATTATTTTACATTGTTTATATATCTTTTCCAGAATGAGCTAAGAACGCTTTAATCGATTATTTGGAAAATTAATCGATTACATTAGTTCAAATAATCGATTACAAGGACGATTTAATCGATTAAATGCAGTTAAATCTGTTTTTTTATAAAAATTTGTTGGGTCTTTTGTTTTGACAGAACTTGATTTTGCGAATAACTAATTACTTACAAAAGCTCTCAACGTCTGAGAAAAGATATTCTAAGTTACATTGATCTTGTTTTAAAAATCCAGAACTCATGCATCATTGATTATGTTGGTTTGAACAAGATTTGACAAGAGTTTTTCAAAGAGAGTTGATTCCAAGAATTGCATTCATTCAACCTGAGATTGTTTGGTAAAATTCATTCACTCATCTTCTGAAAATCATAATGTTGTATCTCTCTTAAACTCTTGCTATGATTTGATTGTTTACTTTTGTTTCTTGTAAATTCTTAGATCAAAGAGGTTTTTTAAAACTTTTCTAGAGTAGTGTCTCTAAAGGGAAGAATAGAGAAGGCTTATCTAGTTCTTGATCATTAGAAGTTTGAAGGGGATTTAGATTACCTTTCTTTATCTAAGGTTGATAAAGGTGGTCACTTGTAGCTTGTAAAGAACAGATTTTGATATAGTAGAACTCTAGCCAAGGTTTGGTTAGAAGAAACTGAATGTAACTTCTCTTTTGAGGAGCGAACCATTATAAATTTGGTGTTCTCTTAATTCTCATCTTGTTGTCTTAATTTGCTTATCTTATGGTTAATCTTTTTGACATCAATTGATAGACTTTCTGCTACTGCTTGAAGTGAAGGGTGAATCTTGATTGATTGAAAGTTTCAGTTTTAAGAAGGGTGTACTTGTGATACGATCTTTAATTTGCCGCTAGTTTTCAAAGAAATTTTTAAAGTCTTTGTTTAACCAATTCACCCCCCCCCTCTTGATTAATTGTGTGTGTTCATATTGTTTTCAATTTTGCCATGCATTTAACGACAACTTGTCCTTCTTTGTTACTTACACAAAGATGAATTAAGAAACAACAAAGTGTGCATGCAAGTAACAAGGGTCTTTATTTACAATGTTCTTTTTCCAGATTGTGAAATAGGTCATTGTAAGAGAACTGGATGGAATAAAATGTGATTGAATTGGTTACTCAATGTATGGTTTAGAGGTGGACCTATATGTATTTGAGGGCGGACAAATACATTTTAATAAAGTCAAATGTATTTATTTAAATATTAATATTTTGCACCCCTTAATTTATATGTTTGAATTTCCTTAACTATTTTCATGTGAGGATACATAAATATACCTCTTTATTTTAATAAAATTATAAGTATTTAATTTAAAATTTTATATTTACACCTCCTATTTTTAGTTTTTTGAATCCATTACCTCTTTTTCTCACACTTCTATATTATTAAATTACTTTTTCTAAATAAATTACTCCACTGGTTCGTATCCGAGATCCGCCACCAGTATGGTTATTGTTTCTCTTGATGGATCGAATTGCTAATTCTTGCATTTTGTGTTAGTTTTTTCTCAGCAAAGAAATTCAATTAGGTCCTTTAATTGGGTTCCTCAATGAATAAAATTTTCAATCAAAGTTTATATATTTCATTAGCCAAAAGTAGTTGATTGTAGTGTTTTAAATAATTAAAGGACCTATTGAACTTTTAAATAATTGAGGGATCCAATTAAAGTGTTTTAAACAATTGAAAGACTTAATTAAATTTTTTAATAATTAAGAGACCCAATTGAACTTTTAATTATAATTAAGAGACCAATTAGATAATTAAGCTTAATTAATTGGTAGGATTTGAATTGAATAAAGTGAAAGAAAATTGGAGTTTTTATTTTTATCTATTGGAGTTTGTACATTATGATTGTGTTCATGTTCTATTTTCAAAAGGGATAATTTTAGTATTACTAAGATGCTATTAATAATTGAGAGCATACCATGTTCAAGATTGTATTGGAAAATATGACTTTCTAGCATCTTGACAATGACACAAATTTTGATTTAATATGGGTCAAAGACCTATTTGGTCTTTTATTTTATTTTTTTGTTCAGTTTGGTCTTTTATTTTTTTAAAAGTTTAATTTGATCATTTATCTTTTTTTGTTCAGTTTAATTCTTTGTCTTTTAAAAAGTTTATTTTGATCATTTTTTTGGTTCAGTTTAGTCCTTCGATCCATTTAAGATTGACGTCGTTAATCATTTAAGAATGAACATCTTTTGTTAAAAATGAAGTGGAGGGAAAAGGGAGAAAAATGGACCAAAAAATTTCATTTTTAAATGATTAACGATATCAATCTTAAATAGATTGAAGGACTAAATTGAACAAAAAAAAATAAAATAAAGGATCAAACTGAACCAATAACTTAAAATAAAGGACCAAATATATATTTTTTAAAGATAAAGGACTAAACGAACAAAAAAAAAGATAAAAGACTAAATTAAACTTTTAAAAAGAAAAAGAACTAAACTAAACCAACAAAAAAGATAAATAAGTCATTTAGCGTTTAATATATAGTGTCATTCGTGGAATAAGATATTAGAATGGTTGGTTGAGGGTTTAATAGGCATCTTCTAGCACAATTTACCACCTATAATAACATGAAGGGTGGTATAGGATAAACATTATCACTTTGTTAAACTTATTTTCTATGCAAAAAGTTGGATAAACCACTTACTGCAACATTTTACTCTTGTATGAAAAGATAAATATGGACTAAGAAAATAGCAAGTTTGGTAAATTAGATAAATTGCAAAATTTCCACTTTTTTCTCTTTTAAGAAACATAAAATGTTAACAATTTTAATTCTTGTATAACCGTAAAAGGTTTTTCAAAAGATGGGAGAATTATTTTCACAAGTTTTTCAATGATGAACAAGGTTGGGGTACTAATATTGAGGGGCCTGAAACACAAGAGGAGGAAAGAATTTAGTTTATTACCATAGAATTCACATTGGAAAGGTTAAAGAAGTAGTTTGGATGAAAAATGATAAAGTTGTTGGCGTAGATGGTATCCCTAATGAAGTTTGGAAGTTTATGGGAGAACAATATTTATTTGGCTCATTATGGCCCCGTTTGGAGGTGATTGTGAGTTTTCTATTTTGGGGTTTGAATACAATTTTCAAAACAAAACGTGTTCAAGTAAAATGGGATTGAGTTGATTTTTTTACTCAATTTTAAAATTGTTTTCAACTTATTTTAAAATAATAAAAATAGTTTTTTCTTCTTGTTTTTGGTTTCGTGTTAACGCTTACACTTTTGTGACGTCCCTTCACATTTGTCCTATTGTTGATATGCAACACCTTTTCACCGCACCACCTTTGTTCTACAACACTATTATTGTCCTTTTCAGTTTCCCTACAAAATCCAAAATTGATAACTTTTGGAATGATTTCCCTATAAAACACCAAAACAATAGCAATGATGCAATCAGTGACGACATGACCATGCATTGTCTTTGCAACTAGCGATGATGCAAACACAACATGGAGTTCGTCTCTATAGTCGATGGTGGCACAACAATAGTTCGTCTTCTCAATTGGTTGCAGCCTAACAAATGTTCATCTTTATAATTGACAATAGTGTGTAATGGTGGTTTGTCTTCACAAGATGACAACTAGGTTTTGGTCCCTTTGCTTTTGTTTGTGTTCCAATAGAGGACTTCAAAGAATGTTTGCCGTATGTGGTTTGCTTATTTGAGGGTGGGTTCAACGGAGAGGATAAATGTGAAACGAATCAAATTTTGCAACTTTTTAAAAATCAAAAGTAAAATATTTAAAACTAAAAATTGAAAACAAAAAACTGGATTTAATTTTTGAAAACGTAATACTTAAAACTAAAAACCATATCGAACAGGGCCTAAGCTTTTCAATGAGTCTAAGATTTAAGATATCAGGAGTGGAGGAAAAGTACTTTGGTCTCAATTTTTAAGAACAACGAAGATATATAAAATTATGCTAACTACATAGGTATAAACCTTGAGTCACACTATGAAGCTATGAGAAAAGATGATTGAGCTTAGATTGAGTTATGAGAAGAGATGAATGAGCATTGATTAAGAGTAGAAACAAGGATTATCGAGAATCAATTTGATTTTATGCTAGGGAGGTCTACAACATAACCCATTTATATTTTATGAAAGTTGATGGAAAAGTACAAAAGTAAGGAAAGAGACTTGCATATGTTTTTTATTGACATGGAAAAAAGCTTATGACTTTGTTCCAAGAGAAGTGTTATGGAAGACTTTGGAAAAAAAGATATGTGCATGGCTTATATCCAAGCTATACAAGACATGTATGAAGGGATAATTCCAAAAGGTAAAACTCAAGACTTTCCTATCAAGATAGGATTACATCAAGACTGAACTTTAAGTCCATATTAAATCTAGTCTTAGACGTGCATATCAAGGACATACAAAAGATTGTCCCTAATTGCGTGCATTTTGCGAAGGAATAATCTTAATTGAGGAATCAAGTGAAGTAATTTACAGTAAGCTTGAACTCTAGAAGGAAACTTTGAAAACGAAGGTTTTTTGCTCCAAATAGGAGCAAGACAAAGTATATGAATTAAAATTTTAGCAAGAGACAAATGATTTTGGCTTGAAAGTAAAATTGGGAGAAAATATCATTCCACATATTACTAAGTTTAAATATTTGGGATCAATCATACATGATAAAGAAATTAATGAGGACGTCACACATAGGATACAAACTAGATAGCTTAAATGGAGAAAGACATTAGATAAACAAATTTTATCCTTATACGTCCGACTATACTAGAGTGAAGCTTCATACACCATTCAAATTTCTTTTACACCATTAGTGTAATAGTGCATTTCCCATTCTACCCTCGACTATTTAAATTAATAAAACTTCTCATTTTCTCTCTTCTCCTTCGTTCGTCTCCCCCGTGCAGTGGTTTCTTCATCCTTTCATTTTTTATCGTTTCCTTCTCCCTTTGGTGGTGGCATTGCCTGGTCGCGTGTTCTGTGGGTGGTGGCGACGCTGGTGAGGTAAGTTTTCTGGTCCCCTGCTATTGTTTTCTGTGATTAGTCTGTTAATGGGAGTAGGCGACGCTATACGGATTCGGTAATCCGTAAGCCCCATACTGATTAGCCAATCCGTATGGATTATACGGATCACGTAAGCCTTATACGGATTGGGCAATCCGTATGGGTTATACGGATCACGTAACCCGTATAACTCATACGGATTAGCCAATCCGTATGAGACTTACGGATTACGTGATCCGTATAACCCATATGGATTGACTAATCCGTATGGGGCTTATGGATTACGTAATCTTTATAGCGTATACGGATTAGCCAATCCGTATGAGGCTTATGAATTACGTGATCCATAAGCCTCATACGGATTAACCAATCCGTATGAGGCAACTTTTTGGAAAAAATGCTTTTTAAATAATTAGGAATATGATTTTTCAATTGTTATCCATATATTGATGATGACATGCTTTTTAAATAATTAGGAACATCATTTTGCAATTGTTAGCCATACATTGATGATGACATGCTATGGATTGTGTGTGCTTGTTTACATGTGATTTTCAACAACAAAGAACTATTAAATATAGACTGTATGGTTGTGAGTACGCTTGATTTTTCAGATGATGTTTGCAAATGGATGGTATTTAATTAATTAATTAAGAATAAACTAGCCATTTTTCAAGTGACATAGAGGAAGCCACCTATCAATCATAGAATAGCCATAAATTGTTGTTGTTGCAGTTACTGAAAAACATGAATTGTAGAAAAAAGCATGAAAATGTTATCAAGAAACACTACACTAATGGATGCTGAAATTTGGTTCATTTAGAAGGCTTTCCTTGACTACTTTTTGTTTCATGCACTAAACACCCAAATAAGTGAAATTTCATTCATTTAAAAGGTTTTCCTTGATTGCTTTTGTTTCATGCATTAAACGCCATAAGTGTGTAAATCATTATGCCTGTGAATGAAAGTTGTCGAACCTGTTATGGGATTCTTTTCAGTGAAAATTAGACTTTATAGCTGGCTATGCCTGTGAATGAAACATGTGTAACCCGGTATGAGATTCTTTTGTTAGAATTGGACTTTATAGGTGACTATGCCTGTGAACGAAACTTGGGTAACCCGGTATGGGATTGTTTTGTTAGAATTTGACTTTTTAGTTGATTATGCCTGTGAATGAAAGTTGTCGAACCTGTTATGGGATTCTTTTCAGTGAAAATTGGACTTCATAGCTGGCTATGCCTGTGAATGAAACATGTGTAACCCGGTATGAGATTCTTTTGTTAGAATTGGACTTTATACGTGACTATGCCTGTGAATCAAACTTGTGTAACCCGGTATGGGATTGTTTTGTTAGAATTTGACTTTTTAGTTGATTATGTCTGTGAATGAAAGTTGTCGAACCTGTTATGGGATTCTTTTCAGTGAAAATTGGACTTTATAGCTAACTATGCCTGTGAATGAAACATGTGTAACCTGGTATGAGATTCTTTTGTTAGAATTGGACTTTATAGGTGACTATGCCTGTGAATCAAAGTTGAATCAAATCATGTATGAGTTTTAGTCTGACATGATAATCTAACATATAAACAAATGTTGTACAGATTATGGCTAGGACTAGAGGAGGAATGCAACGGCCTGTTGGTGGAGCTACTGAGGGCATAAGTTGATAGCATCCGTTCGTCGAGAATGGGCGGGTGTTAGTGTTCCTAAGGATCCTCCAGTTAAGGATGCTCCAGTTGAGGATCTTCCAGTTAAGGAACCACATATGCATGTTGATGTACCTGCGACAGAGGATGTAGGTACTGAAGGTTTTGCAGGAGGTCCAGAAGACTGTTCAGTCTTAACTGGTTATGCCGACCATGTGGCTGTTAAAGTATGGTCAGGAGAGGTATTTATAAGACAATCACATCTTGTTTAGGATAATATCTTTGGTTTTGAGTTATTGTAAACATGTGTTCATGTATTTGTTGTAGGAACGTACAGAGCTAAAGTTGGCTTCCCATGGACGTAAGGTTACTAAATTTGGGAAACCAGTTGCTGAGATTGAAGGGTTAGTGGCTGCTACTGGCCTTAGTCCGCTGATACGGTGCTCAGTGGACACTGGAGATCGGGGATTGTTGTCTGCATTTGTAGAGAGATGGCACGCTAAGACATCCATTTTTCATCTCCCTGTCGGCGAAATGACTATTACGCTGGATGACGTCGCCTCCCTACTGCATATACCTGTCATGGGAGTCTTCCACACGTATGAGCAGATAGACGTCAGAGAGGCTATTACGCTGTTGGTGGAGCTGCTGGACGTCACTGTAGCTGAAGCCAAGACGACACGGTGCTACGGGGAATATGTTCGATTGTCCTGGCTTCGAGAGCTATATTTTAGACTGTGTGACTCTAGGCAGTTCGGCCAGATTCAGCAAATTTCAGAGCTGCCTATGTTGGAAGTCCTCTCCGCTGACGATGTTGACGAGTGATGGGTCCACTTCGTGGATCACCTTAAATCAACCGGTGACTTGGTACATTATCCAAGTCACTGTGTTCCTGGATATATGGAGTGGTTCTATCGGATCTCACATCCGTTTATGACTCTGACACAGTATACACAGGCCCGTTCACATGCTCTACTTGGGTCCAGTACTGATGTTCATCCCCCCCCCCCTCACCCAGATGTGGGTTCACATGCATCACATGATACTATGGAAGACCAGTCGCCAGCACATGCAGTGGTAAAAATATTACAATTTGTTTATTCATTGTGTTCTCAGATTTCATTACATTGTCTAATGCATTTTGTTGTTTTGTTGTAATTTCAGTCTGTTTGCCAACGGCTGGCTGAGGACTTGCAAGCCTTGATCGTTGACGGCCTATTACAGAGGGAACGAATGCATACTCTAGGACACGACAGATGTTGCTTCTCGCTCGTAGTGTAACACCCCGTGTGCATCCGGTGTATTATTATACACAATAGCGTAGCAATTATCATAGATAATTAAAGTTGGAAGCAGCAAACCAAAATGACGTCATCAACCGTCATTACCAGCATAAACTGTACATAATATACATATATGGTGAATTCTCTTAATATACAAGTACATTTCTCAAAACTATACAATTTCCTGATGTGTTGCCAAAATATAGGCATACATACAAAATATCCAAAATATAGAGCCAACAGCTCCTCACTATGCCTAGGTTTCCTTCAGAACTATATCCCTCTACTCGGGTCTCTTGCCCTGGGATCTATCCACTGCACCCTAAGCCTCACCTGCAAAACATAATCCCTAACAGGGGTGAGATGACAATCTCAGTAAACTCAAGGTCCTTGGAGGTGTTTCCTTCCCCTGGTTCACTTCCATGCACATACAATATCAAAGTTTGCATTATAAATTAGCCATCATAGCTACCCAGTCATACCACATGCATGTTTCACAAATGCCACAGTATACGTACCCATACACATTGCCTGAGAAAGATCATCCACAAAAGGGCACGTTCTCTCAGGACTTTGTTTTTCAATGCCTGAGGAAGATCATCTACTGAAAGGCACATTCCCTCAGGACTTTGTCTGCCCATACCTGAGAAAGATCATCCAATGAAGGGCACATTCTCTCAGGAATTACATGGACACCTATGGATTTTCCCAAGGAAGATCATCCACTCAAGGGCACATTTCAAAGGGAAACATAGTACCCTATTCAACTGGCCAGAGAATCTCATAAAATCACATCACACATACTATCACAGTATCTAAATTATCATCAGTCACAGAACACTATCACAGTGTTCATCAATCACATGGTCAATAAGCAATAACATCCAATTTCCAATATGCATGTCATACGATAACCATCACCCCCCTGGGGATGGTGGAACACAAGCAAGGAAATACTTCCAAGGGCGAAGAGCTTACCTGCTCTCAGTGCTATACCGGTTCTCCCGGCGTCATGGTCACCACCACCAGCAGAATCACTATCACGTCCTATACCAGGCATAAAACAAACAATCAATAACGGTCTTCAGCCGTTATAATGAAAGGAAATACTAATCCTTTCCAAAATCTCTAAGTTCTCTAACTTAAGGTTTATCCAGCTCATCAATCACTAGTCATCTCATAGACCCTCAGTGGTCTATCTCAGCTTAATCAAAGCACTTGAAGCACTTGAGTCATCACAAGACTCGGTGCAAGTCAACACAATGAGCTCTAAGCTATATACAGCCCAAATAACTCAAGAATTCAACATATGGATTGAACGGTTCTTTTCACACACAAGACACCATTCCAAAAGCCTCTCAAGCACATCAACATCAATATCAAGGCTCATGCATGTCACCACATAGTCAAATAACTCAGCACACTAACTATACATGCATTACATAGAGCCAAGAACCAAAGTTCACCAAACTAACAACTGAGAGCTAATCCTTCATCCTTACCACATTCTAAACACACTCTTCTAAGGGACCCAAGGCTAATTCTAGCTCTATCACAAATGGGTCACTATTCACCCAAAACCCAACTCACAATTAACCGGTGAAACTCGAGTTTCTTACCTCAAAGATGGCAAGGAAGACATCTGACCACCTCCCCTAGCTTGGGTGTCCGTGAATCGCCGTCGTTCCTCGCCAAACTCGAGTTCTACGAACTTTCCTTGAGAAAGGGATTTCTCTAATTTGGGGCTTTTGGGAAGATTGATGAAGGATAATGGCTCACAAGTGGTTTTCAACAAGATTAGAGGTTAAAGGAAGGTTTTTAGGTCAATAATGGTGAAGGAATGAAGCTTAGAGCTTCAACAATGGCAGAAAGTCGGTGGAGGAAGAAGAAATCAAAATTTTTTGGGCCAAAACTCGTAAAATGGCCTTTATATACTGGGTCTGCCCCCATGGCGCGATCCGCTCCACTCCCGCCAACCGCGCCAACATCCAGAACCTGTGGCACCACCTGCGCCACTATGGCGCCACTCGCGCCAACCTTCAGGGAAAAACAGGTCCTCTGGGTTGTCTGGCGTCACTCGCGCCAACCTGGCGCCTTTGGCGTCAACCTCCAGAGCCTCTGGTGCCACTCGCGCCATCAACTAGTGTGCATGGCGCTGATCGTGCCACACCGGCGCTACTAGCGCCACACCTCTGCACTGGTTTTCTGCAGAAAAACCCTGGCGCTATCCGCGCGAAACTCGCGCCAGGACTGAGGGTTATTATACGTAGTGTCAGGGAATACGACATTGTATTTAGTCATAGAAGACGGCCTAGAGATGCACAATGGAGGCACCTAGAGTAGTCCGTCATTGTTTTTTGTACTGATGACCACATTTATGTCCGACATAGTTGTTTATGTTTTTTTTTTTTGTTATGTTGGGCAAACTTACTTGGTTATTTATACCTATATATTGACACAGTTATGCAAATTAACAATTTATTCATTGTTAAAATTGTTCTACACATTTGTTAAGTCTACATGTTCAGTACGCAACCTCATACATCTAGCATACATTTGCATTCTACTAATGTAATTATTGTGCCAGGCTTGTGCCTCGCTGGTACAGTGAGTATCCCACAAGAACGCAGTCAACGGCAAAGGACAATTTGTCCTTTAATAAAACTTGTTTCATATAATAACATTAGACAATGATGAGTTTGACAAATTTATGTAGTTGCATAAAATAAAGAAATTAATGTCATACCTGAACAAAGTGATTACCAAAAACATGACCAATACACAAAATGAGATGAACTTGGGGATCTCTAGGGGGTTGGCTTCTTAAAGGAAAAAAAATGTCATACTCTACTGAAGTGAAAGAGATACTACAATGACGTTATATCTTGATGCAATCACATGCCCCCATTTCCGTAATATCCATCCATTTATCCATAGTAACTTGTAAATAAATGGTTATCAAATATATTTAATGTGCATCATTTGCCTTGTTATTAAATCCATATAATGATTAAACCAAATGAACTTTTACCTTGGAGAATCCATCAACCAGTAGGGACCGTTTTAAGGTTTCAAATCTTTGTATCCCACCAAACAAGGCTATATATCCATCAATCCATTCTCCAAGTTCTTTGAGCAAATGATTGCGTACCAAAGACCAAGATTCTTCACCATAACCTAATAAGGCAGCAATTACGCGATATCCACAATTACCATCTGCTTTCACATCAGTGATATTCAAGATAAACTTCTACATAAATGGATGAAATTGATCTAGCATTGGAACCATCCCGTGTTGCATGTCAACATCACATGAGGAAAAGGACTATTTTGGAGTGGAGCAACTATTCTGCACTGAATGAAACTCGTCTACATACTCAAAGTAAAACGGGTCCCTTCTCATTGACCTTTCGTGCTTTGTCATCTTCTTCTTTGGAGCACCTTTAAATCAGGGTACGCAGTTTCTTTAAGTTTACTTTTAAGTGTCATTCTCCCACACAAATCATGCATACCTTCACTTGAAAAGTTTAATCTCCACCAAAAAATATGAACGGTGTCAATTGGAATGCTACCAACCACATACTTTGCTAGCTCACACGCACAAGGCAAACCATGCGTTGTCCTCATAACACATCCACACCGAGAAGGATTTTTCCCTGCATAATAAACTCGCTCAAACTCAGCAGCAATTTGGTTTAACGCGTATCTGGATACCATGCCAACAAGTCTCTTGTATAAAGTGACTTTAAAAACATATCCTACAACATGTGTGTTTTTCTCCAAAGATGCCTTGATTTCATTATGTTGCAAGGTGATCATGTTCTTCATGCATCCCAAACAGTGCATAAGACTCCACCCTGCATATGGGTCATTTAATCAATTAATTCAAAATACAATAAATTTATGGAAATATCAATGTAAGCAGTGTAAAATAACAAACTTACCTGTTTGTTGTTGTATTTCCAAAATGCATGACTTTGTTTGTCCATGCTATGACAAACTTTTCTTTGTGGGGATTCAACCAAGTGTCCTTCACGTAATCAACAAACGTAGGCTACGGTGCACATGCAACATCAAACTTCTTAACACATTCATGATATTGCTTTCTGGTAGCACAGTCAACAAGACTTCCCTATGCTTCCATCACACACTCCCATGCATGACTCTGCCTAACATAAGTTTTGCATTTTGCCTTCACATTCTTGTCAATGTAAAACCAACACAATAAATTGATTGAATCTGGAAAAACACATTTCACAGCAGTCATCAAGGCTGAATCTCTATCGGTAACAATCACCTTTGAGAAGAATTCACTTTTCAAAAATCTCTCTCTAAAGCGTTCAAGGGCCCAGGCAACATTGTTGATGCGTTCAGCCTCTAAATAGGCAAATGCAACTGAAAATGTCATCCCGGTAGGTGTGACACCAACAATGTCAAGTAAAGGAAGTTTGTACCTGTTTGTTTTGTAGGTACTATCTATGAGGAACACCATATGATATGCATTACTCAGCTGTACTGCATCTGGATGTGCCCAAAACAAGTCACGTACAACATTTTCATCCTTCAATCGATGCTAATGAATGTACATGTCGCGTTCAAGAAGTTTCATTAACTGTTGCATTTCAGTATTATCGCCTTTTGTACGCGTCTAGTATGCATATCTTGCATTGTAAACTTGCTTCAAACTTGTTACATTATTGGCATTGTGCTACTTCATAGTTAACAGAATATTTCTTGGTTTCACCATGGACCTTGTCATATCAACAACAATCACTTTTTCCTCCTTAGTTATTCGACCAGCATATGGGTGTCTATAGAATGACTTGGCCAAAACATGATTATGATTGCCACATATTAGGTTCACCATCCACCCTTGTCCTCTCGGGATTGGTTTACCTCGCAACTTAAAAGGACACTCATATTTTCTGGTGCTAGTGACTAAAGGTGTGAAACCTTTTTTGCATGCTCTATATTTTCCACTCCTTTCACAACCAATTAACACAAATGACGTTCTTCTTACTTTTCCAGTTTTTGTGTCACTCCTCATTATAACCGCTACAAAATCATTCTCAAATGCAACCGTACGAGCCCATTTCAATATCGCATCATGCGATTCAAACACCTACACAAATGGATAATTCATATTTAATATGCTAAATAGAATCATATAACAACTTTAAATACATTCAAATACACATTATTACATCATTCGTTTGGAACGCTGTAGAACAATCAATTAAACAAGCATTATCCTCAAACGCATCGGGGTCTACACCATTGTCTTCATTAAATTCAAATGCATCAGCGTCTGCTCCAATGTCTTCATCCATATTAACTTCTTCTAACATTATACTGTCATACATCTAGTCATCGTTGTCCATCCTAACAAATAACAATTTAATTTAACATAAAAAGCTTCATGTAAAAGCTAAGACCAATACACACGAATAAAATATACAGGACGCATGCCTGACACGCATAAAATGACATTGACAACACTATGACGAATGCTATAAAATAACTTTGTGGTCCTCTAATCAGTGGCCAACAATTTTTACAGAACGTATGCATGATACACCATGTCGAAAGGTAAAATGACATTAACAACACTATGACAAATGCTACAAATTTTACAGAACACATGTGAAATGGTAAAACCTCAGTCAAAATTGACAATGCAAAGTACCATATCGATAAAAAAACAAATTAATAATGATATGTCTTAATCAACGTTGGATAACAAACAAGGCTCTATCACAAACACAACCACATAACTATAAATAACACAAAACACCCTTAAGACAACCACACACTCTCACACAACAGACCTCCACAACCAAAAATTCCATCTCACTTTTATGTCATTCTTAGGAGAAACAAGCAGTCAAACCATTTCTAACTCCAAATTGGCATTCATTTTTCCAAATGGATCAATGAAACACAACCAAACTAGTGTTTATTTCCAATGTCCCACTCTAATACCAATGCGCATTTCTAATGAGTGTTTTTTTCAGTCACGCAAGACTAGAATGCACAACACCCTTCTCCTAACCAATAACCAATCTGTGAATGAAATCTACTACTGAAAGTCATCCCTAGATGTAGCTCAACAATATTTTTTTCATTCTCTGCAACTGAGAAATGATGATGATGTTTGCACAATGTTAATGTGCAGCGAGCAATACTCGTGTGTTTGCCCTATAGAATTAGTGTACCATCAACAGAACATCCGATGATATACTCAACCTACTTTAATCCACCATCGTCCCTACACATGATGCAATCTTATATTACAACGGCAAATCGAACATACCACGACAAGCAAATTTTGTGGGTTATTCCTTCACTGTAACAAATCCAATCAGATTTGAAATTCCTTCAAGATGCAACATTCAAACACTCAAGGATGTCATCAAGCAAGTTGCGCCTATAGGGGTCCCCCTTATGGAATTCACAACTCACAAGTGGTAAGAAAATTGTTTTTTCGAAAGCCATCCCATGCAAAATATTCACACAACACAATCGAATATCACATAATAGAGTTGATGACCGATGAAGACGTGTTAAAGATATTAGCAAAATACAACTACTGAAAACGTTTTTGTTCAATCTAAATTTTAGCTATTGTTAACAAACCAGTTACCCAACAAGTCCTGATAACAGATGCAGGTGTTGGGCATATGCTCACTAGAATGATTGAAACGGAACAAGAACACATTCGCTGCACACCATCCTTCGTTATTTTCATTTTATTAATTTGTGTTTTTTTCGAGTTTGTCTCTGTGTCTCTCATGTGAATCAAAGTTATTCAAGTGTTTTTTTATTATTATTATGTGCAACTACGTGTGTTTATTATTATTCATGTTTTTTCATGTTTGTCCTGATTTATATTTATTAATTTTATTTACTGTTATCCTTATTCAACAATTTTACTAATTTATATGGTTTAATTTATTAAAATAAACTCAACTTTATTCAAAAACATATTTGCAACAATTTTACAAATTTTAAAAAACCAACAATCTCAAACCATACGGATTATGTTATGATCCATACAGATTATGCAATATCATCCATACGGATTCAATAATCCGTATTAACCACACGGATTATGGATCCGTATACAGATTAACCAATCCGTATAGATCATACAGATTACATAATCCGTGTGGTTAATATGGATCAACAAATTCGTACGGATTACACAGATTAGGTAATCCGTATAGATCATACTGATTACCGAATTCATATACTCCATACGGATTACCGCATCCGTGTAATCTATACGAATTACCGCATCCGTATGATAGCAAAACTTACCACTTACCTCTGCACTGCGACAACGCAATCAGGCCCTCCGACAATCACCCACATGTCTGACGAAATGGACGAAATGTCCCCAATAATCACCAACCAAAATGACACCAACACCTCGGGCGATCCAAATGAGCAACAAAAAACAAACAAACTGCATTGGGACCTCAGCTACACTTCATATACCTCAACTGTCCTTTAGGGGTACTTTTGGGTTTTTAAAAAAATAAATGTAGTAGAAAAATATTGAATGGTGTATGAAGAAGCACTCCTATACTATATGGTAGTGAATGTTAAACTTTAAAAAGACAACATAAAAGAAAAGTGGGAATAGCAAAAAATGATAATGTTAAAATTGATGTCTGATCATACAAGAAAAGACATAATACAAAATGACGGCATATGAGAAAAAAATTGATGTAACATCCATTGAGGGAAAGATGACAAAAAATCAGTATACAGCATGATTTTTAACCTATAAAAAAGGAGGAAAGGGAGACCAAAAAGAATATTAGAGAAGTCATCAAGGATGATCTTAGACTTAATAATACTTCTTAAACTTTAATTTTTAACCATGTTGAATGACATCGTATGATTCATATAGCCCATCTCACTTAATGAAATAAGACTTAGTTGTTGTAATATTACAATTGATTCACCATATACAGTTCACATTAAAATTTCACTACTTACTACTTACTAACCCCATTGTCTGGAGGCTCCACGCTATGCGCAGATAAGGAGGGAATATTGTACGCAACCTTACCATTGCATATGCAAAGAAACTGTTTCCAGATTCGAATCCATGACCAATAAATCACCAAGACACAACTATAATCGTAAAATTTGTAAGTTAAAAACATTTCAGGAGGTTGAATAAAAATACATAAAAAGCATTAAAATAAAATCAACAGAATTTATTTCCCTATGTATAGCGAGACACAAACGTAAGGAAGTAAAGAGAAGAAAAAGAAAATAACATAATCCAACTTGTATCAACAATTCAATCTGCAATGTACAGGCATCAAATTTTTAACTGTCCAAAGAAACATGAATTGTTAATAGCTAAAAAAAATGATTTCAATTGGAACAAAAACTGGTGAATACCTAAAATTAAAATAATGGCAAAATTATGCCAACCATGGAGGTTTTGCATAACGAAATCCTCCAAATTTGCAGGACACTAGTTGCTTGCAAAATCAATTGAGGTTATATGAGTGTTAGATCCTCCAAAATTAATGGCAAAACATTAGTTTCCACCTCATTGCTATTGAAGAATCAATTTCATATACAATTTGTGGAAAGCTCAACAAATATGCAGAGATGATCTTCTGAACCTTTTATTCTTTCATTATTTTGATTTGTCCAAAACTAAGGAAAAGGAAAAGTTTTCCATCAGGGCAAACTAGCCCTAAGTTCTTTCCTATCCGGGCCACAAGCCTGAAATTCAGAAGATCACCAATCAGTTGAATAAAACACATCATCTACCAAGTAACACTAATAATTCTTATTTACGTGAATGTAACAGCATCTGCATCTAATTTTCATGTAATTTTAAAAACTGTGTATGTTTGGGTTGTTCACTTTGACACTAGAACAGCGTAGAAATTAAATCAACCATCACTCTAAATTAAAGTCTTCCCTTCATGATTTCAAATATCTAAACTCTTGTCTAAAGTACTCTCGGTTCCAAAATAATTTTCATTTGAGAGGTTTTAATTGGTTTCAAATTATTTGTGACTTTAAGAAATTAAGGAAGTATCAATTATTTTTCTTTTCAACTCTATCCTCATCTTTTAGTATCTCCATTAAGTGGAATGAGAAAATTAATGGAATGAATGGTAACACAATCAGGTGAGCTTATGTTCCTTGAAATTGAGAATATTTCATGACTTTCTGAATCCTTGTGCAAAGCCTTAAATGACAATTATTTCCAAACGAAAGGAGTAATATTCTCCCCAATTTAAGCAAAATACTACTGAATGTTTCATGTATCGTTTGATTTGCTTATACCGAAATTCACGTAACATTTGATAATAAACGAATGAAGAAAGATACATATAATAATGAGTAAAGATGAAAATATCACTACCTCGACACCGAAGCCTTTTACATATACATTGGTAAATAAATCAGATGGCTCTGGCATTTGACTTTCCTGGAAATCAGAAAAGAACACAGAACTGATTGTAAATCACATAGGACAACTGCAGGAGATGGAAATATGTGGGATAACAAAATTAGTATGAGAAGAATAAACAATCAAGATATAGTTTCACCTTTGCTTTGGCAATGGCTTCATCAACTTCTTTTCTTATTTCCTTTTCAATGTCCTGAAAGAAGAAAGAGCATAATATTTTAGCACTTGTAAAAGTTAATGATCTACATTTTTGAAGAACTTAATTAATTGAGTGAAAATATGTCTGAGTGTGTCGGTTACCCCACTCGGCCAAAAAAATTTCATATATATAGACCAAAGGTCTTTGAGTACAAGAGAAGTAAGAGGTCTGATTATACAAGAGAAAAGCAAGATTACATATATGTCAGAGTAGATAAACTAAAACAGCTTTATAGCTGTCACTAATACATCAGAAAGTATAATATAATCTAACAAGAAAATATAACATAATCTGAAACTCCCCCTCATGCTGGAGCATATAGATTGTATGCTCCAAGCTTGGAACATATGAACTGAAGCAGCATAAAATGAAAACAACTTCAGCGTAGAGGACTCATGACTGACACACAAATGCTGAGCCATGATGAACTTCCTCAAACCAAAACTAGGAGGGGTCCTCAAACTCAGATAACAACACAACGGGGCTGGGCTTCAAAAAGACTAGTACTGATTGGAAGACACAACCAACACAAGTAGTCAAAGAGCCTCACCATATGAAGATCCATAGGAACATCGTCTTCATGGATCCTACGTGCCAACCTTCTAACAATAGTGGTTTTTTCCTACCCTGTTCTCCAATCAAAACTGGGTTCTTCTTCATGGTTCGCAATAAAATCTCTATGACCCTTCGAACTTCAGAGTCTCTTCCAACAACAGTATTAATACATGCTACAAGGTCTCTTCCGTAGGTCTTCAGATGCTGAAAGGTTGCTCTGCAAAGGTTCACAACTTCCAATTTTACCTCCTCCTCAGATTTCTCGACACTTTCACTATCTCATCCACTCGTAGAAGACTGAGGATTATATTGTATTAGAGTATAATATTGTATAATGTGAGAATTCACATTCTATTATAGGTAGTTAGATTACAGCTAACTGTTTACAGTTAGTGACAGCTGTTAACTTCTGTTAACAGCTTCTATAAATACCTAAACTGTACTCTTTCTGCATTTGAGTTAATAAAATACATAACTCCATCATTCTATCTGAAATTCTCTCTATCTCAGATTCTCTAATATGGTATCCAGAGCCACGGATCCTTGCGGAGAATCCTAATTTTTTTTTTGAACCCTAGCTTTGTTCTCCCATGGCAAGTTCCAATCCCATCACTTCCGCGCCTCAATCCTTTCCTAACTCCATTACCGAGAAGCTTGATGATTCCAATTTTCTTCACTGGAAGCAGCAGATTGAACCAATGATCAAATCGCACAAACTTCAGCGATTTGTGGTAAATCCAATGATTCATCCTCGGTTTCGCACCCATGAAGATCGAAATGCTGAAAATGTTAATCCCGCATATGAAGCCTGTGAGGTAATGTTGTAACTTGGCTTCAATCGACTCTGTCAAAATCTATTCTTTCTCGTGTTCTTGGTTCGACTCATTCGTACCAAGTGTGGAACAATGTTCATGAGTATTTTCAGCTGCAGACGAAGGTACGTGCTCGACAATTGCACACTGATCTTCGATCTACCTCTCTCGAAGGCAAGACGATGCGTGAGTTCTTGTCTCAGCTTAAGAACATTGCCGACGAACTTGCTGGTGTTGGTAATCCAGTGCAGCACAAAGAGTATGTTGATGCGATTCTGGCTAGTCTACCTCAAGATTATGCGCCGGTGATTGCTGTGATTGAAGGTAAATTTCAGACTCCTCCAATCTCTGAAGTCGAGGCTCTTCTTGCACTTGAGTCTCGCAACAATCAGTTTTGTAAACAATCACTTCTCTATGTTAATTGCACTGCCACCGATTCTTCTGGTTATCGCAGTGGTTCGAATGCTGGTTATGCTCGCGACAGCGGCAGTAGCGGTGTTTACGCCGATTGTGGTGGCGGCAGATCCAACAAAGATATTGGAGGTCGCTTCGCCAATTTTCAGTGTCAGATCTGCTTGAAGTATGGTCACACCGCGAACATTTGCAATTACAGATCTGATGACAATTATCAAGCTCATGAGTCACTGACTCTGTACGATCCTACAACACAGCAACCAGTGCAACTCAATTCACCTCAATCTAAAAAAAAAACAGAACCTCTAAACACCTGGGTTAATCCAAACTCAAAGTCCTCTAATCAAGGTGCTAATGCTAGTTCAGCTATTCCTAGTGCTATGCTAGCTAATACTTCTTCTCAAGCTCCTGCTAATTCCACATGGATTCCGGAATCTAGTGCATGTTATCATGTCACTGGTGAGCCTCCGAATATTCATCAACTAAGTCATTTTGATGGTCCGAATCAGATTACATTGATAACGGCCAAGGTTTGCACATTAAGGGTTCTGGTTCTTCCTTATTCTTGTCTCCTATTAACTCTAATATTTCATTTAAGCTTAACAATTTACTTCATGTTCCTTCCATTACCAAAAACTTGTGAGTCAGTTTGCAAAGGATAACTATATTCTTTGAGTTTCATCCTCATTCTTGTCTTGTTAAATCTCAGGGGACCAATTAGATTCTTCTTCAAGGTGTTGTTGGTGCTGATGGCCTTTATTCATTCCCAAATTTAAAGCTTCAAGATCCTTCAGTGTTGGTGTCTTCCTCAGCTGAATCAACTTCAGATTCTGCTGTTTGTTCCTCTAGTTCAAGTCCTATGTTCAATTCTAATTCTACTAGTTCAGAATCTAAACCCATTCCTGATGTACATACTGTTTCAGATGTATCCTTAGCCCCTAGTTCTAGCACTATGTGGCATACTAGGCTAGGCCATCCCAATTCTCATGTACTTAAACTTGTTCTTAATCATTGTAAAATTGTTCCATTCAATAAAGGTGTTTCTGATTTCTGTTCTTTATGTTGTGTGGGAAAATCACATCATTTACCCTTCTCTATTTCAGAATCTGTTTAAACTGCCCCTTTAGAACTAATTTAAACTGATCTGTGGGGCCCATCTCATTACCTCTCATTCTGGTTATGTTTACTATGTTTCTTTTATTGATGCTTATTCTAGGTTCACATGGATTTATCCTTTAAAGTATAAATCTGAAACTCTTTCTGTTTTTCAACATTTCAAATCAGTGGTTGAACTTCAATTAAATGCTAAAATCAAAAGCATTCAATCTGATTGGGGTGGGGAGTACTGAAGTCCAATAGTCAAGCTCAATCATCTTCAGGCTAGAGTACTTCCACAACTTGCATTTCTCAGTCTGTGGATAGTCAAGCTCTAATCTCTCTTCATTTTTAACCACACAAGCATTTTGCATCAGTCCACATGTCCTCACACACCACAGCAAAATGGTATAGCAGAAAGCAAAAATAGACACTTACTTGAAACTGCGTGTACCTCATTGCTTGGTGCAAATGTTCTTGTTCATCATTGGGGTGATGCCATCCTTACTGCCTATTTTTTAATTAATAGAATGTCATCTTTATCTCTTGAGAATAAATTCCTAACTCAATTCTCTTTCCAAATGTACCTTTATTTCGTGTCTCTCCTCGTATTTTTGGTTGTACTTATTTTGTTCATGATGTTCTCCAGATCGGGACAATCTATCTGCAGGGGCCATTAAATGTGTTTTCTTGGCTACTCCCATCTACAAAGGGGTACCATTGCTACTTACCAGACACTAGACGGTACTACATGTCTGCAGATGTCACCTTCTTAGAAGAAACTCCCTTTTTCTCTTCTTCAATGCAAGATTTCACTTCTGTCCAACAAGTTTTACCTGTCCCATCACTTGATCCACTATTGGCTCCAATTCATGAAATCCTTATTATGGACACAAGTGAAGCCACCTCTCCAACCAGCCCTGCCTCATCACCTCACACTACTCACCAGTACGAGACACAAACAGAGTTATCTAGTCCTATGCCACATGGAGAGTCCTCTACTTCATGTTCGTCACCTTCAGCTATCCATACAACAGTTCCAACTGATGACAACTCTGGGTGGCCAATTGCTCTTAGGAAAGGTATTCGATCTACGAGAAATTTCCATCCTATTTATAATTGTTTAAGTTATCACTGGTTATCTTCTTACTTTTCCTTTGTTTCATCCATATCACATCTCACCATTCCTAAAAATATACATGAAGCACTTGATCACCCTAGATGGCGATAAGCCATGATTCTTGAAATGTAGGCTCTTAAAAGCAGTGGCACATGGGAAGAAGACAGTTGGTTGCAGATGGGTGTATGCTATTGGGCCTAATGGTGAAATTGATTGTAAGAGAAAACAAACAAGAGAGAGAGAGAGAGAAATGAACAGTAACGAACAAGAGAGAGAGAAATGAATAGTAACTGAGTTTCTTTATTTTCTGAGAAATGAAAAATTAGTTACAAAGCTGTGCATGTGAGGTATTTATAACCTCTTACCACTAACTAGATGAAAGTAACTGACAGCTGTGCATTGCAGCTATTCAGTGTACATACAGGTGTGCAAAGTTACATAAAAGGCTAACTACTAACTACAGCCTTGCTAATTACTAATTACAGCTTATTTACAAAGGAGTGTTGTTAGCAAAAGCTAACAGCACTTACATGCTCTAATATCCCCCCTCAAGCTCAAAGGGAAAATTTTTCAGAAGAAACATTTTTCACATTGAGTTTGTTCTTGAGAAAATCAAATCTGGAAGGAGAAAGCGGCTTGGTAAGAACATCTGCCCATTGATCCAAAGCATGAATATGCACAAGAGACAGCTGCTTGGCCAGAATTTTCTCTTGAACAAAGAAAACATCTATTTCCATATGCTTGGTGCGGCTATGAAACACTGGATTGTGAGCAATAGAAACAGCACTTTGATTGTCACAAAAAATAGTAGGAGTGATGAAAGAGACTTTTAACTCAGTGAGAAGAACATAAATCCATGTCAATTCAGTGGAAGTTTGAGCTAAACTTCTGTATTCAGCTTCAGTGCTAGATCTTGCTGTAACTTTTTGCTTGCGAGACCACCAAGAAATTAAATTGAAGCCAAGAAAAACAGCAGAACTAGAAGTAGATCTTCTGTCATCAACATCAGATGCCCAGTCAGCATCACAAAAGGCATGAAGAGCTAGGGGCTGGCTGACATCAACAGATTTGAACAAAAGTCCATGACCCACAGTTCCTTTAAGATACCTTAAAATCCTCTTAACTACTGTCCAATGAGACTCAAGAGGAACAGCCATGAACTGGCAAACCTTATTTACTGCAAAACTGATTTCTGGTCTGGTGAGAGTGGCATATTGCAATGCTCCCACCACTTACCTAAACAAAGTAGGATCAGAAAATATATCAGCATCATGTTTAGATAGTTTACAGTTGGAAAGCATGGGAGAAGAGATGGAGTGTGCTTCTGTCATGTTGGTTTTATGCAGCAAGTCTCTAATGTATTTGCTTTGAGTCATGAGAATAGAGCTGTTGGACAGATGCTTAACCTCAATACCCAAGAAATAATCCAAATGTCCAAGCTGCTTGAGTGAAAACACATGATTTAGCCTAGTGGTGAGCTGCTGAATTAGAACATTAGAACTTCCAGTAATTATAATGTCATCTACATAAACCAGTAGATAAACAGTATGTGACTGATGGGTGTAAATGAAAAGAGAAGAATCACATTTACTCCCTATGAACCCAAACTGAAGTAGAGTGGATTTTAATCTATCAAACCACTGCCTTGGAGCTTGTTTTAACCCATACAGTGTCTTGTTAAGCTTGCAGACCAAGGTTTTATCTGCATTTTCAAAACCTGGTGGCTGTGTCATGTATACAGATTCTTCAAGGAGACCATTTAGGAAGGCATTGTTTACATCAAGTTGAAATAACTCCCATCCATGAGAAAGAGCAAGAGTGAGAACAATTATTATGGTTTCAGGTTTGATTACAGGTGAGAAAGTTTCATGAAAATCAAAACCCTGCACTTGATGGAAGCCCTTAGCAACTAACCTGGCTTTAAATTTATTAACAGAACCATCAGCATTTTCTTTTACCCTGAAAACCCACTTGCACCCAACAGCTTTCCTGTTAGCAGGTAGAACAACCAACTCCCATGTATTATTTTTCAACAAAGCATCATATTCTTGTTTCATGGCAGCAAGCCAGGTTGAATCTACCAATGCCTGTTTCACATTTTTTGGTTCAGAATGAACAAGAAACAGGGAAGGATGTAATCTAAGATTATGAAGACCAGATTTGGACCTAGTTTGCATGGGATGAGTGCTAGCAGGAATAGAACTAGGTACAGAAGCAGATTCAGAAGAGGAATCAGTCACAGCAATGTTTTCAGAGGCATTATTTTGTGTAGACTCAGACTCAACAGTGGTGACAGGTTGAGAAATAGATGGAACAACAGTAGGATTAATACCAGAAATAGGAGAGAACCCAGGAGGAACACTGGGAGCAGGAATAGAAATAGATGAAGAGGGCTGAGACTGTATAGAAGTAGGCAAGTCAGCAGGTGGAGATAAATTTGGATTTAGACTGAAATATGAATCAAAGTGTTTTTCAGGACTAGAATCTTTTGAAAATATTTCAGAATAAGGAACCTCCCCTCATTGAACAAAACATCCTTAGAAATGTAAATTATACCAGAAGGAGACAAACATTTGTAGCCCTTATGAGAATTGGAGTACCCTAAAAACACACACTCTTGTGACCTGAAATTCAGCTTGTGAGTATTGTAAGGTTTTAGAAGAGGGAAGCAAGAACAACCAAAGGTTCTAAGGAACCTAAAATCAGGATCCTTGTGAAAAAGAGTGGTAAAAGGAATGTCAAAGTTGAGAGAGGCAGTAGGAAGCCTATTTATCAGATAGACAGCTGTACTGAAAGCATAATCCCAAAACTGCAGGGGTAATGAAGCATGATGCAGTAAGGTAAGACCCAAATCCACTATGTAAGAGAAAACGAACAAGAGAGAGAGAGAGAGAGAGTACACACAGATATATGGTCTTGATTATGGTGATACCTTTTCTCCTATGGCCAAACTCACCACGGTCCGCCTATTCCTTGCCATGGCTATCATTCACCATTGGCCCCTCTAGAAATCAATTGGATATTAAAAATGCTTTCTTACATGGTGATCTGGAAGAAGAGATATACATGCAATAACACCCTGAGTTTGTTGCTCCAAGGGAATGTGGGTTAGTTTGTAAATTGTGTCGATCTCTCAATGGCCTCAAACAATCTCCACTAGCTTGGTTTGGGAAATTTAGTCAAATTGCACAGGCTTTTGGATTGAAGCGCAGTGAAGCAGATCGTTCAATTTTATATTGTCACACTTCTCCAGGAAAGTGTATTTATCTAATTGTCTATGTTGATGACATAGTTATTACAAGGAATGATGCAGCTACAAGTTGTCGGCTGAAAAAGCACTTATTCAGCCACTTTCAGACCAAAGACCTTGGGTGTCTAAAATACTTTCTTGGTAAAGAGTTGGCACAATCAAACGAAGGCATTGTTATTTCTCAAAGAAAGTATGTTTTGGACATCTTGAAAGAAACAGGCATGATTGAGTGTAGGCCTGTTGACAGTCCCATGGACCCAAATAAAAAGTTGATGGCAGAACAGGGTGAACCCTTCATTGATCCTGAGCGGTATAGGAGACTAGTTGGGAAACTCATTTATCTTACAATCATTAGACCTGACATCTCTTTTGCAATTGGAGTAGTTAGTCAACTTATGCAGGCTCCTCACACTCATCATTGGAATCTTGTAATTCGCATTCTTAGGTACATTAAAAGGGCTCCAGGACAGCGATTGTTGTATGAAGACAAGGGAAATACCCATGTTACTGGGTATTGTGATGCTGACTGAGCAGGCTCTCCTATAGACAGGCACCCTACTACTGGATATTGTGTATTCATAGGAGGAAATCTGATTCCTTGGAAGAGCAAGAAACAAAATGGTTTTGCTTTTGGTCTAGTGCAGAAGCTGAATATAGGGCCATGGCTTCAGCCACTTGTGAACTGATGTGGGTCAAACAACTACAGGAACTTAAATTTTGTGAAGTTTAGCAGATGCAACTATATTGTGATAATCAGGTAGCACTTCATATTGTTTCTAATCCAATATTCCATGAAAGAACCAAACACAGAAATTGACTGCCACTTTGTTCGAGAGAAGTTGTTGACTAAGGAAATTAGTACTGAAAAAATTAACTCTAATGATCAAATTGCAGATATTTTGACTAAGTCATTGAGGGTTCAGGTTTTATGCTCCAAGCTTGGTGCATATGATTTATATGCTCCAGCTTGAGGGGGAACGTTAGAAAATAGGTTATATTCAAGTCAAAACAAGAACAATAAAAATGGAAAATGGTTACAGGCTGTTTGAGGGGTTTTGTTCTCCACTGCCAAAAGATCCCAAAACCCTGCTCAATGTCAAGGAGAGAGGATTGAAAAGGTAATGATAGGTGTATTATTTACTAAAACGGAAGATATTGCAAGGACAAGGAGTATTCTCCCACCTGCCCCCAATCACAGGGCCTGGCTCCATCGAAGAATGCAAAGCAACTTTACCCAGCTTACAGCCGAAAGAAAATAACAAAATGAAAAACTAACTCAAATACCAGCCTCTATGCTTTATTACAAGTCTTAAACACGACAGACCCCTTTCACAAAGCTAACAAACTATGACTCCTCACCCTCCTTGTTTTGAGCATTTCCCTTCCTAGCCCTTCTAGTAGATAATTGCCAAAATGCCAAATCTTAGGGCCATGAAAGTTCTACCACTCTACGTCCTGTTGCTTTAATTGGGAATTTAAACTACTTGGCTCTAACACTCAATCAGTGAATGCCTTCCCTGTTTCCCTTTCCCTGCTTTCCATGATTTTCATTAATAGAATTATGTTATGCACTTATGCACATAGTGAATATTCCATTCAGTATCCAGACTACCTTATGGGCCTAACTCCCCGGCATTCCTAATAGTAATAATACTACTCCTTGTCTAACATTAATATCTATCAAGACACTTGTGTGATAAAGTAGCTTTTCCAAATGGGCAGAAAATTTTGTGACACTTGGCAAAAATTTAAAGAAAATAATGACACATCATTCATGATAGACAAACAAATCATATCATCCAGCACATAGCATAATAATTCAGTCAAAATAAAGCTCAAGTAGACAGTAACCATCATAATTATAGTCTACCAACTCACATGGTAGGTAACGTATGCGGGGACTCGAATTCCATGACAACTATTTTAATATAGCCAAAAATATTATGAAAAAATATATGTAATTTCATGAAAATAACAATTGGAATTTATTTAAACATAAAATTTACTCATTCCTAGATGACCTGCAGCAATATAAATAAACTGTTTCTTTTCATGAACTTGAAAAGTGAAATACTAAGATGCCAGGAAATAAATTGATCATAGATATAAAAGTGACGGCAAGAGTATTTAATATAAAACAAACAGATATATCACATTTTACAATTGAAGTACAGAGCATGAATTCAAACTTCATTCAATCACCTTTAGCTCCTTTTCAGTAGCAATCTCGTGAGTCAATAGTAGCTTTCTTACTCTCTCAATTGGATCACGCTCCTATAATCAGATTGAACAGGAGAAAATAAAAGAGATAGAGTAAACTCCTCAATATTAATTGAATAAATAGGACATTTAATTATGATTATAGTAATATACCTGTCTTACACCAGAAATCTCATCACGTGTACGGTATGTGCTGCCAGGATCAGACATGGAGTGGCCATGGTATCTGTATGTGTCCATCTCAAGAATCTGGACAAAATAATTAAGATAGAGAAATCAATTGTAATATAACCGAGAATAAAAGAATCATTCCTAAAATCTAAACACAAATTTAAGAAATATAAGTACAAAAAAGAAGTAAATTTACTTACAATGGGACCATTCTTTAAAGCAAACTCCTTAGCAAATTTACAAGCTTGTTTCACAGCTAGAGCATCCATGCCATCTACCTGCACAAAGTATAAATATTTACTTCCCAAAAAAAACAATCAGAACAGCAATGCCGTGCAGGAAAGAAAAAAGTTAAGCTTTCTTAGCTGTATATAGGTGTTTCACAATGCAAAGAGGTCATTGACAACCTATCCACAACTACCAAAATAGCAACACACCCTTTACATCTAGGGAGAGGGAGACCAAAATAAAACCAATCAATATATCTTCCTATATCTGAGAAGGTATTGAGAGTGTCTGTAAAATTCCAATTGGCAATGATGGACTTCAAGATATTGATGGGATTGTGCATCCAAGCTCTGCATTCTACTTCCATTCCTAAACCTCCCAAGAAGTACCAGAAATCGTGCCTCAAGGAACCCTAAAACAAATGTCTTCATTTGATACAACTAAAACAAATCTCAAAAATAGCAATAAATCCCAAATAATCACATCCACCGAAATTGGCAATTTCACCATCATCACCCAAGGGCAGATCCCATCTCTAGCAGATTCTAATTTTCCAGCATTCATATACATCCATCTTGCTTGTTTAATAGAGAAGACAAGAGCTAACTGTTGTATTTCTGCATTTTCTTCAACATTGATGCCCTACTTCATTCTTCAACCCAACATATGCTTATTTTCATCAATTCCGTCAACATACCTTTCAATCTCAAATACACAGAAATACAATGAACACAGCTGGACCCATGATTTCTGGTGATCGTTGGTTTTCTTCAAAAGTTCCACATAACTGTCCAATGCCTCAGCTATGGTCTCCATCTCCCCAATGAGTGCATCCAGCAAGTTGAACCAAAATGTTAGGAATCCTCCATTGGAAATGGAGAGAAAAAGTTTGTTTAATTGACATTAAACAAGAGAAAATAAGTGAAATACAATGTTTTGAACATCTCATTTCTACCCTTATTTCCTCTTATTTTTCTAACTGAACCTCCTCTAACTGGTTAACTGCCCTGCCCTAATTGTTTCTAACTACTTTGGCTCCCCTTTATTCTTCCCACCACATCTTACCCTTCTATCCTAACACAATCACCATCAGTCTAACTTGCAATCAACAACTCAATAACGAGTCATTGCCTAAACAGACATTCAACTATGTGAACAAAGACAAAGTTAGGAAATGAAAAGTACAGAAGAAAAAAGAAAAGGAAAATATATGAACAGTGAAGGGTGAAGAAAGAACACAACACAGGAAAAAATAAATAAATAAATAAATAAATAAATAAACAGCAGAGCCCTCTCCAAACATGACACGAACAGATCATAGACCAAACAGGGTAAATCAACACCAATCAAGCTGCACTATGATGTGTGAACAGTGGAATTGAATATGTATAACACAACAACAACCATCAATCTCTCTAACCTTCAATCCAGGAACATAATCACCACGCTTGTAATAAGCAGGACTCTTAGCAGCTCTCCACTCAGCAGTCCCCATTCCATCTGTCCCACAAATCAAACCAAATTAATCCAAACCCAAATCAACAAAAGCCTTGTTTGGATCATTTTTTCCAATAAGCACTTGGAAGAAAGAAAAAAATAACAAAAATAAATTAAGCTTCTGTCAAGTTAAAATTAACTCATGCATAAGGGGTCATGCTAACCAGTGCCAAAGAGAAAGTATTTATTGTAAGCGTAAGCCAGACAAGGCAATTTTGCGCATCCATCCCAATAAAAAAAAAAAAAAATCCCCTATTAATTCCTTAACTCAATGCTAAGGGAACTAAGTAGCATTTGTCTTAGTGGAAAAGTTTATCCAAACAAAGTCTAAAACCACCTCACTTTTCATACTCACAGTGATTATTCTCGCAGACCAAAATGGAGGGGAGATCCCAAAGTGCGGAAATGTTAAGCGCCTCGAACAACTGCCCCTGATTGGCAGCACCATCGCCGTACATAGAAAACGTAACATTCTCATCCTTACAATACTTCTGAGCAAAAGCCAAGCCACATCCCAGCGGAACCTGCGCCCCAACAATTCCATGGCCACCGTAGAAGCCACCTTCTTTGCGGTAAAAGTGCATGGATCCTCCTTTCCCCTTGGAGCAGCCGTCGCGGCGGCCCATGAGCTCGGCGAAGACCTCGATTAGGGTTCCACCGCGGGCGAGGAAGGTGCAGTGGTCGCGATAGGCGGTGATGATGCAATCCTTGCGCGTGATGGCGGCCTCCATGCCGACCGCGACGGCCTCCTGGCCGTCGTAGAGGTGGCAGAAGCCGCGGATGAGCTTGGCCTTGTAGAGCGAGTCCGCCGCGATCTCCATCCGCCGCATCAGCGCCATGTCGCGGAAGAACGAGAAGAGCTCCGCCGAGGACGTCTCCACGGCGCGTGGCGGCGCGTCGCAGTTGTGCGAGGTGAAGGGCACCGAGGTCTCCACGGTGAGGGGCTCCGACGAGGTCGACACCGAACGGCGTCGCAGGGTTAAGTACGACGAGAGGGGTTTCGAAAGATTCGATTGTGATGGCGCCGATTGAGCCACGCGCGATAGAGCCATTTTTTGGATCGAAACGAAAATTAGGTTAGAAATGAAAGGAAAAAAAAATCGAATTTGTTTAATTTAGAGAGAAGGAATGGAATGGGAATGAAGCAAAGATGAGAGGAAAAAAAAAAAGGTTGTTTTGTTTGAGGTTGGAGGGTAAGGTGTGTTTTTTCCTATATTTACATTTCTCTCTCTAAATAATTTTCAATATATACATTAGTTCTTAATTTAATATTAAACAAATTATATTAGTATCTTATGTGTTTTTTTTTCATATTACATCTAATATTTTTCATTTTTTATACCTTATAAAAAATTTCTTAGTTATTTAATTCATATTATATCCACACTTCCTCATAAATACTGTTTATTAATTTAACCTAAAGTAAACATATGTTGATCACATGACTTTTAATGAAAATTTATATCTAAAATACACTCATCTTTTTTCTCAAAATCACATAGGATTTGACAAACATTCATCTTCTTTAACAACCCTCTTCACTTATTATCACCACTTCCTTCTTATCATACTCTCTCTCTCATGACAACATTATCTCTTCCTCTTCATCATCATCGTCGCACACCAACACGACGTCCAAACGCACTCATTCTCGTTGGTGCAACCACCACCACCATAGTCGCTGCCACCATCGTTATATCCACCACCTCCTCGTCCCCTGCCATAACTTCAGCCACCATCACTGCTGTGTCTGGTTCTCTGGACATTGAGGTTAGTTAACGGCGTTAATAGAAGATGGTAAAGTAATGTATAAAAGGGAGGGGTATGTATAAAAGGGATGGGGTATCGGGTGCAATTTAAAAAAAAATACAGGGGTACAAGTGTAATTTATTCTAAAGGGTAATTTCGTCAACTCAAATATTTCAATTAAGTGTAATTTGAGAAAAATATAAGGGGTGCGAATATAATTTACTCTTTAATATTCAAATTACACTATTTTTGGAGTTCTGTTTTCTTTTTTGGACCTGACTTCCCAACTTTATTTTTTAAAAATATTACTTATTAAATTTCAAAATTATAGTTAAATAAAATGATAATAATTAATTAATAGTCTTAAAATAAATAAATAAAAGGCAAAGTGATTAAAAAAATAGATTGATTAAAAACACATTGAATATATAATTACTACATCTCAGGTATATTATATGAGGAAATTAAAACACTCAAATATACTAACAATTAAAGAGATAAACATAATAAACGGAACATGATGAAATGAAAATAACAAATCGTACTAACAATAACAATTGAAACCGAAAATGACGAAACTAATCGTATTCTGAAAGATGTTGTGCAGCAGACATGTCTTTTTCCATTTGAATCATTTTAGCGAGTTGTTCATCATGTACAACATCTACATTGATTATGACAACATGTTAATCGATTATTAGGGTTGGTTGGGTTACTGGTTTGCTAAAAATAACTAAAAATTCTATTGGACAAAAGCGCTTCCAGTAGATGGATTCTACTAACACTTGTAACACGTCTTCATCATTTTTCAACTCTGTTATTTCATATTCAATTATTTTGTTTTTGAATAGTTTGTATGGCCTGACTATCAAAAGAATAATTGTTTAACCACCTATGATTCATAAATTCCATAAGGGGAACCCCTAGAGGCGCAATTTACTTGATGACATCATTGAGTGTTTCGATGCTGCATCTTGAAAGAATTTCAAATCCTATTGGGTTTGTTCCAATGAAGGAGTAACCAAAAAACAACCTTGCATCGGTATCTTCCACTTGTTGTAATACAGCATTGCATCATGAGTAGGAGTGATGGTGAATTGAAATAGGTTGAGTATACCATTTGATGTTCTTTAGATGGTACGTAATAATTCTATAAGGCCAACAAGCAGGTATTGCTCATTGCATATTAACATTATGCAAACATCATCATCATTTTTCAGTTGCAGGGAATGAAAAAAAGATTGTTGACATGCATTTATAAATGGTTATCGATAGTAGATTTTATGCACAAATTGGTCAATGGTTAGCCGAAGGGTGTTATGCATTCTGTAACGATCTGTCTTGTCACTACGATATCACTACTCTAAATGCAATAATTTTTAATTTTTAATGAAAAATCTATTAATTTGATTATGAAAATAAGAGTAAATTTTTCGCGATACTACATTCATCAGACAACGCACAAATATGTAAATAAATAAATATACGTATATGTAAATTGAACCATTATGTCATTCAGATGTCATAACATAGTTTAGTTTTTTTTACATGTATCTAGGTCTAGAATTTACATGCCCAACCAAAAAGAATCAAGGAACCAACTAAGAAAGAGTTGATAACAAAACACAACTCTCTTCCAAAATAAATTCCAACGTTATCATGTTAGCTTGGCAGCTCCAACAAAAAGGATCTTTCTCTAGTATTACCTACTACTGCTCATCTACTCCCACGAACGAAGGGTGAGTTTATTTTACAAGATTAACAAGCACCAGATAACAATGATTAGCAAGAAAAACAATAATGATAACCATAATCATTTTCAGTAATCAATTAGTTCAACACAAACTCGACAAACTAGTCATCAACTTTTTCCACAATTCAAATCAATTATGCTCAGCATGATGCATGCACCTGACTCAACTATCAAATACAATGTGGTTCCATTCACTTTGGAAATAGCCTTTCACTTAGGAAAATGATTCAATAGTTTGTCGGGGTCACCCTGTCATCCACTGGCCATCCCCCCCATGGTGATCAGCCTGAGTCACAAGGGAATTTCAAACCGAGTGACATGCCCCTAGTACCCGCATTTTTATCCTCATAAAAACCACAGGTGCACACTGCCTTCATTCTATTTCCATGCAATTATGAAGTATGAAACATGGGTCCATCAATGCACTGATTATGGGTAGAAACTAGAATTCTAAGCAATCACTTTCCCTCTCTAGGGATGCTTAAAATTTGTAAACTCATCATCTTCCCTCCTAGGGATATTCAATAAGTCATTGCACCCCCATGCACATACACAACATACATCCATCATGATGACATAGTCAACATCAACATTATCTCATCAATGTCATCATCAACATCATCTCATCTCAATGTTATGATCAACATCAATATCATCTCAATCTCAATGTCATCAACAACATCAACATTATTTCATTTCAATTTTATCAACTACATCAGCACTATCTCATTTCAATTTCATCAACCACATCAACTTTATTTCATTTCAACATCATCAACCACATCAACATTATCTCATTTCAACATCATCATCAACATCACAAACAATTGCATTCTACATCTATACATATAACATATGCTTGAGATTTACATTCCCTAGGTCTTCAGACAACACAAACCTTATTCATTCACAATCCATAATACCACGAGACTAGTATTTAGGAAAATTCTAAATTAAAGAGGAGAAATACAATATAGAAAACAAACTCTAATGGCCATTTAAAATTTAATAAAGAATTAAATAGTAGAACATATTATAAAATTTTGGGTAGAGTATCCTCTGTAATTAAGACTTTTCCCAAAAATCAAATCATTACAACAACTTCATTCACAGTTTTATCCATTAATAACAAATTCATCGCATCTCATTAGTTAAAAACACAATTTTTCTTGAAAACGAGCACAAAACAAGAACATACATACATCAATAATAAATATATTACATTCCATTAGTTTAAAACATAATTTTTCTTGAAAACCAGCATACAATAGGGACAGACATACATCTCCATAATTAGGTTCCCTGACCCCTAACTATGGTATCAAAAACTGTAACCAAACAATAAACTCTCCTCACCTATCTATATCCCTTTGTTAGCTCCATGTAGCATCGTTTTAAGATCTCTCAAGTTCACGTGCTTTGGCCCAAACGCAGAGCTCTATATACCAAATCAAAGATAATTTAGTATAGATTTCTCGCTACATATGATTCAATTCTTCCTATAATCTATGCTAATCTACAAGTCATTAAATTCCCATATATTTTAGTATGTTAAACTAGACTTCCTAAGCTTTCTAACAAGGTATCACCTGTCTCAATTGGAGTTCTAAAACTCTATATATAGTATTTTAAAAACAAAACTCCAAATATGCCAACAAGTTCAAAAATGGACACTAACCTCTCTTATTGTCTTCGCGACTGCAAGCAGTAAACAATCCAGATTTGGCTAAATTTTTTATATGTTAGAGTTCACACCTTGATCTTTAATTCCATATATCATAAACCTAATTTGAGTAAGAAATGAAAAAGATATAAACTTTTAAAAACTGGTGGCAGTAGTTGTTTGGGTGTGGATAATTTCAGATAGCTTGCGTTCAAATAAATTATGGGCACGATTCACTGCTCAGTTTGGTCCCATATTTTAGGACAACATAGAGGACATCCTAAGATTTAAAATGAGTGGTCAAACACCTCGTTTGGTTAAATACAAAGGGAGATATAAAATTCTAAAAATAATCCAACTAAACCCTTAATTCAAGATTGAAGCCTAGCATACCTCCAGTAAATTTGCTTCCAAATCTTCCAAGTATGTAGTTGCACACTTTAAACCTTTGAAGAAAGGAATTCTTAGGATAGTTTGGAATAGAGAAAAGAAAGGAATAGAAATATAGAATGTTATAGGAATATAGGTCATGATTTTTTGGAGACAATGAGAAAATAAGTGAGAAATGAAAGCAAGGTGTGTAAAAAATGACAATTGGCTATGCGCTTAGATGTTAGCATACACGTGCAGTTTTTATTGTACAAGAGGCTAATTATATTTGAGTGAATTAGTTAGGATTGAACTTATTTAGTAGTTAGTTTAGTCCTAAAGTAACTAATTAATCATAACCTAAAGAAAATATCTCATAGCTTTGTCTTTATTCATTTAATGCATGGTTATCTCTAAATAAAGCAAATATTCTCTAAGCATAGTTGGCCATTCAACATGTAATGGCTTATTCAAGAAGCCAAATTTGATTTGTCTTATGCTTGGCTGAAAAATTATCTCTTGTACACAAGTTCTAAGGCTTACACGTTTACACACACATGTTTTTCACTTCCACATTCAATTAATTTTGCTCCAAGTCTCACGTATAAGCATGCTTTGTTTTATGTTTTTGTCTCTTTTTAATTTAAACCAAGTGTGCTTCATGTAGTTCTCAATTACTAAAGTATTTACTTATGTGATTTTAAGCTCCTAGCCAACATCCTACACGTGCTAGGATTTGTTTCTTTCTTAAATTATCTAATCATTACTAAATCTATTCTAAGCACTTCTAAACTTGTCACTTGGATCCATTAGTTTCCTATCCTATCCTTCTTATGATATTTATCTATTACTAAGGGTAATATGATAATTTGTCGTTTTAAGGGGTATTACTACAATTTCTTCTTCAAGGATGACCAAAATATCTAAGGGTATTATTGTAATTTTTACTCCAAAGGTAGAATGGTAATTCTCACATCAAAGTAAAGGGTAATATGGTCATTCTCCTTCAAGCATTTTTGTGATTTCTCTTTTTATCTCTAATTAACATATTTAAATTTTTGGGATGTTACTACTACTCTTTAGTGTCTCAAAAGAACACTCATTAGGTACTCGCATTGGTATTGATATAAAACATTTAAAATAAACACCCGTTTGGTTGTTTTTTATTGATCCATTTGGAAAAATGAATGTTTAATTTCAAGTTAGCAATGGTTTGAGTGCTTATTTATCCCAAGAATGCCATAATATTGAAATTGAATTTCGTCTGTGAAGGTATATTATGTGGAAGTGTGTGGTTGTATTGAGGGTGTTTGGTGTTATTTATAAATGTTTGAATATTTGCCCCGTTGATGTGTTGAACTCTCATAAGGTTAGAATTGTCTTTTTGATATAAGCTTGTCTAAAATCCATGTTGATTGAGACATGTCATTTTTTTTGCTTTTATAGATATAGTGCATAGTGTTATCAGTTTCGATTGTGATTTTACCCTTCAACCTAGTGTACCAATCCATTATTGTTTTCAGACTTTATAATGCATAGTGTTATCAGTTTTGTCAGAGACTTGGGTAAATTGCAAAGTGTTGTCAATTTCGAATGTCATTTTACTCTACTACACCAGACATCCATTATTACTTTCAGACTTAGAATTAAAATTGTGAGTTGTCAATTCAATGTTAGTTTTCTGTAAATAATATAGACTTGATTAATTCGCACAGACTTGTCAATTTCAAGTATTTGCGTTTTAGGGAGTTGTCATTTTTGTTGTTAGCATAAACTGAAACAAATGATTTTTTTTCATTACGTAAAGAAAGTACTACAAACAACAACAACCAAGCAAAGTAGGCAATGCAAACTCACAACGACATAATGTTAAAGCATTGAACACCAACGTAACACACCACGGGAAAACCTCAAAGCAGAAACAACTAACACGTAGATCATCCTTAGATTACCAACCTCATTTAATTATTGGTTCGTAGGAAGGAGACATGTTACATCCTTTCGCCCTGAAAGAGGAGTCACTATCACTACCATGGTCTTTGGCCTAGCAATCTACATTGCGCTCGTATTAATCTAATAGGTCCTCAAGATTGGAGGTTGAGTCATGTTGGATGTTTGGTGGGTCAAGAAGTGTATCCACGACTTCTTGTACCAATTTCTCCTGACACATTACTAAAGTCCATCTTGTTGCGATAGAAAGGAATAAGAATAAATAAGTTTTAGCTCCTGGAATTTGATTGATTTATTTATTCCCTTTTTACATTATTGTTACAAATTGTGGGAAATAACTCCATGAATGGTAGTGTTGGGTTGTTGTAAAAAATGTTGAACATTTTCCCAACATCATGATCATTTCAGAGAATAAAACATGTGTAAATGTGGTTGTCCTGACTCAAATATGAGGCATTGAATGTGGAGATGTTGGATATGGTTTTGTTGTTCAATGTTTATTTTTTGTTGAACAAGTTCAACCAAATTGTGTAAAGGTTATGGCCTTGTTGACTGTCGCAACATAATTTGTCACTACGGGACAACAATAAAAAAAGATAAAGAGTTTTCCTGAAAAGGAAAACTTAGGGGAGTCGCCACCAACGTTTATTTAAGGAAAATGTCGGAAAAACCAAAAGATAAGGAACGATTTATGATTTGAGAGAAAAAGAGTTCGAGAGTCATTTACGCACAGGAAAGGAATTAGAACCCCACACGTCTGTCATGAGGATGACAACCTTTAATTGAGTGTCCTAAGACTTTTAAATTATTTATCTTCCCTTAAGAACATGAATTATGTTTGTTATATTTTGTTTACTTAGAAAAAGAAAGAAACATTTTTTTATTTTTTAGAAAATAGAGGATTTTATATTTTTTTTTGTTTTTTAGGTCGACAAGGGGTTTTTCCTCGCTCTTACGTATCCCCAAGTGCAATGAGTAAATCAGACTTACGTAGTTCTTTGGGTTGAAAACAACTTGTGTGTTGGGTCGATTTTATGATTTTTGAAAGATTTGTTTTAATTACGTGAAAAAGAATCGTTAAGGTGTTGGACCTTGAAACGACGTTGAATTTTTTTTAAAAAAAAAGCGGAGAGAATTGCTTAAGGCATTAGACCTTGAAGCAATCTCGAGTAATGTGTAATTTTTGTGGAGAAAAAGGAGAATTGAGTGATCATTTATTTGAATTTTTTAGTTTTTAGTTTTTTAGAAAAAAATTTGGGTTTGCGGTAAACTCCGTGAAGTCAAGCAAGTCGGAGACTCAACATGACATTCACAAAATTTATCCACACATTATTGAAACACCACCAAATGAGTCGGAGACCCAACATGGAGTATATATGTAAAGGATGGAGGTAAATTTAACAAAAAAAAAAGGGCTGGCGCAAAAAGCAAAGGGGTGTAGGTACAAAATCTGGGGGTGTGAATAAAAGTATTTATTTAGTTCGAACTTTAACAAGAAAATGGGCCAGGCCGAAAAAATAAGGGATGTACATATAAAAAACAAATGCATTTTTATTTTTCTCGGATTTAACAAAAACGGACTAGGCCTAAAATGGAAGAGGGTGGATGTGTAAAAAAGAAGGGCGCAAATAACAATTTGTTTTATTTAAAAAAAAAAAACAACTAGAAAGGAGAGAAGAGAAGAGAAGGAGGAATGAGGGGATACCTCAAGACCCCTTTTCTTTGTTTGGCTGTAGTGCCAAACGACATGACTGTGTTAACTCCTTTTGTTTTCTTTGGATCTGTACCTCTTTAATTCTTTTTTATGTGTGTTAAACATTCTCTTTTATAATGTTCTTTCTCCCTCTATCCTCTTTATTCTTTCCTTTTTTATTATTATTTTTCTTAGTTTTATCATTGTTCTTATTTTCCTTTTTTATATAATTTTTCTTTCCTTTTTTCTTTTTCTTATTTTTCTTTCCCTTTTTTCTTCTTTCTTCCATTTCATTTTTTTTCTATTTTAATATTTTTCTTTCCTTTTTTCCTTTTTCTATTATCTTCCTTTCCTTTTTTAAATATTTTTTCTTTCCCTTTTTTTAATTATGTTTTCTTTCCTTTTTTTCTGTTTTAATATTTTCTTTTCCCTTTTTTTATTACGTTTTCATTCCTTTTTTATAAATTATTTAAAAAAAATATTTTTCCTTTTCCCCTTTTTATTGGGACCCAGACAGAATTAGGGTCTTACATTGACCATAAAAGTTTTTCTATTGTTACTAATAAAGGTGGTGCCCTCGTTAGTGTTGCAGATTTGGTCATTGTAGTAAACACAAACATACGCAATTGGATGAGACATAGTGGGGGTTTAGGTTAATATTTGAAAGTTATACAAATGTTTTCAGTTGTTAGTGGTATTTATAGAATTTTTCGGTTGCTTGAAGGTGTTCACTATGCAGTCACATGCACTGGTAAATGGCATGTGAGTCTATCCAGCACATGGTCTCGAGATGCGATAAGGATCAATGCAGTGAACAGTAATAATAATAAAAAATAACTTGAATCATTAGCACATGCTTTTGTATGTTGTGTGCATGTGTTCACTGTGCGGTCACATGCACTGATAATTCGCATGCAAACCTGACCAACACATGGCCTCTAGATGCGATAAGGGTCAGTCAGGTAACAAATGATTTTTAAATTCAAAATTATTGGAATTGTTCGCAAAATATTTTTAAACTATAGATTTGAAAACATAGTTTTTTGGATGTTTGAGTAATAATTTGAGGTCTTTCTTGATCAAATTCTTATAAGAAATATATTTTTTTATTCTTTCATGTGAAAATTATGAAATAAATTTGGCACAAATATTTTTAATGTATTAAGAAATAAATTTTATAAATTGCATAACATGGCCACTTAAACATAACATAAAATGGCATGGCATGACCACTTTAACATAGTTTTGAAAACTACATTAGAAGGGTACTTAAACAAGTAGATCCCATTATCACAATATTTTACACTTTAATGACCAGTCCCACAAGACGGTGGACCAGTCCCACAAGACGGTGGACGTCGATTACATCATGGATTTCTTCTCTCTTGTATCACTAGTTCTCCCTCATGATGATGATGTTGTTGTTTTGTCTCAGGGTTTTCACCATGGGTTGCTAAAGCTGAAAAACTTTGTCCTTGCTCTCCAAACAAATATTGTGCAACAAATTGTTGTTAAGAAGCTAAATATGATGTCGCAAAATTTGGTGTATTTAAATCAACACCAAATAAATTGGTCATCCATTCAAGGTTAGTTGCATTGACTGACTCGCGAATCTGGCCAAAAGTTTGATGACCATGTGATGGAGTACAAAACATTGAATGAGGACGTGGAACTGGGAAATATGTTTCTTCAACGATTGTCCCTACAAAATTATGGGTAATTGTTATGCGTGGATCATTTAGTTGTTGTGCAACAAGCAAGAACAAAATAGTGTTTTGTCTATACCATTTCATATACTCCGATGTATGTGTCACTAGCCCTTCAACCCATTGTCCAGTTAAAATATCATTGCATTTGATTTTTCATATATTAATCCACCCCGCATGATATTTCATCTAGTCACTATAATGATTGCCTCGCATGTCAATCTAGTGAAGTCGATCAAGATTCATGGGATAAACAGGGATGTCTTGATGTAGTCCAAATTGTAGCTTAACCCGGTTTGTTTGATGCCATTCCACGATGGGGGAAAACAAATAATTACAATACATGCAGACCAAATGTCCATGTCTCTGTATGGATGTCTTGGTAGGTGCTATTCAAATCCTTCATATGGGACCCAAGAAAATTGAAATATATGTTAACAATGTAACATTAGTAAATGTTAATATGGTACATATTGATGGTGCGGTTGATGATAATAATATACCTTATGGCTCTCTATATGATCTATACGAGATCTATACCCGACCAAGTCACCCTGAGGTGTGCTCCTATGTTTTAATCTACCACCACTCCATCTGAAATGTAAACAAAACAAAACCATTATTCATTGTAATGTTATAATGCGCGTCATTGAAATTGAAAATTATGATTTTATTATTTGTAATAACCTTTTAGCGAGCAAATAAGTTGTTTTGAGTCGTGGGACTCTTGCTGCAATAAAAGGCATGTGGTACCAAGCCTATGACTATAATAGTAAGGGACAACCACCCATAACTCTACCAACCTCCAATGATGTGCTCAACACAATTCTCTATGAGGTTAGCTAAACAAGAAGAACTCCAACTATATTCTTTTATGTTGTCGAAATCACGTAATAGGTTCAAATACATTAGATGAACTTTATTTCCAGATTTATCAAGTATTAAAGCACCACCAATCATGTACATTATGTAAACTTTACCCTTGCATTGTAGTTGGTGTATTGTTAGTTCTTTAGGTAATGGTGCGCACAAGATGCTAAGCAACCATGTCAGCTTTAGTGCAGCTCCTGTACGTGCATTATCTGGAGGGGCTTTCCCTAGTAACTCGTCACATAACTCATCCAAATGTAGGAAGCTAGGTCCTGTCGCAGCACAACCATCGACCGTAATGCCTAGATGTAGTGTAGCATCTTCTAGTGTGATGGTGCACTCACCCCATGGCAGGTGAAAAGTGTGTGTTTTAGGCCTTCATCGTTCAACCAATGTAGTGATCACTACATGATCAATTATGCACTATTTGATTAGGGCAATATATTGGAACCCGATAAAAGATAATTATGGTACAATTAATAGTTGTGGTTCAGGTATTGTATAGTAATACGACGTGATTAAGTCGCTATTTGTCGTATGTGAACAATGAATGTGTTAATGATGCAATAGAGGTATATGAGCAATGACAACGAGGTTTAATGGTAAAACGAGTACAAATGATATAAAATTTGATGTTGGGCGATGAAAATTTGGTATTGACATGCACCTCCCATCAATTTATAATATAAACTGCCTCGAGATTCCAAAGCACTTTAACACAACTGTGTTACTATCATGCATCAAGATTCGAAATCACCTGAACCATGGACTCGTGATTGATTGTATATATAAAGGCATCATATCACCATAGACTTTGCATAGTTGCACCAAATCACATTGTGTGAAAAACAGAGAGAGCAAGCAAAATCAATTCAGAATCAATTTGTGCATACATTTATATGAATGGTGAGATCATCCACAGTTCAAGTGCAAATGTAGTTTTCAGAAGTGATAAGACAAAATCGATACTGTTTGTTAGACCCTAATTCTGTCCGAGTCCCAAAAAAGGGGAAAAGGAAAAATATTTGTTTCTAAAAAATTAAATAAATAATTTTAAAAAATAAAAATGGTAAAACATAAAAGGGAAAGAAAACGTAAAAAGGGAAAGAAAAAAATATTAAAAAAGAGAGGAAAGAAAACATAATCAAAAAAGAAAAAAAATACTAAAACAAAAAAGGGAAAGAAAAAAATATTAAAAAAGGGAAAGGAAACGTAACAAAAGAAATAAGGAAATAAAATGTAAAAGTAAAAAAAAAAAAAGAAAGGAAAGAGAGATAACAGAAAAAGAAAAAAAAAGGAAAGGAAGATGATAAAATGGAAAAAATTATAATAAAAAGGGAAAGAATAAAGAGGAAGAGGAAGAAAGAACACTATAAAAGGGAGAGGTCTGGACACAAAAAAAACACAGAGGAGAAAAATGAGACACAAATCCCAAGAAAACAAAAGAAGTCAACGAAGTTGTGTCATTTGGTACTGCAACCACATAAAGAGGAGGAGTTTCCAGGTATCGCCTCATTCTTTTCTTCTTCCCTCTTTTTCCCTTTCTTCTCCCCTTTCTCGTTGATGTTATTCTAAAATAAAACAATCTGCTATTTGTGCCTTATCTTTTACACATCCACCCCTTCCATTTTGGGCCTAGCCCATTTTTGTTAAACTTGAGAAAAACAAAACCTACTATTTATACCTCCATCTTTTACACATACACCCCTTACCTTTTGGGCTTGATCACTTCTATTTCCACCCACATTTTACACATACACCCCTTACCTTTTAGGCTTCGAATTAAATAAATACTGCTAGTCAAGGTCCAATGCCTTAACATCTCTTTCAAAAAAAGATAAAATCAACCTAACACACAAGCTATTTTCTACCAAAGAACTAAGTAAGTCTATTTTCCTTTAACACACTCGATTAAAGGTTGTCATCTTCATGATGGACGCATGTGGTGCTAACACCTTCCCCTAAAAAAATAGAAATACATATCCTTTTTTCCGTGGACTTGCTTTACCGGTCTTGCTTTTTCAAATTCTATTTATATTAATATTTCACTCCTATAATTCTTTATCCGTTCGGACAAGAACACAGGGGAAGGACTAATTGAAAGGGTGTGTAAATGACTCCCAAACTCTTTTTCTCTCAAATCGTAGATCATTCCTTATCTTTTGGTTTTTCTGACATTTTCCTTAAATAAACGTTGGTGACAACTCCATCAAGTTTTCTTTTTTAGGAAGACTCTTTTTCTTCTTTTTTATCGTCGTCTCGTCATAGCCAGTTACGTTGCAACAAATGGCGACTCCAATGGGGACTGTTAGAGAGTTAAGCCATTTGATCGAGTGTGCAATTTTATTGTGACTTTTTGTTTATTTATTTTTCCTTTTTTTCTTTTTGTTGTGCTCCCATTTGTTATCATTTCACTCTGCTGCCATTCTTTTTTTGGTTATGCTTCGATCTTGTTTTTATTCTTTGTCTCACTCATGCTTGCAATATCCTTTGCTACGTTGTTACTCCTTTGTAGTTAGAAATAAATTGTGTCATTGAATCCTAGGGTAGATGACATATGTTGTATTTGTTGTATCAATCTAGGAATTTTCTGGTTGTTTTGTAGGTGGGGTTGGGTAATTCTTAGGTTGCTCCGTGCACACACGATATGTTGCTAGACATAATCACCTCAATACAGTCATCAATTATAGATGATGATGTTATGTGTATAATTATTGTACTTTGGTACCGTTGTCCTGTATACCAATTCAATGGTCATCTTAAGTATAGGGCAATTCAAATTATTGACGAAGAAGGTGTTTGGTGCATGTTTGATACATTTGCAAATATGACAAGTGTAATATGTATGGAACTTAAAGTTGATGTTCATAATTCATCATCACCTTCTCAAGTTAATGACCTAAGCTAGGCGAAGATGAAGCAGAAGCTGGAGAATTCCCTGAAATTAGAATGAATAATTTAACATATTTTTTTGTTGTATTGCTTTTAATTATTTGTTAGTCTTTATTATGTATTTGACGTTGTTTGATGCTTTTCAGTTATTATTTTCAATTTACTTTAATAATATGATCCTTTACTAAACCACAATTGCATTAATGCAGATGTCAAAGATCCGCGTAGGCTCGGTGAGCGATGCAGAACAATGCGGTCAAGATTTTTGATGCAACGAACATGCTTTTGTGTGTGATGTGCGCAGGTGCACATTGTTCACTCACATGCACCGACAACTACATTAATGTGGATCTTAATAATTTGCGTGGGCTCGGTGAGTAGTGCGGAACAGTGTGGTCAAGAGTCATGATGCAACGGATAGGCATTTGTCTATGATGTGCATAAGTTCACACTGTTCACTCACATTCACTGACAATCGCATTAATGTGTAGATAATTTACCCTAAACCATAAACTCTAAATTCTCCTACCTAATTTACCCTAAACCCTAACTATCCTACCTAACCCTCCCGCCAAACCATCTAATTACATTCTCAAAGCCTTCCCACAAAAGTAACCTCTATCTCAACTCTCATAGCCTTCCCACTCATATTCCCCAAACACCACCCATGGCTCCATGTAAAGAAATATCAAATGTCATTCACCACCATTGTCAGATTACGGATGACCCGGTTCACGGATCGACATACTTATGTACAAACCCAATATTTCTATAAGTGAGTAGGTCTATTACGTTAACACAATTGATTCTGAAAATTAACCAACATCTCCCTACTCGGGCAACTGAAACAATTGTTTAGTTGTTATATCGTGTCCCTATATCATTTCATAATGACCAAACACGTATTATTTCAACACAATTACACAACAATGACAATCTCAGAGGCATGCTGGAAATAATTGTCCAAAATCCAGAATTGAATATTGTCGAATTGTACGTTGTTACTGAGTTTATTCCTCAACAACAACCATCGTCTCTACAACCATTGTCGTACAACAACCTTGACCTCAATGATCCAGTGTCTTCATACAACAACCTTGAAACATAAGAAGCATTTGTCATTTATACTTCGTACACACAACAATTATCCCAAAATGATACTTTTTTTTATGCCCAACAAACCTCTTTTCACCAACAAAACTATCATCCATCCTAATATTTTACAACATCCCCCCCATCACAACAAGCACAAACACAAACATCAAGTTCAAATGAAGATCCCATCACTAATGAAGATCCCATCATACGATTTCATGAAGAAAACATGAAATTTTAGTGTGCATGAAGATCAAGAGCTGTTTCATCACAACAATGACCAAAGCGATGAAGAAGGTGTTGTCATACCAATGTCACCCATGTTGCAATATCAGCAACCTAGGCATTCAGTGAAGTTGAACCTTGGCCACCTACCGCAATACATTGATCACCACAATTTTATTTAGCAACAAGATCGTGTACAACCACCAACTAGTGCACTCTAGGTTAGCATGACCTTCGACGAAAAAGCACAATGTATTCAAGTAGTCAAAGAATAAAACATCAGAAATCATTTTGATTGTACAACTATATATTATGACTAGAAAAGGCCAAACTTCGTGTGTAAATCACATGAAAATGCTTGTACATGGAGCTTTGGCACTTGATATTCAAAGATGCATAAGAAATGGATTGTCAAAAGTATCAGAGGTCAGCACATTTGTCTCGTGCCAATGCTCAGACAGGATCATAGCCAACTCAACAAACACGTCATAGTGTAGATCATCCAACCCATTGTCAAAATGAACCCAATGGTCACCATCAAAGCGTTGATTGCAGAGATCAAAACATTCATGAATTATACTCCATCCTACAAAAAGACATGGTTAGCAAAGAAAAGAGCGTTGGAGATGATTCATGAAAACTGGGAAGAATCATAAGCCAAGCTACCAAAAGTTTTGGGAGCTTTGCAATCATGTGTTCCTGGGACTGTGGTCACTGCTCAAACAGAACTGATGTTTGAAGAGGAAGAAATGGTACTTGTAAAAAAAAAATTGAACGTGTCTTTTGGTCATTTGGTCCATGCATTAATGGGTTTGCATACTGCAAACCCTTTGTACAAGTAAATGGTACATGACTTTCGAGAAGTATACTGACACATTATTGATAGCTACAACACAAGACGGTGCTAGCCATATCTTTTCGATTGTCTATGCTATTGTAGAAGGGGGGACAACTTCAGTGTGGGGGTTCTTCCTAAAGAAATTGAAAAGGCATGTTACTCCACAAAGTAACATTTCTCTCATTTCAGATAGGCACTCTTCGATTATAAGTGCCTACAACAACCCAAGTAACTTATGGGTTGGGAACATATCCCATTTCTTCTGCCTTTGCCATATTGCACAAAATTTCCTTCATGGTAACCCGGACTACAAACATTTGAAGAAACCAGTCATGCAGGCTGGTGAGAATCTTTAATATTTTATTTTTTCGATAAACTATATTTTAATTCAAATTTCATAATGTATTAAATTGATTGAATATTTACAGGGTACGCATACACGGAGAAGATGCACTAGCGGCATCTTGGGGATATCCGTGCGAATAAGCTAAGTGCAACTGAATGGCTTGATCAGTTACCCAAAAAATATTGGGTACAATGCTTCGATGAGGGGAAACATTGGGGACATATGACTACAGATTTCTCTAAGTCGGTCAATTCCATGTTCAAAGGCACAAGATATTTGCTGGTGTCATCGTTGGTTGAGGAGACATACTTCAAGACTGTGAAATTTTTGCTATTAGATGCCAACAAACCCATGCAATGATCAATTTTTGCTTGTAGTATTCTGAAGTCGTCTATGAGGCAATAAATAGCGGTTAACAAGAATCAAATACGCACATTGTTAACGAATTCGACAGACACAACCACATATTTATTGTAATAGAGATCTAAGCCCTACTTGAAACTCCCAGACCATCTGGAAGGTTAGGATCATATTACAATCTCAAAATTGTGATTATGGTAAATATCAGGCTAAACACTACCCTGTTCTCATGTAATGACTGCCTTTAAATTTGTCAATATTGACCCATGAACTATGTGCCGATGCTATTTATTTTACAGAACATATTACACGTCTACAATAACTCCTTTGGTTTACTGCCACACAAATTAATGTGGCAAGAATATGAAGGAGATTAGTGGGGTCTTGATCCAAGGAGATAGAGGAGTGCAAAGGGTTGTCCGATTTCAAATCGTATTCCCACTAAAATAGATGAAAAAATTGAACGGGATACCAAAAAAAGAATGTGGAATTTGCTGGCACAAGGCCATAACAAAAAAAATGTCCCAACATACCTTCATCTTCAACTTTTCTTTAGACAAATATTATTGTTCATGTATTTTATTTATGATGTATTTTGGTGTAAATAAATTATTAAACAAAAAATTTATGATTTTTAAAATTAAATAATATAAACAAAAAATATTTTTTAAAATTAAATATAATAAAATAACATTTAGAAAACACCCAATACAAAAGTTGCATTGACCCAATTCAACTACTTAACTAAGAAAAAAAAAAGAAATGAAGGTGGGAAGTCGAGTCCTAAAAATAAGATTTCTCAATAGGTGGTGTAGTTTGAATATTGTACAGTACAAAATGATGAAATTACACGTGACCATTACTGTGGGGTCATTGTACACGTGTCCACCCTCCGTGTTGACCTTGCTACAGTAATAGTGTACATTTCCGCTCTTTGTGTCAACCCTGCTACAGTGATAGCGCGCTTGTCAGCCTTCCGTGTCAGCCTTGCTACAGGAGCACAGACGTCAACCCTCAATATTCGGGTCTCCCCTAGTTCACAACATATCTGTTACGCTTGATTATTCAAATTGGTGCAACCACCTTATCTTCTAATATCTCTCCAATTATCTACAAGTTGTTACTTATCTACAAGTAACAACATACCTATAGGGTACACATGATCTCTTATTCAAATTATATAATTGCCTGCTATTATCTGTTATCTTATCAACAAATTAATTAACAAACAAAGACACAAGGCCCATACTCCACGTTATAAATACATGCTCTCTATAAACCTTTACTAACTCAATATTCACTCTATTCATACTACTGTTCACCCATGGTGACCACACATCCGAGGCACCCTCGGAGACCTTCTACCTGCACTTATATACTCAATTATTCTTCTATAATTGATGTACTTACTTGAGCGTCGTAGTCTTTTTCTTTGTTTTGCAGGTCCCCCTCCTTAACAAGGTTGACTCACCAACTGACGTGCAGAGTTTGGAACCCACTTGGACCTCGTCTATCATCATACATGAAATTTTCAGATTTTGGTAAGAACATTTGGCGTCCACCGTGGGGCCGCAGTAAAACATACCCTGCAACCTCACATCCTCACAAATCATTGGAACTTTCGTCAATGGTCAATACGCGTTCCAGCATCAGACGCAACACTCCCGTTGAGGCGTCCAACCCTCCTCAGACTACCATGACTAATGCAGACACCATTCAACAACTCCAAAACTGCATATCGAAGATGGAGCGAAGACACGAAGAAGAAATCCGAAGGCTAAAAGCTACTCATGATCAATTGGAGGCCAGAGCGAGACATCCACAGGGAGATAGCACTCCCCCCTCACGAGAAACAAACCAACTCAAGGCGAATCGCACCCCCGACATGTCAATCCTTTTGTCGACCGTATTATGGAGGTTGACCTTCCCTCTGGGTGGAAATCTCTCCATCTAGAAAGGTATGATGATAACATCGACCCAGACGAACATATGGATGCATTTCTCACTCAGGAAAACCTATACACAAATAACGATGATGTGCTATGTCGAGTGTTTCGAATAGACCCATTAGAGAAGGCTTTTCTGCTTAGCAGAACCCGATTCTCCCCTACCTCCTTTATCACTGAGCGGTCATTTAGGTGGCTTAGCTGGTGATCCTACTTCTTTAAAGGGGGAAACTTTGACATGGTACGGTGGTCTCCCCTCGTGGTCCATCGACAGTTTCGACACCCTTGTCGAAAAGTTCAATTCACAATATACAACCAGCTGATCTCACGGGTTAACTTCTGCCGCACTAGCTACTCAGCGTCAAGCAGATGACGAACCTCTCCGAAGGTTCATGGAACGATTTAGGAGAGTAACCGTGCAAATTAGAAACCTCAATTCTGAGGTAGCACTATGCTCTATGATGTTGGCATTACGACCTAGCAAGTTCGTGGACAGTCTATACAAGAAACCTCCCTCTAGCATGGACGAGATATGCAAATGAGCTAAAGGTTACATACAAATGGAGGAGATGTCTAAGTTCCAGAATGAAGTCATACAAGTCGGACAGAAGCGAGAGAAGCATGAAGTGACAACCAAGGCCGATCTACAGAGGTCGGACAAAAAACAGAGGCTGGACAAGCACCAGCCTCTCCCGAAAAGAACCAAGTACGAAAGGTACACTCTCCTGACGATCAATCGGGCTACGATCATGGAGGAAGCCTTCAACACGGAGGTACAGGTAACACTGCCAATACTATCATCATCCTCCTCTCTCAAGCCAGGAGCGGACCCGAACAAATATTGTCGATTTCATTGATAAGCGATGTAGTATCGCTTCAAAACAATTAAACTACGCTAATTTTGTAGCACAGGATTAACCTAGGTTGACTCAAAGACACTATCAATATGGTTCCAACTTCAATTCACTAATAAACAATAGGGGATTTTTGTCAAACAGTTTGCATGCGATAAGTAAAAATTGCAAAAACACAAACTAAGATTGAAGAACAAAGCAGAAACTAACAGAATTGGTAAAAGGTAATGTAAAAATAGATTAAAGAACATCAATCCAATTCACCAAACCAAACAATGGTAATTATCATAGTTCTCAGGTAATGATCCTGTTATGAAAGTTTATTCAATTTCATTAGAAGCAGTTCAATCGAATTAACTCCTAAATTAATTGAAATCACAACCTAATTGAAATATCATTCAACTAATCTATGATTAAAATTCAAAATTAGGAAATGAATCCATAACCTAATCCATTTTCAATCCTAAACACATTCTTAATCATGAAAATTGAATATAAGATTGGAGAAGAAAGTGAACATTCACACAAAATTCGAAATACTAATCTAGAACTCAAATTCCCCTTTGCTTGGACTGGATCCTTGGATTGATTGATTGTTTAGCCTCCCATGATCATCATCAATGAAAGCCCCACGAAATTGGTTCACAAAAATGGAAGAAGAGAAAATGAAAATGAAGAACAATGAAGAACAGTTGAGAGAAAATAAAAGAGACTTCAAAATAGTGACTAAGTCAGAAGGAAAGAATGGACCATGAATAGGTCCATCTATTCTAATTAATTATGCTATTTACACCAATAAAAATCCAACTCACAGCCCAAAATTCAAGTGCAGTAATTCTGACTTCAAAGCCTAAAATGACCCTCCAAATGATGAATTGGCCTAGGCTTATCTCTGACAAACTTGTAGATCTTTTCTTATCTTTCCAAGGACTACTCATATGCTCCATTCGGAGTTCTATAGAGCTCTGTAGGTCTTGTACAAGGAAGATAGGTCAAGTGAGTATAAAATCCGAAAATAAGAAACAATTAGCAATTAAGCCCACTTGCTTGCTTAAGACAAAAACTGAATTAGAATGAGAAAATAAAATTCCAAGAGCAAGTCAAATAAGCTAAGAATAATAGAAAAATATTTAACTAAAAACGCTCAATCATTCATCGCGACAATGGCCACAATATCATAGAGTGTTGGGCCCTGAAGGACAAAATAGAAGAACTTATCCAGGCATGGTAATTGTCACGGTTTATAAAAAGACCTGACAATCCCTCAACTGGAAATAGACTCGGGGGTCGACGAGAAAATCAGTATAGGAACCATGACAAGAACCAAGATGATGACATGAGACCTGAAGATAGGGGAAGATAGAGACAACAACAGCATAGATAGGAGCGTCAACCTCCTCGTCAACAGGAGAACGAGCACGCCCAACACATCTGAGGGTAAATTCAACACCATCGCGGGTGGATTCTTTTATGGAGGTTCATCCAACCAGTCTCAAAAGAGACACTTACATGCCATACAGGACATTGATATCAACTATGTCGATGCTCCCCCACCACGGAGCCTCCTTCCTATTACTTTCACAGGCGCTGATTTCAATGGGATTAATCTTGTCAACTAGGATGAGCCAACGTGATTTCCCTCATAATCTCCAATTTCAAAGTGTTGAAGGTCCTCATTGATCAAGGTAGCTTTGCCAACATTTTGTATTAGAGGACTTTTCAAAAGCTAGAGGTCTCGCCAAGCATGATTCAGCCTCACCCCGGACCCCTCTTGGGCTTTGCAGGAGAAAGGGTAGATACCTGGGGGTACGTAGACCTTATGACCACCTTCAATCAAGGTAAACTTTCCAGGAGTTTCACCCTCAGATACTTGATTGTCAAGGCCGACACTGCATACCTTGCTTTAATCGGCAGAAAAACTCTGAATGAGCTTGGGGCCATCGTCTCCACGCCTCATTTAAAAATGAAGTTTCCCGCTATGACAGGGGATATTGTTAAAATCAAGGCAGACCAGAAGCAAGCCCGACAATGCTACGCAGAAAGCTTGAAAGTGACATTGTATCCTCCCAGCAGGGAGCCGGGCAGACATTGTCCTACTTCGGTGGGTACCATTCAGGTCATGAGTATAGACAAAGGGTCCATCTTTACACCCTGATCGTCTATACGGCTCACCACGATGACACCTTCGATGTGGACCCACGTGATGATAATGTCGACAAAGGACCAAAGCCAATCGAGGAACTCGTTAAATTGCAGCTCGAACCCAAGCCCAGACAGTATATACAACTCAAGGACCTTATTAGTCATGAGCAATGGCATATAGCTGACATTCTCTGAAAAAATGTGGACCTATTCGCTTGACAACCATCCGATATGCCAGACATTGATCCTAGTGTCATTGCCACAAGCTGGCAATATGTCCACAAGCCAAGCCAATAACTCAGAAGAAACAGAATATGGGAGAAGAAAGACGCAAGGCAGTGAAGGAAGAGGTCAACAAATTGCTCAAGGCCAATTTTATCAGAGAAGTCAGGTACTCTACTTGGCTAGCCAACATTGTCATGGTTAAAAAAGCCAGTGGCAAGTGGCGCGTGCACAGATTTTACTGACTTCACAAGGCATGCCCAAAGGACACGTACCCGTTGCCCAGCATTAACAGACTGGTTGACGATGTGTTCGGGTTCCAAATCTTAAGTTTTTTGAACCAAATCAAGATGCACACCCCAAACAAAGAAAAAATGGCATTCATCACTGAGGATACCAATGATTGCTACAAAGTCATGCCTTTCGACCTAAAAAATGCAAGGGCCACATACCAGCGTCTTTTGGACTGTGTCTTCAGAAAACATATCGGACGCAATGTCGAGGTCTATGACAAATGCCTCAACCCCGAAAAATGCACATTCGGGGTGGGTGGTGGAAAGTTCCTTGGTTTCATGATCACACACCGGGGAATTGAAGCCAACCAGACAAATGCTCAACTATTTTTACAGATACATAGCCTAACTAACATCAATGAAGTTCAAAAATTGAACGGAATACTAGCGGCTCTATTTTGATTCCTCCCCAAACTTGTTGAGAAGGCAAAACCTTTTTACAGGTTATAAGACTGAACCATTCCACTGGGACGAGGCTTGCCAGCAGGCCTTTGAAACATTCAAGAAGAAGATTGTTGCACCACCGGTCTTGAGTCAACCTAGACCAGGGGCACCATTGCTTTTATATCTTTCAGTAGCGAATGAGGCTTCTAGCTCGGCACTTGTCCAAGAAGAGGGGAAACACAACTCCCTATCTATTTCACCAGCCGCATGTTACATGACGTCGAGAAACACTATCAAATGATAGAGAAGATAGCCTTGGCACTTGCCACCTCCGCTAGGCGCCTTCGGCCTTACTTCCAAAGTCACTAGGTAATAGTGAAAACTAACTATCCTATCAAGCAGGTACTGTGGAAACCCAAATTGGCAGGCATGATGCTGGCATGGTTGGTTGAACTGTTAGAGTTCCACTTACGCTACGAACCTCATGGACCCATGAAAACACAGTTCATGGTGGACTTTCTAGCGAAATTTGCAGGAGACGACAAATCCACCCCAGACTGTTGGAACCTCTACGTGGACGGAGCGTCCAACGTGCAAGGAAGTGGAGCTGGAATTATTCTTGAGGGCCCTGACAACATCTTGCTAGAACAAGTCCTCAAGCTTAATTTCAAAGTCTCCAATAATCAAGCCGAGTATGAGGCACTTATAGCAGGACTTAAGCTCGCAAAAGATGTTGAGGCTAAGTGTATGAGGTGCTATCCGACTCGCAACTCGTCCAGGGACAGGTCGCCAACAAGTTCCAGACCAAAGAAATCATACTCCTCCAATACTATCATTTGGCCAAAACACTCATTAATAACTTCGAGTGTTTTGAGATGTATCATATACCACGAGAGAGTAACAATAGGGCTGACCTGCTCTCCAAGCTGGCCAGTACCTAGGCAGAGTCAAAAATGGAGATTCAAACATTTTTCAGAGGAGGAAGGTTACCTTGAACAAAAATGAAGAAAGCAAGAAGGTCCGAAGGATCGAGAATGCAGGAAGGTAAGAGAGCAGGTATGGCGGTGATGGAAGTGTCAAACTTCTCGTCCATTTAAATGGAGGTGACTCTACGGTTACTGGCGGGACGTGAAACGCCTCCTTTGCAATCCGTGCCACGTCCAATCTCCAGTCACCCACTACCGCACGACTCCAGTACGTGCCCACTCCCTGAGTGACACGTATGCAACAGTAAAGCGCGTGTGCTTCACGCACCTAGGGAAATAACAAAGCACAATGCTTGCTTTCAATGCTCACTCCAACGGTCAAATATTGGCAATAGTGCCCAACCTCGACGCTTCACTCGCCTGACATGTCCAAACTCATCTACAAAACCAATATGTCCTCCCTGGACATTTCAACAGTAACAAACCAGACAACACATGTCCAGGTTAGGGGGCTTGACATAGCTCCACTTTTACTTTTCACAAAGTTATCAACATTGACATCGAACATCACTTGTCCACCCTTGGGGGCTCCTTGAGCTCACCATTTCTCTTACTTGTCAAGAACACCAACCTTGACACTGGACATTCCTCATCAACACTCATTCATCCTCTTTTGTCCGCAAGCCGGCTCAGAGGCTAGGGGGATTATGTACAATACAAAATTGTGAAATTACACGTGGCCATTACTGTGGGGTCACTATACACGTGTTCACCCTCCGTGTCGATCCTGCTACAGTAATAGTGTACATTTCCGCTCTTTGTGTCAACCTTGCTACAATGATAGCGCACTTGTTCGCCTTCTATGTTAGCCTTGCTACAAGAGCGCGAACGTCAACCCTCAATAGTCGTGTCTCCCCTGGTCAACAACATATCTGTTACGCCTGATTATTCTAATTGGTGCAACCACCTTATCTCCTAATATCTCTCAAATTATCTACAAGCTATTACTTATCTACAAGTAACAACATATCTACAAGGTACACATTATCTCTTATTCAAATTGTATAGTTGTTCGCTATTACATGTTATCTTATCAATAAATTAATTAACAAACAAATACCCAAGACCCATACTCCATGCTATAAATATAGGTTCTCTCTAAATCTTTATTAACTCAATATTCACTCCATTCATACTACTTCACCCACGGTGAACACACATTCGAGGCACCCTCAGAGACCTTCTACTTGCACTTATATATTTAGTTATTCTTCTATAATTGATGTACTTACTTGAGCGTCATAGTCATTTCCTTTGTTTTGTAGGTCCCTCTCCTTAACAAGATTGACTCACCATCCGACATACAGAGTTTGGAATCCACTTGGAATTTTCAGATTTGGTAAAAATAAATATTAAATTGAGAATTAGTATACATTGAGAATTATTTAAAGAAAAATAATTTAGACAATAAAAAATTTCGTTTAGATATGGAGTACTGTGAGGGTCAAAAGTGATGGTGGAAGGTGGGAAAGTGACCTAGATAGAACAAAAATGAATTTTTGATTCGGTGCTTCAAAAAAGATGTAGTTAACATAGTCTCTAAATAGTTTGATTTTCGTTAATGGCTCTAGTTGTGTTGAGTTTGATTTCAAGAGCATGGAGTAACATTATTTGTTTGACGTGGAGCAATAGTAGACCGTTGGGTAGAGATCGAAGAGGCGATACCTGTAGGCTTTGTTTAGGAGAGGGATTTTGGAGAGGAAGGAAGGGAAGAGAAAGGTTTAGGTAGAGACATCTCCTTGTTTGGGAGTTTTAATTTTTGAGGGAAAGGATTTGAGGATTTTTAAAACTCCTCTGAAATCTTTCAAAGCCTAAAAATTGTTGTCCTCTGAGGCTTTGTTTGGGAGTTAGGAGGGGAGGGGAAGGAAAGAGATTCAAGGGGAAGGGAGGGGAAGGAAAGGGAGGAAAATAAGGGAAGTTCCTTTTTCCTTGTTTGGGAGTTAAAAATATATTAAGAGAGGGAAATCGAGAGTTAATAAGAAATTTTTACAATTTTTTCCTTATTTAAAAAATTAATACATTATATATTTGACACTGACTAGGGTAGGATATTAATTTTATTAACATTGACTGCTATAATAATAATTTTAGTTACTTTTCCTTCTAAAAACCCCCCAAATAGGGGAGACAACAATTTTAAGGCTTTGGAGGATTTCAGAGGAGTTTTGAAAATCCTCAAATCCTTTCCCTCAAAAATTAAAACTCTCAAACAAGGAGATGCCTCTACATAAACCTTTCCCTTCCTTCTCTTCCCCTCCAAAATCTCTCTCCCAAACAAAGCCTGAGGCGTTTTAGAAGGAAAAGTAACTAAAATTACTATCCTACCCCATTCAGTGTTAATAAAATTACTATCATACCCCAATCAGTCTAAAATATAGAGTGTATTAATTTTTGAAATAAGATAAAAATTGTAAAAATATCTTATTAACTCTTCATTTTCCTCTCTTAATATGTTTTTAAATCCCAAACAAGGAGAAAAGAATTTCTCTCATTTTCCTCTCTTTCCTTCCCTTCCATTCCTTTCCCCTTGAATCTCTTTCCTTTTTTTTCCCTCTAAAATCCTTCTCCCAAACAAAGCCGCAGAGAACCGGATGAGGGGAGACCTTCATGTTCGGTTCGGAGGGCGGGGATATCCCGACCCTTGCATTTCTTTTAGTGCACTGAATCTAAATTTAACAAGAATCTGGGAATTTTCGTTCGTTCGTCATAATTGAAGATTGGAAAGTACTTGAATTTGCAAAGGATTAAATTCTGCATTTTTGATACGATACAAAATTTAAACTAAACTTTTCATAGTACAGAAATAATAAAGAGTTAATACAAGGTGATTGTGTTGGATGAATAATATATTTATTAGATTTGATACTGTGGAATGTATGGGTATAATTTTTTATTATAATATTTTTAATATTTAATTTTATAATATTATTTTATTATTTAATATTAATTTTTATTATCATGTTATTTTTTACTATTTTAAATTTTATATTATTATATTATTATCATAGTAAATTATTTTTTATTTTACATAAGATTATAGTATTTGTCTATTATTTTTTATTTTTATATTTTATAGTATTATTTATATTTATTATTGGTGTTTATTTTATTTTTTAAGATTATAATATTAAATGACTATTATTTTTATTTTTATATTTCAGTACTAGTGTTTAATTATCTCTTGATAGATAGCAATTAAAATTGTTATTGTATTTAAAGTTATGTTTAGATTCGTAATAAAGAATGGAATGAAATAAAAATTATTGTTCCATTGTTTAGATATTTTATAATGGAATGAAACAAAATTTTCATTTTGTTTAGAAAAAAATGGAATGAATTATAACTCTATTTTACATAAACAGTTATTTGTGATTAGATGAAAATATAATATATAATCATTAAACTCTTCTTATATTATCTTTATTTTAAATATATTATATCTAAGTGATTTATTACTAGGATAAAATTTATAAAAATAAAATAATTATTTTACAATAAAAAAGTTTTTGTTTGGTCAAATACACGCTAAATTTGGGAGAAGAGAAATATAATAGATTAGGATTTATCACCTTTCATCATATTTCATTCTTATTTTTACAAAACAAAAAAAATGGAATAATTTCTCCTTCCTTCTCCATGGCATCCCTCAATACCAATCTAAACATTCCCTAAATGTATTGGGTATAGTGTCTACTAACATATCATGGCAAAATGACCCTTTAGGAGTAATCTTTCCAAATGGAGGTAAATTTTAAATAAATATCCGGAAAGGAATAAGTAGTAAGGTATCCCATAACTTTTGAGTTCAATGTGGTAAACCACTTCAGAACTTTTGCTTCTTCTTTTTTCTACTGCAGTCATAAAAAATTTACAGCTTCATTTTTTTTAAAAAATGAATTTGAAGTCGTAAATAATTTTATTTAAATTAATATTTATATATTTTATATATTATTTTATTTAATATTTTTATATTTAGGTATATTTTTTTTATTTACTATTTTCTATATTTTTATTTAATATATTTTTTATTTTTTTGTATTTTTATTTAATATTTTATATATTGTTTCCTAATTATAGTACATTCTAACAAGCTCGACTTTAAAACCTTACATATAGTCAAACCTACCTTCATTTTATTAGTGTTTCATTTATAGAAAATATATTAAATAAAATAATAAAAAAATATACAAAATATTAAATAAAAATATACAAAAATATAAAAAATATTAAATAAATCAATATACAAAATATAGAAAATATTAAATAACACTAACAATAAAAATATTAATTTAAATAAAAATATACGTTTTGTATATTATTTTTATTTTTATTTAATATATTTATATTTTATATATTTTTTATTTAGTATTTTATAAATTTTATATATTATTTATTTAATATATTTACTATAAATGAAACACTGATAGAATGAAATTGTGGTTATATATATGACTTTAAAAGTTGAGCTCGTTAGAATGTATTATAATTAAGAAAAAAAATCTTTAACTTCAGGAAAAAAATATAGAAAATATTAAATAAAATATACAAAAAATATAATTTTTTTAAAAATATTGAATAAAAAAAATATTAAATAAAGCTAAAATAAAAATATTAATTTACATAAATTATTTACTACTTTAAAGTTGTAAATTACATATAAAAAAAGTTATAATTTTTTACAATTTCAGTAGAAAGAAAAAAAAAAGCAAAAGTCGTAAAATAATTTATGACTTTGAACTCAAAAGTCGTGAGATACCCTAAGACTTACCCATTTATGGGTATTATTTAAAATTTACTCTTGATAATTTAGTAAAAACATTACCCCTAAAGGGTCATTTCACAACATATCATTGATTTATGTCATATCATATTAAACTCAAATCCCTTAAATAAGGTTTGAGATTCAAGTCTTGAACATAATTGATAGAGAATCATTAAAGGTGATCAACCAAATTCTCTAATGTCCCAAGAAATTAATCATCAATAAAACTTTTTTTTATCAAACTTATAATTTATTTTAATGATACTATAAATTAAAATTTATTACAATTTTTACTAAGGAGTCGTAAGGTTGCACTTTTTAAACTATCTAGTCATTTGGATTGAATTCTCCTCTTCTACATAAGTTTTACATATAAACTTGATTAGAGTGTAATTGTCAGTTCTTAAAAGATGTGAGAATGTTTTGAGTTTCAGACTCAATAGAATATGAAATTTAAAGTGATATATAAATCATGAAGCCACCAATCAGAATATTTTTAGGTTAGATTTTCTTCTTATACTTAAGTGATAACAAACTACCTAATTTATGTTTTTAAAAGATTAAATATTTAGTTTTAATTTAATATTTTAATTAAATAATAAGATAATTATTTTAAAAATGTAAAAATATATTTACTCTTTTAAATTTAATTACATTTTAATTATTTCTTTTTAAAATTTTACATTTTAAAAATAAAGATAAAAAAGACTTGAACATGGCCTGCTTGGGATACCAGTAGTTATACAATATATAAATGCTTATTAATTTTTGGCTAAATGACATTTTTTTAATCTTTTTATCTCATTTTTTGATTCATTTTAGTCTTCTATTTTTCATAAAGTTATTTTAGTCCTTTTTTAAAAAAAATCAAAATAGTTGTTTCGTCCATCTAAAGATAGCATCATTATTCATATAAAGATACTGATAGATGAAAATGTAACACCATATTTTTCATGATGTCTAATTAAATGGTTTTAATCAATTATCAAGTGTAATTAAATTTAAATTAAGTGCAAGTAAACTAATTATTTATGTGATTTTGTGCTTATGTTTGCGTCTGTTTAGTGAGTTTAGGCCTGAGCAGATGGGCCTTGATGTGTGTTAGGGGGTAGGTATGCTCAGAGAAAGACTTGGTGCGAAGGAGAATTGTAAGGGTCATAAACCCTTCCATGATCTTCACAATTAAGATTTTGCATTTGCAAGAGACACTTTCTTTTCTCTTCTTCTTCTCCACGAGAGATCCAAATCCTAGTTTGGTGTTGGTGATCAAAGTAGACCATTTTCCTCTTCATTTGATGTTGTTTGGCTGAGCCATGGGGTGGTAAGCACCTCTTTTTCGTCTCTTGGGTTTCATTTTCGTTTTTCTCATAAAGAACCCATGGAAGCTCATGAAAAGTTTTGTTTTCGGATTTTTGATTTCGTTTTTAGGTGAGGTTGTTGTGATGTGCTTGTTGTTGGAGTGGAGGAAAGATCCTCCTTGGACGCAAAGCTAATTCCTTTCTCCTTCTTCACAAAGTTCTCATTTTGCTTCTATAAAGGTAAGGGAAGCTTTAATTTGGTTTGATTAATGTTTTGACTGTGTGATTTATACTTGGAATCTTCTTTTCTTTTTTTATGATTCAAATGACTTTAAAATGTTTATGCAAATGTAGTATGCTTATTTATACAATGATTACGTTATTCTTTAGATGCTTATATTATGTTGAGGTGATTGCATTGTTGAAGTGATGACATATGTATATGTCTTAATTATTGTAGTATGAAATACCCTTAATTTTGTATTGGTGAAGGATTTGGGTTGTGTTGATTGAATTCTTAACGATGAGATAATTATGTTAATTGATGAATGTCTTAAGTTGTGTTAGTTGGTTTCATAATGATGAGATAATTGTGTTAATTGATGAATGTTTTGAGTTGTATTGGTTAATTTCTTGATGATGCTATGAACATCATTTTGTCAGGCAGAATGCTACGGGACTGTGGGAGCCGAACCCAATTCTGCCAAAACCCCCGACAGAAACAAGATGGAAACATGTTACACCACGATTTTGAATCCGAAGAGATATTTCAAGAAATGACAGATCTATTCACTCTATCAATAACCGATGATAAGATAGTGATAGTGGATAATAATCTTATCTTGTAACTATCCATATGCGTTGGAAGGATTAACTATGGCCTTTGGGAAGTTTTTTTTTTGTTCAAATGAAAATAGTATACTTGGAAGGGTGAGTTCCACACCAAAAGTCCGTCTCACTAAAGCGACCCGGAAGTCTCGCTTAGTGTATTGACTTCAAATGGCACGATAGAGTGGTGAAAACTACTTCCCAAGAGGTTTAGTGACTTTTCAATATATATGGGATGAATTGTTGTTGATGGTGAAACTAGGATCTTTGAGATTGACCATGAGTAATATGGTGGGTATGATACCTTGTTGTATCTTAAACCTCAAGGAATCCAATTTTAGTTGTTATTGTGAGTAGGCACGTAAGTTGGGGGTGCTAGAAAGGTCTTCAATGAAAAACAATAGTGAACACACACAATAACCAACAGGGAGGTGAATTGGTTAAAACAGAGTCTTTTAAAATTCTTTTAAAACATAGCAGATTTAGGATCTTTATCACAATAAGAATGTTTCAATCAATCAAACACTCAATTCAAGAATACAATTACTAAAAACTTCACTTGTTGAGTAATAAAAGATTTCACCAAAAGAATCACAAATTAAGATAACAAGAAGAGATTAAGAAATAGAGATAAACAAGATCTTATACTGGTTCACCTATTTAGTTTCTTCCAACCAACACTAGGTTAGAGTTCCACTAAATCAAATTATGTTCTTTACAAGCTTTTACAACTGATCACCTTTATCAACCCTAGATAAAGAAATAGAAATCTAAACCCTATAGACTTCTAATGATCAAGAACTAGAGAACACTACTTTGTTCTTCCTTCTAGAGAAACCTACTCTAGAAAAAGCTTTAAAGATCCTCTTTGATCTAAGAACTTACAAGAAATAAAAGTAAACAAAAAAATCACTGCAAGAGTTTAAGATAGATACAACCTCATGATCCTCAGAAGATGAATGAATGAATGTTAACAAACAATCTCAGGTTGAATGAATGAAATTCTTGAAATCAGCTCTCTTTTAAAAACTCTTGAGAAATCTTGTTCAAACCAACATGATTAGTGATGCATGAGATCTGGGTGTTGAAGCAAGATCAATGTAACTCAGAATATCTCTTCTCAGACTTTGAGAGCTTTTGTAAGAATGGGTATTTCACAAAATCAAGTTCTGTTTCGAACAAAAGACTTAACAACTTTTTATAGAAAACATTTATAACTGAATGTAATCGATTAAAGCGCCAAGTAATCGATTAAAATAGCATATGTAATCAATTAAATTGCCAAATAATTGATTAAAATGTTCATAGCTCATTTTGGAAACTTGCAACGAGCAAAGTAATCGATTAATCCGAGGTGTAATCGATTAAAGCAGATAGGTTCAGTTGTAAAACAAGCTTATGTAATCGATTACAATATCATGGTAATCGATTAAGACAGGAAAACATGATTTTCATTTTGGGCTATGTAATCGATTAAAATGTTCTTCATGGCTTTTCCAGATTTAAAACAAAAGTCTGTAATCGATTATATCCTTGTGTAATCGATTAATGCAGTGTAAAAAGATTTTTCCAAAACTCAACCATGAGAAATCAATTTCTTTATGAAAGCTTTTATGCTTTAACAAAATCATGTATGCATGTCAATGATCATGTTTATGCAATGCAAGGATTATAAGATAAACCTCTTAAAAACTTAACAAATTACAAATGCCTTGGCATGTGAAAAGCTAAAAGTTTCTTCTAAGGCACATGCTTCATGTTTCATCCTTGACTTGATCTTCTTGTTGCTCCCCCTGTATCCAACAATCTCCCCCTTTTTGACTTTGAACATGCCAAATATCAATTGAACATTTGTTAGCCTTTAAGTGCTTTGAGAGATGAATGATAGGAGTCTTGTACTTGATAACCTGAAATCATATCAGCCTTTTTGCCAAGTGCAAGTGTCAAGTATGCTTGCATAATGCTTGCATAAACAGAAGTCACTTAAATTTGCTCCCCCTGACTTGGGTAAATTTTACATAAGGTTCAGAGCAAATAAAAATAGAGAAAGACAACATATGTTCATTCTATTTCAGCAAGACAAAGCATAAAGCATATAAAGCATATGTTCATTTTATTTCTCCCCCTATTTGGCTTATCAAAGTAAAAAATAATCAAGTAGAAATTATAAGCAAGGACAATATGCATCATAAACCAGAATATTTTTCAATATAGGAAAAAATGCAATTCAGAGATTTAAACATCATAAAACATTGTATATGCATTATATTGCTCCCCTATCTTAGGTAATTTGATATTTAATCCAGATAAGAGCAATAAACAATACGAAGTGTATCTGTTTCCTAAGTTCATTTTTCTCCCCTTTAATATGTTCTTTTCTCCCCTTTAAAATATGCATATGTTCTTATTTTTCTCTCCCTTAATGCTTATTAAAGTAAAAAACAATCAATTGATTCATGAGATAAGCAAGGAAGGATATAAACATCATAAAAGAGAATCATGATAGATGCAGAGGAAAAAAACATGAAGGATAGGACTTTGAAATAAACATTAGCTTTAAATAATCGATTAATTCGAAAAGTAATTGAGTGTTCTAGTGAGAATTATATTTCTAGATTCAATGAAAACTTCAAGTAATCGATTAATTCATTAAGGTAATCGATTATTCCAGTGAGAATTAATATTGAGAATTCAATTTTGATGAACAACAATTGATTATTTCATGAATGTAATCGATTACATGACATAGAAAATAACTCTGAATATAGCATAAACTTCAAATAATCGATTATTCCGTGTTGTAATCGATTATTACAGAGCATTTTAGCTTTAGCCTTAGCCTTTGAAATGTGAAAAATTTACAAGTACTTTTATAATCTATATATATATATATATAAAACAATCCCTCTCTATAATCTCCTTCTGCCACATCTCATCATATTATTTCTCCTTATAATTTGCATGTCAATTAATTTATTGATTAAATTAGTCCAACAATTAAGGATCACTAATTTAAAATAATTGATAAAAAATAGATGATTATGCATGTGAATATATAATATATAATTAAATTATGATGTTTTTTTACTTATGGAGATAATTTAATCAATGGTTGACGTCAATCCAAAATTTAAAATAGTTGATTAATTTAAATTACGTGATTATTTATGAAAATCTTTAATACACATGAAATTAAACATAGAAGGCTTATTAACATTATTTAAATGATTGGTTATCATGAGTCTAAGATTTTAATGTAAGTATTAATCTATAATTTCATGTTCAATAACAATCACATCAAATTTCATGAATATGATCTTAAGAATTCATGAGTTTCACATAAACATACCGTTGTCCATAATTGCTGTAGATCGTTAATGGTAGAATACTTTCTAGAGTCTTGATCCTTTCAATTCTTGTATCTTCTTTGATAGGGATGAGATACAACTCTCATGGGCAGATAATTAATATATTCAGTTTTCTAGATCACTAGTTATAAGAAAACTGAAGCACTACATTTAATATAACTGCACCTATCAACAATTATCCTTTTAATAAGTTTAAGATAATTGCTTTATCAACAGTTATCATTTTAATACGTTTAAGATAATTGTTTTATCAACAGTTATCCTTTTAATAACTTCCCTTTGTAACCAATTATCCTTATGCACTTTATTCATTAAATCAACTAACATTTATTTAAATGAGCCACAATGATAAATCTTACATTCTCCCACTTGGTTCATGTCATAAATTTCATTTCAAGATTTAATGAAAACAATTATATTGCGCTTTCATAGGGCTAAAGTTTTCATACATTGGCCTCATCATAAATTATGATTAGAAATAAAACTAATAAGAGTCATGACAGTTATATGCTATCAAATCGGCATAGTTCCTTCCATGTACCACTATATTAGCTTTTCTTCCTAATATGATACTTTAATGGAAGTTTACATCATAATGTCCCACAATAATACTATTATGTCTTCATTAGGGACAAATCCTGTTTTTTCAAAATAATCATTCATACATGCATGCATACATAAATTTGAAAATATGATAATTTTCAGAAACTTAAACATCATTAAATTTAGAGTGTCAATAGTCAATAATTACAATAATGATCAACATTCATTAGCTGACATAATCTCCATAATACAAACATGACCAATAAATGTCTTGGGTGGTAATCCCTTCATCAAGGGATCAACTATCATAAGATTAGTGCTAACATGCTCTATAGACACTCCATGTTTCTAAACTTCTTCTTTAATGACAAAATATTTCAATTCCGTATGCTTAGAACCTTTTGAATATTTGTCGTTTTTAGAAAAGAAGACTGCTGCGGAATTATCACAATAAATTTTCAATAGCTTATCAATACTGTCGACCAATTCAAGCCCTGAAATAAAGTTCCATAGCCATTTAGCCTGAACCATCACCTCAAAGCATGCCACAAATTTAGCTTCCATAGTGGATACAACAATTACAGACTGCTTCACACTTTTCCATCATATACATACATTAGGCTCCCAATGAGTGATGCATATGGAATTGCTTCCATTTCATTTCATTTCAATTCATTCTTAGGACATTGCATGGGACTAAACTTGTCTTCTTTCTAAATTGGTACTGGATATGATAAGCAGTTTTGCAATCTGAATCTCTCTAAAACTTTATTAATATATGTTTTCTGAGACAAACCCAACAATCCCTATGATCTATCATGGAATATTTCTATCCCAATCACATAAGATGCCTCACCCATATCTTTCATTTCAAAGTTACTAGAGAGAAACTTCTTAGTCTCATTTAAAAAACTAAGATCATTAGTTGCAAGCAAGATATCATCAACATACAGAATCAGTAATATAAACTTACTCCCACTGACCTTCAGATATATACACCGATCAACAGTGTTTTCTTTAAATCCAAAGGAAACAACGGTATCATTGAACTTAAGGTTCCATTGTCTTGAAGCTTGTTTAAGTTCGTATATTGATTTCTTAAGTTTGCACACCATGTGCTCTTTTCCCTTTTCTAAGAACCCCATTGGTTGGTCCATATACACATTTTCCTCTAAATTCCCATTTAGAAAGGTGATTTTCACATCCATTTGGTGTAACTCTAGATCATAATGAGCCACCAATGTCATAATGATTCTTAGAGAATCTTTTCTTGAAACTGGTTTCTTTATAGTCAATGCCATTTTTTGAGTGAATCCCTTTGCAACTAGTCTAGCCTTGTACCATTCTAAGTTACCATGAGAGTCATGTTTGGTCTTAAAGACCCATTTACATCCAACTCTCTTACATCCTTCTGGTAACTCAACAAGGGCCAAAACCTCATTTTGTTCCATAGTTTTCAACTCATCTTTCATGGCATCTAACCATTTGTCACCATGTTCACTATTCACGGCTTGTGAAAACGTCACTAGATCATCTTTTATACCAAGTCAAATTCAGAATCTTGTAGATATACCACATAATCATTATAAATACCAAATCTCATTTTCCTTTGATATATTCTTAATGCTATTTGTTGTGGTTCTTCTACAACAGGTTCATTCGGTTCATTGACAATAGTTTTATCATGAGCAATGAGATCATTTGTTTGCTGTTCTCCATTATTATTAATCGGTTCAATAACATAAGGAACAACAGCTTTACTAGAGCTACAAATCAAAGGAATTTGTACTCTCACTTCTTGAATTGCCACTTTACGTGGTGTTTCACTCCCACTAACTTCATCATCTTCAATGAACCTTGCATTTCCAATTTCTATAATCTTTGTAGTATGATTAGGACAATAAAATCTATACCCTTTTGACTTTTTTGGATAACCAATGACATAACCACTGATTATTCTTACATCCAATTTCTTTTCTTGTGGGTTGCAGTATCTAATTTTTGTCTGGCAACCCCAAACATGCAGATGCCTTTAGCTAGGTTTCTTTTCTATCTACAGTTCAAAAGGAGTCTCCGGAACTGCTTTTCTAGGAACCTTATTTAATACATACATGGCAGTCTTTAGAGCATAAGTCCACAATGAAATGGGTAAAGAAGAATTACTTAACATACTTCTAACCATGTCCAACAAAGTTCTATTACGTCTTTCTGATACACCATTCTGTTGTGGTGTACCTGGTATTGTGTATTGAGCACGATACCACACTTTTCTAGGAATTTAGCAAATGGGCCCGGATGTTGTCCACTTTCATCTTACCTTCCATAATACTCATCAACCCTATCAGACCTGACAATTTTCACCTTTTTGTCTAATTGTCTTTCAACTTTATTAATGTAAATCTCCAAAGCATTTATAGCTTGAGATTTATCATTTAGCAAATAGACATAACCATAATGTGAATAATCATCAATGAACTTGATAAAATATTTCTCTTTATTGAAAGAGTTAACATCAAAAGGACCACAAACATCAGCGTGTATAATTTTAAGAAGCTGAGTGCTTCTTATGACTCCATACATCGTTGCATCGTTAATGGAAAGTATACGTCTTTATTCTTTCTTCAAAAGAATCCATACATCGTTAATGGAAAGTATATTTTTCCTAATCATGACTTTCGAAAACTTAATTTTTCAAGAATCAAGAATTCATTCATAACCATACATGAAAAACATGAATTCCCAAACACATGCTCTGATACCACATGTAAGCATTAATCTATAATTTCATGTTCAATAACAATCACATCAATTTTCATGAACAAGATCTTGAGAATTCATGAGTTTCACATAAACATATCTTTGTCCATAATTGCAGAAGATCTTTAATGGTAGAATGCTTTCTCAGAGTCTTGACCCTTTGAATTCTTGTATCTTCTTTCATAGGGATGAGATACAACTCTCATGGGCAGACAATGAATGTAATTAGTTTTCGAAATCTCTATTTATAAGAAAATTAAATCACTATATTTAATATAACTGCACCTATTAATAATTATCCTTTTAATAAGTTTAAGATAATTGTTTTATCAACAATTATCATTTTAATACATTTAAGATATTTTTTTTTATCAACAATTATCCTTTTAATAACTTCTCTTCATAACCAATTATCCTTATGCCCTTTATTCATTAAATTAAATAATATTTATTTAAATGAACGAGAGTGATACATATGTAAATAAATATAAAAAAGACGATTATATATTTAAATAATTTATTCTATAAAATTACTTTTGGTCAAGTATATATTTTTGTTTAAAATATATTAGTAGAAACATTAAACGAAAC